>JAOTAX010000006.1:22678991-22698364 GCA_025629825.1 Erythroxylum guanchezii
ACACATAATGATAATAATAATACAAACTATTGAATTACAAACCATTCATAATAAAAATACCATTGAATTACATCTTCTTAATCATAGGGGCATATTTGTCATTTGCACTATTTTCTGTCTCTGTCCCCTACAACCAAACACATCTGTCCTAGAGACAGAGACAAGAATCTCTGTTCTGTCCACTATAAACCAAACAGCTCACTGTCTCCAGTTTCTGTTTCGTTCCGTCTCCAGATTTCTGTTCCGTTCCGTCTCCAGCTACCGGAGACGCTAACCAAACGCAGTGTTGTCGACAATTAAAGAGTTTGGCTTGCTTTTGTACTCATGTTGAAACCGTTTCTAAAATATCCACATACACACGCAAGAAAGAAACTGTAATAGATGTTTTGATCATAATTCTTGAATTGCATTATTTGAAAATTTTGATTGCTCATATTCTAAGAATTCTAGTTCTATTATGAAAAAAAGTTCTTTTTGGTTTTCTATTTGATATCTAAATTCCAATCTCAAAAAATATCATTCATTATACTCTTGATGTACAGCTTATATATGAATGATATGCATATTTTTAGCAAATCATCCCTCACTTTGAATTTCTGAATTGCACTCAGTTTGTTGGAAAATGGATATTGAGAGCTTTTCACCCTTGAGGAGGGTCAAGGAAAGAATAAGAACACGAAGCAGTAGCTCCTCTAGCTCTTCTGTTAATAAGTTGTTTTCTTACTCTTGCTTCAGCTTCAAGTACTTCTCTTCTTCCTCATACAAGATTTCAGCTGGTAATGATTGCTCTCCGAGCATAGGTTTGTTTGTTTATTTGCATTATTCAAAACACTCTCCATCCATTCATGTCCAAGAAGTTGCAGAATCTGAGAAGCTATTTTCTCTTCAGTGTCCCTGAACCCCCTTTAACATACTTACTGTGTTTTACTTATGAGTTTGGAGTGCAAGAACTATAATTTATGAAAAAAAGAAAAGAAAAAGAAGTTGGTTAGTTACATGTTCAAAGTTGAAAGATTAACTTCTTACTTTATACGGTTAAAGTGTGTTTAGTTACTGTAGGATATTAACAAACTATCTCCAATGGGGTCACCTTTTGATGTATTGAGATAAATGAACATGACAAATAGCGAAGTTTCTTCAACTTCACTTGCTGCACTTATATATTCGTCAAGTTGCATTTGGAAATGGAGAATTTAATGTTGTTCAGGACTTAGGAAGTGGTTATATGCTAGGAAGTCTCTCTAATGGGTTCAATCTTGTCACAAGAAGTTAGTTGGGGCAACAAATTGTTGATGTTCTTCTCTTCCAATGAAATGATTTTCAATCCTGATTGTTCAATATATCAAGTTGTATCAAATTGAATGTAATACGTAGTATAGACCTTATTACGTACTCAGGATTAACATGAAAGGATTAAAAACTAAGGTAATCCGGAATGCCTGATTTTGGTTCCATATCTGATTTTGATGTCAATTTCGAGCTCCAAACGATCACGAATCTCTCGGGACCTTTATGGAAAGTGTTTCCTGACACGTGGTTTAGGTCTTTCTACTGTTTTCTCAATACGTAAGCCTTCTTAATAGATCAGAGATTCCTTATGCTTATGATTGATATGAGCAACTGTAGAAGACCTTAACCTTTATACAGTTTCCATATCGAGCTTCCTCGTCACAAAGCCGATATGGGTCTAGTCCACACTAATTGAGATCTATTTTTCTCTTGAAATTTGACCCATTAATCTAGAACATTTATTGGGCCACCTTATTACCTTTAATTGGATCAAATTACATAACTTAACTGATAATTTATTTAAAAAAAATGCAATTAATAATTGTCCAACTTTATGGGAAAGGACAAAATTGTCCAACATTATCCCTTTTGGACAAGCATTAATTGCAGTTTTGACTTTAGTTTAAAACAATTTAAAAGTCGATTAAGCCACGCTACTGAAATAGTCGACTAAGTTTTGAAAACAAAACATTTTGATTCAAGGATAATAAAAGTCCATCATTCTGTCTTGCAAGACTTTTGATACCGAAAAGTATCAAATACACGTGTCACGTGTGACACAAATCTAATACAATCACGTATACCTAATACCTCACTAACATGAATGGGAAAATAGAGTGTGGCAAACTACGATGATACATTTATGATCTAAATTATATTATCTTTGTTTGTAGGTCTCGATTTCACCAATTTTATGCTAAACTGCATTAGAGAAATCCTATTTTCTCTCACCAAATTCTAAATAGGATTAGAGAAAACTTGTTTCCTCTCACCAAATGCTAAACCGCATTAGAGAAAACATTTATGTTCTCCAACTGAATGCTAAACTGAATTAGAGAACCTTTATGGGATTAAAAACTTATATCCCCCTATGTCATGTCAAACTTCATATAAATCTATATTAAAACTATATGTGTCTAAATGACATAGGCACAAGGTCAATATGTATATATGCCCAATTACCTTTAAATGCTTAAGATCAACACAAATCTTAAGACTTTTATACATATTATGACAATGTATGATAACATGTATTACTGAGGATAAACAATGATCATCTTTATCGATGAACCATCATACTATCATAATATATCAAAAAGTACAAATGTACATGGAGCAAACATAACGATCCCCTAACTAATAGTGTCTAAAGACGTCAAAACACTCATACTATATACTTGTGTTACAAACACAAGGGGGTGAAGCCTTTTAGTTAAAGGATCGACTTACAGTTGCTCAGTCTTTAAATGCTCCAAACCTTAATGTTACGTTTTCGTATCAACACCTTTGGGCCAAATAATTGGCCTTTAAATGCTAAGACCTTGTGATATTCTTTGTTATTATTAAACAACACGGCAAGAAGATTACCACAGTAGAACCAAATAGATCTAGCCACTGAATCAACCGTAGACAACTCAGAAATCAAGTTTCTAAGCTAAACCGTTTGTGAACCAGCCCCATAGCATGCACTCTGCATGAATAGTCGAGGAAGTTACCTATGTCTACTTGACACACTTCTAGGACATTGTACCACTTGCAAACTTGAAACTGTAACCTTAAGTGGACTTTTGATCATCCGGACACATAGCTAAAATATAGATCTGAATTCCCTACGAGGTTTAGTTTATTGATTGTTCTATATGTCAACATATAATCCTTAATTTGCTTTATTATTTGAACACTCTCTAGACTGCATTCCAATGGTCTACAATTGAATTAACCAGATATTGACCAAACAGTCAAATAGCAAATGTAATGTCCTACCTAGTACATAACTGAGTATACATCAAGCTATCAACTGTACTAGAATATGCAACATTTCTCATAACCTCTCTCTTTACTTTATTCTTTGGATAATGTACCAAAGATTATCTCTCACTTTGAGAGACAGGTGCTACGACAATATACTGTTGACCGTATTAAACCTTTGTAAGATATACTCAATGTATGCATTCTATGAGAGGTCTAATGAGTGTTGAGATTTATCCTGGTGAATCTGAATACTTAGGACAGAAGATGCTACACCAAGGTCCTCCATGTTAAAGTTCTTGACCAAAAGTTGCTTAACCTCATACAACATGGTCAAGTAACTTAATGTGAGCAATATATCATCCACATGCAGTAATAGGAAGATAACTTTGCTTCCGTTGACTTCATAGTACCAGCATCTTTTCAACTTTATTTTCCATAAAATCGAAAGAGGTTATAACCTCATCAAATGTAAGTTATCACTTTTAGGAGGTTTGATATAAACCATACATTGATCTGCATAACTCGCAAATTATGTCAGTTCCATCTGGATCCTAAAATCCTTTAGGTTGTACCATATAGACCACTTAATAAAGGTCTTTACTTAGGAAAGCGGTTTTGACAGGCATTTGATGTAACTCTATATCATTATGAGCTATAATTGCCTTAATCACTCAAAATGTATCCTACAAGGATACGAGAGAAAAGGTAACTTAAAGTCAACCTTTCTCTCTTAGTGAACCATCAAGAAACTGACCAAGCCCATAAACCGCTAAACTTTATCCTAAAATCCTTTAGGATTTAAAACTTTATTTACAACTAACAAGTTTGCAGATCCACTGTAAATCAACTAGCTCCCAGACCTTACTATGCTCCATGGCCTGTATCTCATCATTCATCGCATCCCACTACACATCCGCATTGGGTTAAGAAATAGTTTCTGTAAAAGCAACTGGATCCTTAACATGTCTGTTATCATAGTCCTATACACCTCATAGACTATGTAATCAGATAAGATAGTAGGTCGTCTCACTTTAGTGGATTTACTTAACTGTATTAGATCTTGAACCCCTAATAACCTTTGTGTCTATAAGTATAGGTTCATGTTTCTGTAAAGGCACAATACAAAGACCTGGATCCACCGGATCTAATTGTATGAGTAGCGATTACATGATAATTGTAGTATCCGCCTTGCTATCATATGACGGGTCAAAGGGCCCACCATCATCATAGACATCATATTCCAGAAACTCTACTGTTTGTGATTCCACTATTCTGGTCCCTCCTTCTCTACAGTAAAATATGTAGCCTTAAAGTGGTCGAGATACCTTACTAAATAGCAATGAGGGGAACGAGTGCAATCTATCTTTATAGGGATTATACAACCTCAATAGGGTAGCCCCTCACACGAATGTGTGCAAGGCTAGGTTTCCAAACTTTTAGATAATTAGGTAGATTAGTCATGTTCTGCATTGACTTCTACAAGTCCTTTAGGGTGTAGTTATAACTCTCAGCAATACACCATTTTGCTCAGAACTATTCAGTATAGTGAATTAAGTCATTATTCTAACTGATTCAAAATATCTAGTAAACAAACCTTTTAAAGTCCTGAAACACCATGTTTGCCATGATATTCTGCTCTATGGTCAAATCTGACTATCTTGATGAATTTTCCCAATTGGTTCTCAACCTTTAGTCTTTAGCAAGAACACATAACTGGAATGGGAATAATCATCAAAAAATGTCATAACACATTTAGAATTGCATAATGCCATTGTATGAAGTCTACTGATATCTTTACATATTAGACTCAATAAATCAGGAGCATGAGTTGATCTCAATATCCTTATTAGTTAACTTACCCCTATAACAATCAACACATGTTCCCAGATCATCATAATCTAGAATTAAGAAATGCTTTGCTTGATCAATCTCTCAACCCTAGCTTTGGCAATGTGACTTAAACTTTTATGACACACCATGTATGACTTCTCATTCATCAGGGTCCTTCATTTCATAACTTGTTTAGCAAGATACGAAGAAGCATTTATCTAATTCGGGATAAGACACATTCTATACAAACATCCCCTATAGATATTACTTCCACTTCTTAATTGTTGCGAACCATCAGTTACTCCTTCCCTTTATTTGGCTTTATCCTGGATATGAACGTTTGCATTATGAAAGCACCTTGATCAGATGCTCCACTAAATAGCCACCATATACTTAATACGACTATCGCAAATTAGATTCATAATAGACAAGCTAAAGAGTAACCTGATGGTCTCAATCTTTCCTTTTAAACCTCATACTACTGGTTTCTTTATGTCCCTAGGACCTTTATTAGCACTAGCTTGACTAGCTTTAGTATGTGGAGAATATATGAACTTTCTACCTTTGAACTCAACGAGCTTCATCTTTGTCTTCCCTTAAGCTATTTTGAGGGCTATAGGAGTAACAAACTTAAGTTTCTCCTCCTTAGCAACGCAATGGACTATCAAAGCAATGAAGTCCTAACATCTTCAATCTACTGTGAAGATGAATTATTCTTGATATGTTCTTCATTACTCCTCTTTTCTCTCGTATACCTTATGGAGAATAATTCTTTGATCAAGGTACTTATCTCAAAAGTAGATGAGACTGTGTACCTCTTGGAGACAGTATCAAAAAACTCCTTTGCTATATATGTTTGTGTCCGGAAGTCCTCTTAGTAGATGATTAGGAATGGATCTATTAATTGTCATCAGATATAATCTATTAGATCGATCCCAGGCTTAGTAGGCTGCTTTATGAACTCTTGAGCTCATAGATGTAGGTGGAGATGGCCTATCTGTCTTTATGGTCATATCAACCACAACTATCTCCATAGCATTCAATGCATCCTCCGTCCACTTCTTTGATGGTGACACTAATTTTGTTTATTGAAAAGGTGACTTCAAGATGATAATCTTTAAATCAACACAAATGTAGGACAATAGCGATACTCAAGTCATTAAATAGTATCTTTACTGAAAATCCAGTCACACATATCATGAAACACTTGCGGGCTGAATACATAATATATGCAACTAGACCTCCACTTAAAAGCGATCAGAGTACAAATCATCAACTCTTATGACACTACCACCTGTGGGTGAATAGATCATTTAGGCAATGACTTTCCTCTATCCAATGCCTTTATGCTCATCTCAAATCTCATGTAAGGCTAACGCTTGTGGGCAGAATAACCAAACATGAGACTAGAGACATCCCCCCAACATGCAAGCAGAACAATTCAAAATACTAACTCGAAAGGCCAATATGGTGACTACATCCTCCTCAGCACTCAAAAAGACCACAAACACAAGGGATACATTTTTATGTTATCCTCACATTCTTTATGGGCATATAGTATGTGACAATGTAACATCAAAAATGCAAAAAACCTAAAGCACAGTCTCATTGTGATACACTCGTGCTGAAGACATTCTCTAAAAACATCATTTGAGACTTTTGTAAGGGAAAAATCTTAGTAGAGTGGCTATCGTGTGTCACTGGATACTGGACCGACCACCCGAGACACGAAAACCTCATTTATCTCTCTTATGGCAAGTTCATTGCATGAAAATTCACTCAAAATAGCTTCAGAATGTCTTAATTCCTTTTTCGATTGATTATCATGCAATCCCGAACACTGAATATGAGACCCGAGAAATAAGAAGCTCATGTATCTCCCTCATATGATGTCCGAAGCATGAAAATTCACTTGAAATCGGATTCAGAATACCTTGAATCCTTTTTCTCGAGTTAAACTCTAATTTATTATTACTAATGTAATAAATCCAAAAAATTGGAAAAACTTAGTTTATAAATTTTTCGGACCTAAAAACTGACCCAAAACACCTCGGGGCACCTTTATAAAAAGTCTAAATTTTTTTTGTGTTTTTTAAATCACTGTAGCTCTATACGGCTGACGTCAGCCGCTAATGTGGCGCACCACATTAGTGAGCATGGTGTGGGTCCGCGTGTGTATAGCACATCTGGCGCATGTACGTCACACGCTAGCTACGTGAAGATGCACATCTATTGTATGATGCGTTCGCACGCGCTGCCACGTGTCCCTCATTTGGCATGCCGCGTGGAGGGACAGATGCGGAGCGTACGTGCACACGCCCGCTGTCCCACTCTCGTGGAGCGTAGTCGTGAGTCGCGAGTATGATGCACACGTAACACATGTCCGTCGCTCGATTGGGGCGTACACTGCACGCGCCAGCCTTACGCCACTACTTGCAGTACTGTAGCATAGTCTGGCGCGTGCACCGTACGCGGCTGACGTCTCCTCCTTTTCCGATGTCAGAGATGATTTCCTGCATCTTGGGAAGTCATTTTTTGCTCTGTTAGGCCCGTTTTCGACCCGTTTTTCATAACTAGCCTTATGTATAATGTATACCACTTTTACGTAATTATATACATAAAAAACTAAAAAATGAATAAAAATGAGGAAAACCATATGAAATAAAAAACCTTCGTTTTCAGTAATCCGATCACGTAACCGTTCTTATACCAAATGTAATACGTAGTACAGACCTTATTATATACCCAGGATCAACATGAAAGGATTAAAAACGAAGGTAATGCATAATACCTGATTTTGGTTCCATCTCTGATTCTGATGCCGATTCTGAGCTCCAATCGATCACGAATCTCCCGAAACCTTTATGGAAAGTGTTTCCTGACATGTGGTTTAGGTATTTCTATAGTTTTCTCAATACGCAAGCTCTCTTAATGAGTCAGAGATTCCTTATGCTTATGATTGATATGAGCAACTGCAGAAGACCTTAACTTTTATATAGCGTCCATATTGGGCTTCCCCATCACAAAGCAGATATGGGTCTGGTCTACACTAATTGGGATCCATTTTTCACTCAGACTTCGACCTATTAATCTAGATCATTTATTGGGCCATCTTATTACCTTTAATTAGATCAAATTACGTAACTTAACCAATAATTTATTTAAAAACAAAACAATGCAATTAATAGTTGTCCAACTTTATAGGAAAAGACAAAATTGTCCAACATTGGCTTCATTACATTTTCACAATATGTGACCACAGATCTTGATTTACAGGTTCTGGTTTATTAAAAACTTTACAGGTTCTGGTTGAATTTCTAGTAATCCATTAAAGGTGAATGGATTTAATCTCTAGGTTGATCCCATAGAGATTAAATCAATTCATCTTTCTAAATTATATTTATATGTATAAAGGGAGGCTTAGTTTGATGCAATTAAGAAAGCAAAGTAAAATTAAATTTATGGAAGCAAATAATATAAAACAGTCAAAAGTGATCAAAGTGATAAATGTGTTAGAATCTAGTTCTCAGATCAATCTCAGCTTAATCACAAATAATCATGCGTCATTGCATTATCATTTTCACATCTCTTTTAGAACTATTGATCGTGAATTAACAATAAAATCTGTTAATCCCAAATTTTCCTTAGATTGCATTTAATAAAAAACAAGCTCTTTAATTAAACCTAACTATCCAACAATCTAGAATAAGCTCCCTAGATTTAGATGGGCAACGACATTACGATTAGGAAAACATATCAATATAAGCAATAACCACACAAGTTCGAGTTATTTAGCCTATAGTACGTTGTCTCTAATGATTCAATGTCACTAGTTGCCACAAATGAATCTAAACACAAAGAGACAGAATGTTTGTTATCTCTTATGAATGTGCATTTTATATTTCGACAAGAAATTTAGGTTTAGACTATTAGAACTTTCTTTGTGATAGGCAAGACAAGAATAAGATCATAAGGATTTGACTATAACTTCGACGAGTCCTTTCCTTCTCTATTTAACAATAAATATATAGAAGGAAATGGTCTGCTACACATGCAATTAATTACACCTAAAATTGGTTAATACCACACACTGAGTACGATTAATACCTAATGATCAGAAATGCAATTGCATAGTCTTAACATTGAAGTGACAGTAGAATGACTTAATTCCTAAAAAAAGACACCAATACTTTTGTCATTTTCAAGTGGGAAACCAATCGTATTTCAGGTCCAATATGAACGCTATTTATATTTGCAGATTTGAAAATCGTAGGATGTTAAGAAAATAATGCATTTCTGATGGCCTACTTTTGAATGATAGACTTTTAAATCTGGTAACATGACTATACCTATTCAAGATCCACTTTTCCTTTCCTATTTTCGAAGAAGAGAGTTCAATAGGCTCTTAAGTTGATATATGTGCACTTTTATACTTCGTAAAGTAAGTATGAGTTTAAAGGACTCACACTACAACAAAAAGAGCTTTAGACAACACACAAAACCATAACCATGAATACAATTATTGTTTCCTTTTTAATTCATACCCTTAAAGAAAGTGACACTATTATAGTTGTAAAGCAACAAAAAAAATTTATTAAACAAAAAATGATTAATGTTGCTTAAATTTTGACTAAAGCAACAAAACAGTTTCAAAGTATAGTGACAATGTTAAATAAATATTGCAACAATTTAAGTCTTTATAAGACAATAAAGTAATTTTCTTAGATAACAATTTGTAACCAAAAAATCAACAATTTATTCTTTCGTTACCTAGAATATGTTAATGTAAGAGCAAACTCTTGTCATTAAGTATGCAAAGTTCATATTTACGTTAAAAGCAATGTACATATACTAATATATGTCTTAATTGCATATGTAATATCAAATATAAATGACTAAAAACCTACATTTAGATATGCTATATAGTCCATAAAGACTTGTAAAATCTAACCTTTAACATATTCAAAATACAAAAGCAAAAATTAACTAACTAAAATATTCACCTACATTATCTTCCTCTATTTCATATGAAATATAAGTAAATTAACCTAAAGAGTAAACAAAACCAATTTGTACGAGCATTCCAAAATCTTTTACCAAGTACCTCCTTATTCACTCTTATTCATCACCTTCCTACTAACTACTTTATTGTGACCTCATTTTAATTAAGATAATAATATAATATGAAATTTAATAGCGTAATGATTCAATTCTTTTTTTGAAAAAATTCAAAAGGCATGAACATAAACAATTAATCTCAACAAAAAAGATAAAAAGATAATGCCTAATAACAGTGAATTAAGGAAACTTGATATATATATATATATATATATATATATATATATATATATGCATGGTTTAAAGGAATAGAAGATTCTTTTCTTGATTGACTAAATGCAATCAATTTATAAAGCACATCTATGTTAGTGGGATTTAATTGTCATTCCTTGTCAATAGCCTTGTGCTATAATCTATCACAACATTGGTAAACTAGAAGATAAAACGGACTTGATGAAAATTTAGATATTTGCATTGGATGAAAATTATAGCTCTTGTCTTGGCTTATTGTGCTTATATTGTCAGTTTAGGGTATCTATACCAAACACAAGCTATCCATTATTAGTTTTCGTTGTAAGAGTAGTAATTTTTTAACTTGTTAATGATTTTTCCATTGTTTTCAATCTTAATTCCTATATGCTTCTGGTTGTTTGTCCATACTTGATGATAAAGATATCATTTACTATTACTATGTTTTTAGATTTGTGTTGCAAGTTAGTAATTAAAGTATCGATAGTTTGGTATAATGCTTATTATGCCATTATGTAGACATAAATAATGCATCCTCACCTAAAAGGATGATAAATTGAAAGGAGAAAAGACAACTTTGTAGCCCTTTCCAAATAAGATAATACTAATACATTAATACAAAAAAATATTTGTACATAAAAAGAATTAATATTAATTCCCACATTAATACGTTGAATGTATTTCTTATGACAAGTACATTGATAAATGACATCTAACAATTATAATAAAGATGATCTAACTATAAATCAACAACCTTCTAAACAATAAGTCATCTTATTGATTCTTTAATTTGTTATTGATCTTTTAAATCTCATTGATTACATCTGTACTTCTTCTTGTAAATTTTTTTAATATCACACAAAGTAATCACATTCTTGTTTGCTCTACAAATAACATGTATAACACAAATTTAGTAATCCATCAATAGAAAACCTAATTTAAAAAAGTAAATCTATGTTTAAATTTTACCCTAAATTGGGATAGAATCGCATTCCTAGGTTGAAATTAGTTTAAGGAGTTGTTACAGGTGTTAGCAATCCATAATCACAATAATGCAAGTTATTTTCAATCTTTTTGGCTATTATACTAGATGAACTTGTCATTTTCATTTCTTCAACTGAGAGAATAAGTGAATACAACAACAACAACAATAATTAATGAAAGTTCTACTGATGCGCGGTGTCTGGGGAAGTTCAGTAGCGTATGTGACATTAATTTCTTTTCCTTATCATCCTATATCGATAACACGTGACAACTTATTAAAGATTTTTTATTCCTGATACCATTTCATATGGTGCCATTAGTACTCTTGAGAACATAAACCTTGAATTTTTAGAGCATTCCATAGGTATTGTTTCAAGCAAAGAAAAATAAAACAAGGAAATAAGGAAAAAGTAAAGACATAGTTACCAAATTCTAGAAGCAAAAAAGTGAAAAAAAAAGATGATGAACCTTAATATTAATAACAAATCATAAGAAATATTTAATACTAAAGTAATGTAAAAATAGAAGGTATTGAAATAATTATTGAAAGAAGCACAAAAATTGCACAACAAAATCTAAGATCTTAACATGTCATAGTTTAAAAAAAGTAACATATAAGCCAGTTACAAAGGAAGGTGGTGAGAAATGGAAGTCCATGACAAAAGAAGTTAGCCTTTGTTGTTAATTGATTTTTTTTACTTGCAGAATAAATGATTCAAGCAAAGGTAGATAATAAAAATAATTAAATTTAGTTAACCAAATTTCCCGTTTGATTTCTACCAGGAGAAGAAGTCGTTTATGGATAAAGCTCCTAAGCTCAAGGCTAATTATAACAAAGATTTGGAGAGTAACACTGCTTAAAATGAAGATGTGAGGATTTTGTTTGCTTTTTATACTAGTTATGTTTATTGTGTTTTGAAGTTGATACATAAAATTTAAGTTCTTAATTGATGTGATTTTTTCATTGTAATTGATCAGGGTGAACTGGGATCGACATTTGAAAAGGAAGATGCCACTCTATAGGAGAGACCAGCATTAGAAGAAGAGTAGGCTGCTTTTGGTAGGTGAATTGTAAGTAAACTATTTGAAAATGCTTGGAGCTATAGAGTCTCTCTACTTCTAAACAATCGTTACCTAATCAATTGACTCACGGTTTTAAATATATTGCAAATCATTAGCAATAATCTACATCTCTTTTATCTTCATTTATTCAGCTACAATTTTTATACAGGTAAGAAGTACTAACCAACTAGGTCCATTGCTTCCTCAACACTGATTTTTTCATACAGGTTCTATGGTTGAATTGAAATACTATAATAGGCTTCGCACCAATTTTGGGACGCTTTCTTTTCATGGCTAAAAGTTATTAACTACGTTATTATATTTGTAGGTAATAATGTTTTGCAACGATTGGTATTTCTTGAAAAAATAGATTTAGCGATAGTTTTCATAACGTAGGTAAAAGTTATTTGAGACAGTGTGTGGAAGGTAGCTAAAAAGTTTTGGCGACGATTTTATTTAATTTTTAATTTTTAAAAATTATTGCCGATGTTTTCAGGAACATAGCTGAAAAATTTTGGAAACGAATTTTAATTTTTAAAAATTATTGTCAATGTTTTCAGAAATGTAGCTAAAAAATTTTGGTGACGAATTTTAACTTTTTACCAAACAATCTTATTAAAAATTTTTAATTTAATTATAATTAATGTCAAGACTTTTTAATCCATCTTATTTTTTGTAATATTTAGATTTTTATTTATAATTAATTAAACAAAAATAAAATAAAATAATTAAAAATAGGAGTATTTTTATGTAAAATAAAATGACATTAAATGTTAATTACGAATGTTAAAAAAATATGTAGAAACTAAGACTCGTGCTCATCGTCATTACTACTTACATAATTTTAGCCAACGTATTTGTTTGACCATTTTTTAAAGGTTAACCAACTTTTGTTTAATACGGTCTAACTTTTGCTCATTACGTTCTAACTTTTCTTTATTACATTGTAACTAAGCCTTAAGTGACCGATTATCCTCATGAAGCGTTGTTATATATGCTAATCGTGATGATGATGAACCAATTAGCTTAGGTTCATACCCAAGACCTTTGATGTACCCTGATCTTATGCCAAGGACGTTGTTGCAAATCTCATCTACATTTGGCTTACTTTCGTCAAACAATGATCTTTGCAACAACTCTTGCATCTTATTCTAAATTTTAAAAAATAAATATTTAATTCAAATATTATTAGTTAGTACTACATAAATATAAAAATTAAAAAAATGTTATACTTGCATAATTATTCTACCCATCTTTAAATGTCCAGCCTTCTCCATATAGTTCATTCTGACACTGTTTTATGAAAAAAAAAAGAATTGAAACGTAATAAATAATATTGTATTTATTGTTATAATTATAACTTAGAACTTACAAATTAATTTCATATGACAACAAATGATTTGGAGCCTTAATTGTGAGGAATTTTTATTTTTCCTTTTTTATCCTTGTTTTTGTCACATTTTTCCTAAATAAATAAAAGAAATAGTCATTAAAGTAAATTGTGTAAGAAGATTAATTGAAGCTAATGTGAAGAGAAAGAAGATAAACTTTAACGTTGGTAGAGGCCCAATAATTACACATTTGGCTCCAATTTTCTAGAGTCACTCATTCGGGAATATGTCTCCTTGCCTCCTCATCTGAAGGAAAAGATTTATAGTATTTAAGTAGTCAGTAATGATAATTCTTGGCCTTTTGTTTTAACAGTGAACTCACACAGCTTGAAAATTCAGGGTTCTCGATGATATTGAGCTTCATTTGTAAAAAACAAGTAAAAGTGAAATTAGTCTTTAAATAAGTAAAAAAATTGCATATAATTAAATAATGTGAAAATTATTGAAACTTTGTCCAGAGCATTCTGTAGCAAGTTGTCTCCCTTCAACTACTTGGCATGCTAAAGGCAAGGCAATTCTGTCCTAACAATGACCCCTAACTCACTAGACAATTTTGCTAATTAGTTATTGTCAACAGGACAACCTTGTATGGTGTCAACAAGCACAAACAACTTATTGTTCATCGCAACATTCATGCATTGCTACTCAAAACCTTTATTAATTTCTCTACCTCTTTTTCTGATTCTGGTATTGGAACTTGACAAAAATAATAATAATAAGAAAATACACATGAAACATGTAAATATATATTTCAGGATAAGTGTAATTATAGGTGGTAAAGATTAACAGACCTGAAGATCCCAAAGCATTATTGGAGGTAGATAGAGGTTGTTGACGACTGGCTTCATTGGTGGATAAAGTCAGTTGTTATTATTAGAAAGGGTCGGATTGATTTGGTTGTTGTGGGGGAGGAACATCTTTGCTAGCTGCCAGCTTCTTTCCCTTATTTTGTCCAGATGCCATTATATTGAATATCTATAATGATATTATTAAATAATTTCTCAATGCTTTTCCAATATAAAATAAAACTAATTAGAATAACAACATAAAGAACTAGTCAATTTTTCCTTAAATCATTTTATAGCATTTGACAAAACATGAGCAAATAATAATCAAAGCTGATTGGATTGTTGCCCCCACATTTTGAATCACATTAGAAACAATTGTTATGTGTTCTGTTCATTATTTTTCATGATTTGTTAAAAGAAACAATGTATAACCTAAAAATTTTACAAGTTTTGACTTTTCTTTGTCTATAAATAACACATATAATAAATATAAAGAAAATTTGAATCGTTTTTCAAAAATCAACTTTAATATGGTTGTAGTTTCTTTCAATAAGGAATTTGTTACACGTATTGGTACTATTGTTACCAACTCATTATAAATTTTATTACATGCTTATAGAATGAAACTTAATAAGAAAGTAAGGCATTAAGTTATTTACTGATGTGCAGATCATACAAGGGAGGCATTTTTTCTTCTACCAACAAAGTAATAAGAAGTGCTTAAACCATCATAGTAATAAGCAGTTCTTCAATGATCCTAACTTGAGAAAAAAGTTATAAATATTTTACAACACTTGAAAGATAAATGAATTAATCGTATCATCTGTATGACAGAATGAAATTAGAAGTTAATGTCAAATACAAATTGTCATAAGTTCATAATATTCTATCAATATATAGCTTACTTGAGTCCTAAACCATGATAGGAACTTAAGCTTATGTCTTTCTTCAACATGTTCAATCACTTTGCTTTGAATCGACTCTTTATGCTCCCTATTTAAAAAAAGTAAATAGAGATCAGGAAATATGGATTGAATCACCAAAATTGAAATATCAAATTTTAAATCAAAAGTAATATACATACTCTATATATATGTCGATTTCCTCGTAATTGTTCAAAATATACCAATAGGATATTTCAAATATGTCTTTAGTTAACTTGACATATTTTCCAACACCAAGTGACCTAAATTTTTGGGAGAAAACTGAAAAGCTACCATCTTTCTCAAAATCAAAGTTACGTTCTGGTCTATTAAATTTTTGTCTCAGCGTCATTTAAGTATATCGAACAAAATATCAAGCATTTATTGGCTATATAAGCCTCTGTAATAGGCCCTTCAGGTCGAACTCTATTATGTACATATCACTTGAGAGAGCATAAAAACCTAAACAAAATATAAAACATTAACAATTGTTACTAACTAATAACTTTAAAAAAAGTAGAAATTAATCCTAATCCAAGGTCCCTTAACAATTTCTTTGCATCACAGTAACATTTGGACAATTTGTATCAAACAAGTAATGCATCATTGAGCAAGTCAATTAACATGTCAAAAGACTTATTACTCCATTTATTATAACTTCCCAAAATTATCTTCTGTAATAATACCAATTATGATAGGCAAACCAGTTTCATTCATAGTTTCCATATAATTCCCATAATCCTCTAACATCTCACCAATCCTATCATCATCATCATCACCACCATCATCCATATTATTATTGTTACTATCCTCAACACTTGTATCAACACTTCTACTACAACTTTCTTCCTTACGTTCGTCATGATAAAGCCATTAAGTACAGAATTTATCTATGCCTCGGATAAGCAAGTGATTGTATACCACATTTTGACTTTGAATGTTGATGTTTAAGCAATCTATGCATGGAAAATAAATGCGGCATTCATCACCCATATGATCTTTTACAAATTGCATCAAACTCTTAACTCTTTCTATGTATTTAGTGGACCATTCTGATGAAACATCCAACTTTTGTCCATCTAGCCATACAATTAAAAGTAAATAATTGAATCGTTAAATGCAATGCTAATATAATGATAAATTAATAGAAGTTAATATTTCTCGATTAATCAGTATAAGTTCTTATACTAAGTTTGAATTTAAACAAACACTCAGGTATGTGGCGTTATTTACACCTATGAATTGAGAAAGAGAATTCTCATTGTGACTCCTAGGCGTGTGGACTATTACACCGATAAGCCTTATGGGAGCTCCATCACGGGTTTTCAGCTTATATACCATCCTAAGTATTTATTATGCAAAGGATTTTCCATAATTGTAGGTGAATTTCTAATGTTAATACTTCTTCATTAACTAGTACAAGTTCATAAATTAAAATTGAATTTAAACAAACACTACGATACGTGGCATTGTTATACCACATGAATCGACTTTTACGCTCGTGGAATATTTCATCGATAAACCTTATAGGAGTTATATCAAAGGTTTCTAGCCTATGTACCATCCTAGGTGTTTATTATGCCTTAAATCATCCTTAATTATACAAGTCAGTATACTAAGTTTCAATACAAATAAACACTAAGGTACATGGCATTATTTACACATGTGAATTGAGAAAGGGACTTTTAATGCCTCTTAGGCATGTAGAATAAATTCCACTGATAAGCCTCATGGGAGCTACATCATGGGTTTCCAGCCCATATACAATCCTAGGGGTTTATTATGCAAGGGTTTGTTCATAATTGTAGGTGAATTTTGATATAGCACATCGTAACAATACTCAAAATAGCTAGACCTATAACTATAGTAATGGTGAGTTTAGGTTGATCCCATAGAGAATGTTTGATTAGCTTTCTTAATGAAAAGAATTAGTGTTTAGGTTAGGGGGTTTGGTTTGGTTTCAAATAAGAAAATAAAATAAAACTAAACTAATTAAAACAAATTAAAGAAAATATTCAAAAATGATGAAAAGTGATGAATGCATTATGGACCTGGTCATCAGTTCAGTCTTGGCCTACACACGACTAAACATCCCTTATTGAATTTTTATTCTCATACCTTTTCTAGCAACTATTAATCATAAGTTAACAATAAGTTATGTTAACCCCGATTTTCTCGTAAGTCATGTTTAATTAAAAGTAGTTTGTTAATTAAACTTAGCTATCGAACAACCTAGTATAAGCTCTGTAGATTTAATTGGACGGTCGCATTAAAAGTTAAGAAAATAGATTAATCAAGACAACAACCATAAAAGCTCGCGTCATTTAACTTAGTTTACATTATCCCTAATGATTTAAAACCATTGGTAGCTACAAATAAATCTCAACATAACAATTACGGATTGTATTGAAGATTCTAGCAGTCAAATAGAGCATTCAATCATTCTTACATAAACACAATCAAATAAAGCATTCAATCATTCTTACACAACACCCAAACATTAAGCACATGATCATATAATCAATCCCTAAGAGAAAGAATAATAAATAATGAGAGAAATGCTTAATTAGATTCTTCGGCATCGATATCACCTCTGAACTGGGTCAAGAATGCCTAACCCTCCATTGGTCTCCAAAGGATGAAAGTTGTCCCCTCTATTGCCTCTTGAAACCCCTGGAACGATTTCTTAAATCTTTCATAATGTTTTTGTCGTCAAAACGATGTTTTCATACCAAAAGTAATGTTTTCGGGTAAGCTGGCAATATGTCATGGGCATGACTTGGTATGTCACGCCCATACAAATTTATCACAGGTTTGAGAAATTTGTCATGGGCATGAGAGCACTCTCTCAAACCATGACTTATGTTATTCTTCATTCTTTTTAGCACTTTCTTGTCTCCTCTTGCTCTAATTTTTCTTCTTTTTGCTATATGAGGATAAGTGAGTGTGAATCTCAAGAAGATGACTCAAATATTTGTTTTCAACTCACTATAGCTCTTTTGCTTCCGAATTGTACCTAAGACCAAATTTGAACTAAAGTGAATGTCTTAGACATTTCATATCATTAAACACTTAGTGTTATGGAATAAATGCATAACCAATTAAGCATATATCAATTTCTCCCACACTTAGCTTTTGACCGTCCTCGAGAAAAACCTTAAGAACAAAAACATTTACTCATTGCCTATATTTCCCAAGAATATATGATTATAAGTGAAAAACAAATAATGTTTAAAAACTATAGCAAGAACTCAACATTCGACGCTTCTACTCATGACCAATCAACATTCATCACCTTTAGAAACTAAGAAATCTAGAGGTAGACTTGGATAAAATGTGTTTAAATAAGATATAACCATGGATACACTTAAAAACCTTTCATGATCATGGCATTCCACAACTTTGCAAATCATTTCATTTCTCCACCACTAGGGTTCACATGTATAATCATAAATCAAAGGACTTTTTAAGGTTGTAATGTGGTCAAGGGTTAAGGTGAGAAGTATTTGGGTAATGTAGTGTAAAAGTCATCAAAGCTAATGCAACAAAAAAAACACTCAATATACTATCAAATGCAAAAACCTAGATTCACTCACAATTGTGTACATCAACTATGATGAATGCAAAAACCATGTTTCCTAGCTCAAATTCAAACTCTCATACTACAAACCATATGAAGCATAACCAACTAGAAGGAATCACTTATACAATTGATGGCAATACATTGAAACTACAAGGAGTGATCCTTCATGTTGGACCAATGGTGGTTGACAAATTGATTTCTACTTATGTTTTGATAATAACAAAATGTGTAGAATTGGTAAGAA
>JAOTAX010000006.1:22736802-22747263 GCA_025629825.1 Erythroxylum guanchezii
GACATCCGGTAACGGGTTCCAACATTTAGAGCAAGAGGAGATTATAAGAAGGAATCATGTGTAAGTATGA
Source organism: Erythroxylum guanchezii (assembly GCA_025629825.1). Taxonomy (NCBI): domain Eukaryota; kingdom Viridiplantae; phylum Streptophyta; class Magnoliopsida; order Malpighiales; family Erythroxylaceae; genus Erythroxylum; species Erythroxylum guanchezii. The sequence goes on from JAOTAX010000006.1 coordinate 22,736,873, forward strand.
GAGTTTCTGATATTTCGGATTAAGTAGTTGGGTTCCGAAAACGGGATCCAACATGTACGATTCCCGTAAAGATTCCAAAAGACTGAAGCTCATTTTGGCCATGAAAATTATTTCAAAAGTTGACATGGAACTAAAATTAGGTATTTCGTATTTTCTTCACTTTTATCCTTACATGAGCAATCCAGGACATATAATATGCTACATGTTACAGTAAACACAACAGAGGCTTAGGAGAATTAGTTTTGGTAGTTCAGGTAGATTGGTAGAATAAAATGCATCGGGTTTAATTTTGAGGTAAAGTAGACTAACCTTAGTATGCTAAAACTTTTTTAAATTTCTTTAACGAAAGTAACTCTAGGAGTTTTTTTTCTGGACAAATTTAAATAAGAGAGACTTTTTTTCGATTATTCTAAATTATAGGAGTTTTTTTCAAAATTTATCCAGGTACAAAGAGTATTTTTGTGTTTTATTTTACACTTAAAAAAATCTTTACAAAATGGGACCTATCGCGAACCCTAACTTCCCTTTTTTCCCACCTTGTCTTCCTCTCACTTCTTTTGCTTTCTTTTGTGTTTTTCCTTTCTCCTATCCGAGCCCAACTGACGGTTCTTCGCTCCACCAGCCACAGGATCCTTTTTCTTTCCTTAGCCAGAATCAAACTTTCCAACCAAATAAACCCTACTTGACACCGCCCACTCGTAATTGAAGGTTATCATCGCTGTTTATGTTGATGTAGCACTTGGATTTATAAAAATTTTGTTGTAATAGCATGGGATTGCCCTGTTCGGCGATTTCCTAGCTTACCTCATCTCCTTTTGTTTTCGTTCCTTCCTTTCGTGTTATTTTTTAAATGTTTTTGGGGTTTTCATTTGTGTCTCAGCTTCTACCTTCGTTTCTGGTTCCAAGGTTGATTTTGATATTTTTGCATTTCTTCCTTTATTTTTGTGATCTCGTATTCTTGTCATAGTTTTAGAGTTGTGGGTTTAGTTCCGAGAACACAGTTTCCTTTTCTTTGATTCTCCGTTAGAGTATTTGTACATAAAGTCTTGGAGCTTGTTTTCCTTTAAAACTTAAAAATCGTTTCCCCTAAAGATTAAAGTTTACTAGACTTAATTGAGGCTATGATCATTACAGAAGCATTACAAACACACAAAAGAAAAGGTTGTAAATTAAATGGTATAGATTATGACCTATTTGACTGATAAATTAGTTTCAAATTGTTTGTCTAAATTGCGTGCTTTTCAAAAATTGTTGGTTGGTTTGAAGTTCTGTTTTGTGAGCAAGACTAATTCATTGTCAAGGTGCAACGTAGTGGTTTTATGAAGCCTTATGCATCGGAGAATACTTTGCCTCGTTGGGTGGGAAATGCTAATCTCACATACTTGTTCTTGTGCATGCATATACTTTTGTATCCAATTCTTTCTTAAACATTTTGCTTATTCACAATTTTATTATCTCTATGTATTTCAGTTTTGAATCCTTCCTCTTGTGGTTCTTACCGTAGCGGAAAGACTGAAGAGGTGGTTAATGGCAAGTAGTATTGGTAAAGCAGGCAATTCAATGGCAAAGACAGCAGTAGGGTACCAGTATCCATGGAGGGAGAAGTTGGCAAAATACAAAGATGAGCTATTGAAGGGTGTGTGGGGTTATTGGCATCTTGGTGCATGGAAACCACTTGGCATTAGTGCCCGGCGGCGGGCTAGACTCCGCAAGGAGGTTCTTCTTGCAGGGGAACGTTGGCCATATGAGCCAGAGAGGAAGGAAATGAGTAACAAAAGGAAAGGTCACAAATGTGATAAGATAGCTGCAGAGAAGCGAGAAAAAACTGCTAAATTGATGGAGCAAATGCCACAAATGTTACTGGCATACAAGAAGCGGAGATGGGAGAAGAAATTAAAGGAAGAAGAAAAGAATAGATAAATGTTTTATATCTGGTCACCGCTTCTTAGTTATGATATGCTTTGATCTGCATACATGGCATCTTGTTTTAGTTTTTTATGTGGCTCAAGATTATGAATTCGCTAGTAGGAAAAAATGGTGATGTTAACTTGTTCCTTGCAGCTTTTAATTCTAGTCTCTTTGTTCATGATAGAGATGCTCTGTCAAAGGCTTATCCAGTAACTCCTGTGGCCTTCTTTCTTGATTATATCTGCAACCTTACTCTTCAATATCGAAGATGCCATTCTTTTTCCGAAGAACAAGAAAGATTGAAATGAAGATGAATGTTGTTTCCTTGAATGAAGATGAATGTTGGCATCATGTAAGGCCGTATACGAATGTTGGATATTGTCAGCCTGACTCAAAGTGCTTTCTTCGAGGGTTGTTCCATTAGCGACAATATTCTACTAATGCAAGAACTCCTGAAAGATTAGTGGATTACCACTAAGAAAAAACTGAAAAGTAGCATATGGAAAATTGACTTTTATAAAGCACTGGACACAGTTAGCTGGCCTTTTATTCATGCTTGTATGGATGCTTTGAATTTTCCTCCTCAATTTAAAAACAGGATTATGCTGTGTCTTTGTACCTCCTCTTCCAGCATTTTCATCAGTGGCTTCCCAACAAAACCTCTACAATGTGCTTGTGGAATTCGACAAGGCGACCTCTTTTCCCTTACTTTTTTGTATTAGTTATGGGTTTATCTCATATGCTGTAGAAGTTAGCGACCCTCTCTCCTCGTACTTTTTTGTATTGGATATGGGTTTATCTCATATGCAATCGAAGTTATCATCCCATAATCGTCGCTTTTGTTATCACCACAATTGTCGTCCCCTCTAGCTTTACCCATACGATGTTTGCAGACGATTTAATGCTTCTCTCTGGGGCTGACCAATTTTCTATTAATATTCTCAAGGATTTTCTGATCATATTCTCTAGCTAGTTCGTTTGACGATCAATCTCCAGAAAAGTAGCTTTTATTGCTCATCAGATGTCTTCAATTCGAGCGTGCTTGCTACTTCCCTTGGTATGGAGTTACATTGGCCACCATTTAAATATTTGGGCGTCCCTATTTCCCATCTCAAGCTCACATGCTCATATTGCCTCCCCCTTCTTGACAGATCTAAGTCTAGAATCTTAGCTTGGCAAAATCGCTTCCTCTCTCTTACTGTGAGAGTCATGCTGTCTATCTCAATACTCAACGGTCTACACATACACTGGGTTAATCATCTAATTATGCTAAGAAGGTGGTTAAGGAGATGGACCGCATCATTAAAGCATTCCTCTGGTCGGGTTTTGTGGATTCTGTTAAGAAAGATAAGGTCAAATGGGACGAAGTAACCTCTCCAAAGAGGCAAGGTGCGAGAAGAACCGAAGGATCTATAGACAGGAACACATTAGTCGTTATTAGCTAGCCGATTTCATCTCTAATGAGGTTCGCTGTCTGATAATTGCGATCACTGCTTATCTGACGCTATGAAAACACGTTGGCTTTTATAATATAATTAGGGCGTGGTAGTTGGTTGGATAAAGCTCAAATAGGATTTTGGCTTTGTAAAGAGCTAATTTTGGTCTTTTTTTGTACGTTGAAATCATTGTAATTTTGTCTATAGTTTCACTATAGAATACAATTCTTTTTAATTTCTAAAAAAATATTTTATTAAAATTAAAAAAAAAGAGTGCGTATATATTATTATATAATAAATAATAAAATTTAATAATTAAGCCCATTAATGGATATGATTAATCTTTGGCAACAAATAGGATTAATATTTACTAGGTCTCTGATTGTGCGTCTTGAGAAGAGGGTACTAGTAATTACTCATTGCCTGTAAATTGTTTTTTCTTTTTAATGATGGAATTTATTGGAGGACAAATGTAAGTCCTCGCTGGTTGTTGTTTGTTTGTTTACTAAACTAGTAGAGAAATCTAAGAAGAAAGAGCTTGTTATTGTGTTATGCCAGTGACCTAACTCTATTTTGGTTGAAGAAGAATGATAATTCTTTTGGTTCTTCACGATTCATTGAGAACTAACTAGTATATTATTAAACCGATTAGTTTTACTCATAACAGTTAAAACTAAAAACTGAACTAAAAACCAAGTTAATTTATACTTAACTTGATTGAATTGGCCGATTTAGTTTTTAAAATATTAAGTTTAGATATTTGTAATTGTGAGTTATATTGTTGGCATTAATTTGCTACAATTTTAGATATTGCAATTGTCAAATTTGATAATTAAATTAAGTTAAATTTTATTGAACAAATTACATTTTATGCATTATTATATAATTTATTTTAATTTGTTCAGGTTATTAATTTGAACATTATTACGCCTTTCAAAAAAAAAAAACTTGTTCACCCTCAGTGGTTACGGGAAACAAAGAAGTAATCACTCACGATCTTTCAAAGCTAATCATCTTGAATAATCTACAATTCTTCATCCTTTCCCATCTAATCTGTCCGGTTCGTTATTTTCTTCTACTTTTCTTATTCTATCTTATTTTTGCTTCTTAATATCTTTGTTTTAAATTTGCTCATTTGAGATTAATTTTTTTTGCTTCCTGTGTTTATTGGAATTCTTCTCAGCAACCCAAAATCCATACGTAACAAAATTCCATTTGAATCACTATCGCCTTCCATGCAGCCAATTCCCATATCCATATTTCCGCCACTATTACCGATTGAGCCTTACATGATGAAGCAACGAGCTTCCCATCGGGATCACTACAAAGGCGAAACAGCTCGTTCCCATGCCTATAAAGTTCGTAAGACTGGTTATATAAAGTATTGTATGCCATTTGAAATATTGGAGGCTTGGTAAACATAACAGGAACTGAATCAAGATTGCTTTCAAGGGCATCAAGACTCATTCACATCTTTGTTTAAAATAGTGATCTATTAGTTTATACCCTACGTCTAATCGATTCGTTGTAGATTTTATAATGTAACTAATTAAAGATATATTTTATCTTATTCATGTTTGTTTAATTAATAATATATAAGATAAAGTTTATAGACAAATATATTTTATAAATAAATTTATGATGAGATTCATATTATATTTACATATTATCTACAAATGATTCATAGTTATTTTTCTATTAAGATTAAATATCAATAAAGCAAAAAGATTAGAACACATTATGCTCTTTTTAAATGTAAAGATACTTAAACAAATATATCGATACTTATTAGATAATAAATTTATAGAATTAGTCTAATTTTGAAAATCTCGAATGAAACATTATTTTCTCATTATGATAGTTATGTCTATTATACCTTCTTTTGACCTTAGTACGGTATTCTCTAACCAATTATGAATGAATATCATTCATATATACAAGATTCACTTTGCCTATCCAACATTACTTTTCTAACATTTCATGACGATTCTCAAATATTTTAATGATTTCTTTGGGTTACTAAAAATTGCTAACTGATATTTGGAAGTCTGCCTTGGTTACTTAAAGAAAATTCCCTTATTTTTTATGTATATGTCTTTCTCAGGTCAACTAATATGTTGCATATTAACCAAATGTACCAATAACTTGTCCAACGACAATGGACTTATCATTTTATAGTAGGGTAGTGATTAGTATAAAATAGGTACTATATTTGACCTTCCTACTATTATCTGGTTAACAATAAATAGTATGTTTCATTTATTCTAAACCTAAATTATACTAAATAGATAAATAAAAAATATTGTTAGTAACAAATAAGCAGTAATCAAAAGAAAGAAATCAAATATTATAAACATCTATATAAGTATTCTCTCTTGGCTTTAACTTGTATTCGTGATTCCAGTATTTAAAGACTCTATAACTTGGAACAAGGAAATCTCCTAATATAATGAATTGTCACATTTCAGTGTAAACCACCTATCCTTATAGTGATTAACCGATATGTATAATATTCATGAAAAATACAATATTTTCTTATTATTTTACTTTTTTTAAAGTCTAAATTGCCTTGGTTTAATTGATTGTAAGTCTCCTTTAAGGTAATTGTAAAAGAAGGTGCTTGAGGAATGATAACCAGGAATGGAGAAGATTTTAAGACAAAACATAAATAAAGCACTACTTTCCTTTTTGAATACGCAGTCATATGTTAATTTCTATTCCTCTTAGATAAGAATGGATGTGATATATGCTCAAATATATGGGCTAATTAGAGGTCATATGGTGAAGGTAAGAGGAAAAAAAAAGATACATGCCCTAAGACATAGTTGTGTCTCAGCCTATGTTTTAATTCCAAGATTTTGATAGAAAGAAACACAACCTAGGACACGAGCGTGTCTGATACCACCTCTCTCTCCATAATTTTTATACATGATCTAAGACTTATCTTTGACCTAGACCTCATTTATAATTGATAAAACTCATAAAAGTGGCAAAATTATCGTTTCGTAATCTTTTTCACTTTTCTTTCATTATAGGCTTTTGGTTTATTTAGGGTATTCGCCACCTACCCAAGGAGAGCCCGAGAACACATTCAAAGGCCATTTTCAACAAAAAGAACGAGATATGAAGTCATGCTAAAGAAGCAATCACCAATAAAGGATATAAAAGTTCCTCAAAGGTGCCTTAGAAAGAGTTTTTTTTCTTCCTTTTAACTTTTGTTCTTATATTTGTAAGGATGATTTATAGCTAAATACTTTTTTATATATGGAAAAAACCTTCTTGGATTTTTATATGTTTTGATTCAATTTTTAATAAAGGTTTCTATGTTTGAGATTTATATGTGTTGGTCTTAATGTTGAACATATACAAGTAAAAGCTTAAGTTTGATTTGATTTACATGTAGACATAGTTAAGAGAGCCTATATGTAGATAGTATTTGACACATATATTAAGCATTGAGTACTAATCTATAGATAAACCTATATAACCCTTTAAGTATTAGGGTAACCTTTTATAAGGTCTCAAAGAGGATAACGAATTTATATAAAAGTTAACTAGATAGAAATATTGACAAACTTATTTAAGAATAGGTTGTTATATATCAAGAGGTTTTAACCATTACCCTGAGAGATCTTTTCAGTATGAACAATATAATTCCTATAATTGAATAAGCATATGAGCTGAAGTTAGGGGAAATATAATCAAGGTATTTCTTAATGCTGAATTTCTCTTTGACTATTGTGTAGTATTCTTATGATGATCTAGGGTAGTAAGTATTAATTTAGCATACATTTTTAAAAAATCCAACTTTATTATTGTTTAGAAAATAATCATAAGACCCCTACTATCACTTTATTAGTACAAAATGTTAGGTACACTTGCCTAGGTTAACTATTAGAATAATATGAAATATTTTAACTTACTAAGTTTTTGATGCTATTTTCGGAGAGCAAATAAATATTGAAAAAACCCAAAGATTATTAGTCTAATATTTTTGATGCATTGTTTTTTTTTACGTAAATTTAATTGTAGGTGTGTACCTTTTGGTGTATGACTAGAAGCATTTATTTGGCAATTAATGAATAAGGTTTAGATATAGAAAGGAAACTTTGATGAACACATTAAGAGAAGAAGAGGGCAATTATCCTAAAGAATCAACTTCAACTCATTATAGAGAGTGAGTACAAAAGTATTCTTGATTAAGCGAAACCATCATTGATAGGGATGCAATAAACTATATAGAGATTGATGATCAAGTCAATCAATTTTAAGATAAAACCCAATATGAAACAAACCTTGTAGCATTTTTTATAACATGATAAATTTCCTAATGAGGATCCCAATCTATATATTGCTAATTTCTTAGAGATATATGATACATTCAAAGTCAATTAAGCATTGGAAGATGCCATCAGGCTAAGGTTATATTGTATTATTTACTACTACTAATTTTTTCTATTTCAGATCAACTACTTACAAACTAAGGTAAGTGAATTTATCATTAATAAGTAATATAATGGTGAATAGAGTTTGATACCATGAGAAGTTAGATAGATCTAATTAACTTGCTTAATACTAAATTGTCTAATGAATTAACAAACAAGGTTATTGATGGAATTAGGTAATATAACATAAAATAAATCCAAAAAATATATAGCTAAGATAATAAAAACAAGTAAATAAATTAATGATAATTAATTCTCAGATAAGTACTACCATTAGTTTTAAGAGAAACTCTTTAGTCAACCCCTATGATCTCTAATATAACCTTATCCTTATGGAAGCCTCGATTAGATGAAATAAGATGAGACTATAGAGAATTAATTCAAAATGGACAATAAGAGGAGATTAAGTAGGAGGAAAAGAGCTTAAAACTCTAAACCTTAAAACCTTTCCTGATCACAATCTTATCTTGGAATGTTAAGGGGCTTAACATCTCTAGGAAGCATCAAGTGTTGCAAAATTACATTAATGAAATTAAACATATCGTATTAGGCCTTTTTGGAGAGTTATTGGACATATTGTATCAGGTGTTGCAAAATTACATTAAAGCCTAAGTAATGAATCATTGGAGAATTATCACTAATCACCAATCATACCAATATGGGAGAATAATTATTGCCTATAATCTAAATATAATTGAAGTTTGTAGCCCACTAATCACCAACCATCTCATTTATCTCTTAATAAATTTGCTCCAAATGAAAACTATGGTATATGTGGCTTTTGTTTATACATCAAAACATTCCTTTTATAGATGTTTTTTATGGTATAAGCTAAAAATGATTCATCCTTATGCTGACATCCTATAGACAATTCTAGTACATTTTAATAGTACCCTCTTACATCTAAAAGTTAAAGGCAATATTTGCTTGAGGAACTTTAATAAGGACTTTGGGAATTATGCTAACCATATGAAAGTCGCTGATTTAAAGTCAGAAGGGAACTTTCTTTTACCTAAAATAGAAAAAATGGACTTTGGTTCATAAGAAAGAAGTTACATAAAGCCATGGTTAATTAACTCTACCTTATAAATTATATGTTTGTAAGAAGAAACTTCAAATGGTAAAGAAGGAAGTTAAAGGCCTAAAATATAATAGATTTGGCAATACTTAGAAAGCAATTATGGAAACCACAAAAAACTTATCTTGATCCATGTTGAGCTCTACAAGGTTTATAACAACCCTATTAAACAAATTCAGAAAGATCAGCTCTTATAGGTTTTAATCTTTGGAAGCTTATATCTTAATGTTAAAGCAAAATTCAAAAGGACAATGGCTCAAAGATGGAGACAAGAACTTAAGTTTCTTCAAGAAGCCCATTTGTTTGGTGGAGAATCTCTAATCAAATTTCTTCCTTATTGAAAGAATAGAGAATTATTATAGAACCAAAAGGAGATAATGAAAACATGACTACTTTAAGGACACAATTAGTTTCTAAGCTAATATTTATTCATCTATGCAGCTATTTAAATCATGCATCTTAGAGTAGATCATAAGGTAAGAGGAAGCATCACTTATAGGACACTTCAATGTAACAGATATGGGAAGAACATTTTTTGAACTAAACCCTAATAAAGTATTAGAGCTTGATGGCCTAAATGTTTTCTTCTTTGAAAAAACGTGGAACCTGATTAAAAATGAGGTACTTAAATTAATATTGGAATTATTTAGGAATGAAAAGATGATGAGAGAGTTGTAATAAAACCTCTATCATAATAATCACAAAAATACCAATCCCTTCTTCTCTAAAGGATTTTGTACCTATCTCTTATTGTAACTTGATGTATAAAATCATTTCTAAATTATTGAAATCAAAGATAAGAGATGGTTTAAAGCCTTTTATCAATCACTCACAGGGTTCTTTTATTCAAGGTAGGAAAATATGGGATAATATTATTTTAGCTTTAGAACTTTTTAATAACTACATAGCAAGCATTCCTAATAATTGTGCTATTAAGATTAATTTTCATAAGCATTTTGACTCCATCATCTGGACTTCATCTTGCACATTCTTAAATAATTTTGCTTTCCTTCAAAGTTTAGAACTTGGACTGATTAATGCATCTTTATTACCTCCTTTTGTATCTTAATTAATGGGAAACTTATTCACATAAGAAGAGGTTGTAAAGGATTAAGACAAGATGCTCCAACCTTACTTTACTTCTTCACCTTATCCATGGAGAACTTATCCATATTGAATTATAATTCCATAAGGCAAGAAAGGAAATTCAAGTTCCATTATAAATTGATCTACTTCTTCTTTCTAAATTTGAAGACAGTTCAATTAGCATTATAGTGAATGCTTTATGTACATTCAAGGATCTATCTAGGCTCTCTATTAATAAATACAAGAACTACAAAATGGTGTTAACTAATTCCAATAGTTCTCACACCTTTTGAAGTTTCGCCTATAATCAGGTTTTCTGGATGAGAGGATTTATACTTCCAGTCTTTTCTAAGACTAAAGTTTTTCAGGAATATCTTCTACCTTATCAAGTGGAACATCTGATGGTGACATGTTTATGTTATCAACTAAGGGAGCAGA
>JAOTAX010000006.1:22757706-22780121 GCA_025629825.1 Erythroxylum guanchezii
AATAATAATAATAATAATAATAATAATAATAATAATAATAAGAACAACAACAACAACAACAACAACAACAACAACAATAGCAGCAGCAATAACAACAACAACAACAACAACAAATAAATAATTAAATCGTGGGAGACAAAATACTCAATAGCAAACTCTATTTTTCCAACAACTCCAAGTTTGAAATGACCAATCTCTTGTAATACCAACCCTGACATGCAATGGATATAAGTCCACTTTTACCATTCCTCGTTTTGTGAGACCCTGGTGGTCACCACCTTTCTGTCGTGACCAACTTGGCTGCTCAATTATGCTACCATAGAGAAGTAGCGGTGTAAGTGGAACTATAGGCCGTTAATGGAAATGCGGTAGCTAAAGTAATGAGTTAAACTAAAATAACAGTAGAGATTAAATGGTAGAAGCAAGAAATGCTGAGGCAGGAGACGGTGGTTCAGAAAAAAAAAAAAAAAAAGGAGATGGAGTAGCCACAGACATAGCAACAACTGATGGAGCACTCAGTCCAGAAATACCCAAATCAGAAATTCCTTGATTGCTTTGCCTTTTCACTAAATTCTTAAAAAAAACCTAGATAAGTGTTGAGTATTGTCTCAAAGTCAGAAATCTTAGCTTCTCAAAGTCATAAATTGTAGCTTGCTTTCGGTGATCGTTGAGTCAGAAATGGTGGCTTGGTGCAGCTGGCCCTGACCGTCTTCCATTGAATTCTCTATAAAAGAGAAGTAACAACAAAGAAAGAAGTAGGAGAGAAGAGAGCAGAAATTGGCAAGAAAGAAGAGAGCAGAAGTTGTTTTTTAGAGTTAGAGAATATTTCCAGAGGAAAGAGAGTAGAAATTTCTATGGGAGAAAAAAATCATTTATATATTTTTTTCTTCTTCCTAGTAGGAGTGTGTGAGCTTGGGTTAATTTGGGTTTTTTGAGAAATTGAGTGATAAACACTATTGTATGCTCTCATTGGTTATAGTGAAACACTCAGTCGTCTCCAAACTAGACGTAGGCATTGCCAAATCAGTATAACAATCTTGGTGTTCTTTTGTTGTTTTATTTTTACTCCAAAATTTATTAATGTTTCCGCACAACAAGTGGTATTAGAGCTCTAGTTTTTTCAACTAGGATGTTGTAGGAGTGAAAATCTGTTGGAGCTACAATTTCGGTAAATATTATCTGTGCTATACTGTCAGTAAATAGTGTCGGTGCTACAGTTCCTATGAACAGTGCTAGTGCTACAGTCCCCGTCAACAGTACTGGTGCTACAATCTCTGTAACAGTGTTGATGCTACAATCCTCATGAACAGTGCCTGTGCTACAGTGTTGTGAATAGTATCGGAACTACAGTTTGTGTAAACAGTGATTACAAATAGTACGTATTTGTGAATAGTGACGAGTCGATGGTTGGAGATAAAGAAGAGCCCGTTAAGAGGGAGTCAATATCGTCATCGTCGACACCTACATCCAATAGACATCCAATTGCTACTACAAGGTTAAAGGTTGATAAATTTAATGACCCTAATAATTTTAATATGTGGCCGTGTGAAGTTATGAATGTCTTGTATCAATAAGAGTTGGATATGGTTCTGGAAGATAAACCCAAAGATATAGATGACAAGCAGTGGACGAGAATTAACCTCCATGGTTGTGGCTCTATTCGATCATTCCTTGATAAGGAGCTGAAATATCCTTGTATGAAGGAAACTTCTACTAAGGAGTTATGGACAAAAATGAAGGAAAAGTATATGCCCAAAAGCGCAGAAAATCGACTCTTCTTGAAGAAGCGACTCTTCCGATTTCGGTATTATCCAGGTATTTCTATGCACAAACACCTAAACGATTATAATAAAATACTTACTGATTTAGCAAACCTTGATGTGAAAATTCCTGATGAGGATAAAGCACTATGTTTGTTAAATTCATTGCCTGATGATTATGATCATTTGACAACTACTTTGTTTTATGAAAAATCCGAGGTGAAACTTGATGAGGTTTCTGCGGCATTGGTGAATCATGAGTGTCGTAAGAAGGAACTGAAGAATCACAATTCACAAACTGCGGCACTCACTGCAAGGGGACAAACAGAGGAAAGAAAACATATGAAGCAGGGAAAATCTCATTCAAAGTGACAAGGGAAGTTTCCTGCTAAAGATGAATGTGCCTTTTGTCGCCAAAAGGGTCATTAGAAGAAAGACTGCCCCAAATTGAAGAACAAAGAGAAGAAGAAAGTGGGTTCTGTAGCAAATGTTGGAAAATCTGGAGATGATGAAAAGAAAACATAGGAAGCAAGGAAAATCTCATTCAAAGTCACGAGGGAAGTTTCCTGCTAAAGACGAATGTGCCTTTTGTCGCCAAAAGGGTCATTGGAAGAAAGATTGCCCCAAATTGAAGAACAAAGAGAAGAAGAAAGTGGGTTCTGTAGCAAATGTTGGAAAATCTGGAGATGATGATTTCGAGTTTGCTTTGACTAGCTTATCTACTGATGGTCACACAAGAAGTGGATTTTAGATTCAAGTTGCACTTATCATATGTGACCCATTCGGGAATAGTTCTCTAGCGTTCAGGTGCTGGATGGTGGAGTTGTTTTGATGGGAAATAATAACGCTTGCAAAACACAAGGGATAGGCAAAATCTGTTTGAAGATGCACGATGGAACAGTCAAAGAATTGAGTGATGTTCCGTATGTACCGGATATGAAGAAAAATCTTATCTCATTAGGAGCATTGGAATCTAAGGGTATCAAGATCACCATAGAGGGTGGAGTTCTTAAAGCTGTGTATGGGGCACTTGTGGTAATAAAAGGTACAAGACGAAATAACATATATTTTTTGCAGGGGAGTACAGTTACTGGTGGAGTAGCTATCACTAAAGCTGCTGATGTAGATAGCTCAGGTACTACAAAGTTATGGCATATGCGTCTTGGGCATGCTAGTAAAAAAAACATTGCAAGGATTGGTGAAGCAAGGCTTATTAAAAGGCGCAAAGGCATGTAAATTGAAATTCTGTGAACATTGTGTACTAGGTAAGCAAACTAGAGTGAAATTTGGCACTGCTATTCACCACACTATAAGGCATTCTAGATTATGTTCATACTGATGTTTGGGGACCTTCCAAGAATGCATTTTGAGGAGGTAGCCATTATTTTGTCTCCTTTATTGACGACTTCTCTAGAAGAGTATGAGTGTACATCATGAAGCATAAAGATGAAGTCTTAAAGATATTCCTAAAGTGGAAAAAGACGATTGAAATGCAAACCGGTCGAAAGATCAAGACTCTCAGATCAGATAATGGTGGTGAATATAAGTCAGATCCTTTTTTGGAAGTTTGTCAAGATGAGGGTATTGTGAGGCATTTCACGGTTAGGGACCCATCACAACAGAATGAGGTGGCAGAGCGCATGAACTATACTTTTCTCGAGAAAGTTCGGTGTATGTTGTCGAATGCTAGTTTAGGCAAGGTGTTTTGGGCTGAGGCAATTACTTATGCAAGCCATATTATTAATTGGTTGCCTACTACTGCAAATAAGGGAAAAATACCCATGGAGGTATGGTCTGGTAAACCTTGTACTGATTACAAGTATCGTGTCAGGGAAAGCAAGTTGGATCCAAGAGTAAAGAGAGCTCTATTTATGAGCTTTAGCACTGGCTTGAAGGGATACTAACTATGGTGTCTAGATGAGAAAAAAATTGTTATAAGCATAGATGTGACTTTTGATGAGACTGCTATGGTTAATCAGAACAAGCATGAAGGGGAAATTGAAGCGACTGAGACTATGAGTAGTTCAAAGCAGGTGGAGTTATTGAAGACTCCAGTTAATCCAGTAAGGTCTGATGTTACAGACACTAGTCCTACAGTTGATTTTGATGATGAGGACAAGGATAACGAAGAGGAGGTACCTACCCAAGAACCACCACACCAACAAGATTCTATTGCAACCAGAAGTTCAAGAAAGGAAATTCGAAAGCCTGCTCGGTTTACTGATATTGTGGCATATGCACTTCCAGTTATTGAAAATGATATTCTATCCACCTACAAAGAAGCTGTCAGGAGTTCATAGAGCATAGAGAGGAGGAAATCTATGGATGAGGAGATGAAATCTCTTTAGAAAAATAAGACTTGGAAGTTGGTTCAGTTACCAAAAGGGAAGAAAGAAATTGGTTGTAAATGGGTATATGCTAAGAAGATGGAATCTTTGGGAAAAGACAATGTAAGATTCAAAGCCAGATTAGTAGCTAAAGGTTATGCTCAAAAGGAAGGCATTGACTATAACAAGGTATTCTCTCCTGTAGTAAAACATTCTTCTATTCATTTTTTATTGGCTTTGGTTGTGCAGTTTGACCTTGAATTAGCTCAATTAGATGTCAAGACAATGTTCTTACATGGTGATTTGGAGGAAGATATTTTTATGTCTCAGCCAGAAGGGTTTATGGTTGTTGGCAAAGAAAATTGGATTTGCAAATTGCAAAAATCATTGTATGGTTTAAAGCAGTCTCCAAGACAATGGTATAAGTGATTTGATAGGTTTATAATCGAGCAGAAGTACACAAGAAGTCATTATGATTATTGTGTATACTTTTGCAAGTTACAAGATGAAACCTTTATTTATTTGCTTTTATATATTGATGATATACTTATAGCATGTAAAAGCAAATTGGAGATTGAAAGATTGAAGACTCAACTGAGTAATGAATTTCAGATAAAATAGGAGAAGCTCGGAAGATACTATGGATGGAAATTGAAAGAGATAGAGCAAAAGGCAAGATTGATCTATGTCAAAAGCAGTATTTGAAGAAAGCACTACAACGTTTCAGGATGAATGAAAATTCAAAACTGGTTAGTACACCGCTTGCTCCTCATTTCAAACTTAGTTCTTTTATATCTCCTGACACAAATGAGGAGAGTCATTATATGGCTAAAATTCCATATGCAAGTGCTGTTGATAGTTTGATGTATGCTATGGTATATACTAGGCTTGATATTTCACAAGCTATTAGTATTGTGAGTAGATATATGCATAATCCAGGAAAAGGGCATTAGCAAGCTGTGAAATGGATTCTACGGTATATTCTGGGTACTGTAGATGTTGGTTTATTATTTCAGCAAGATGAAGTTACTAGTCAATGTGTTGTTGGATATGTAGATTCTGATTAAGCAGGTGATTCGGACAAGCGTAAGTCCACTACAGGTTTTGTATTCACTCTTATTGAAGGTCCAGTCAGTTGGAGATTAAGTTTGCAATCTACAGTAGCTTTATCAACTATTGAGGTAGAACACATGGCAGTAATAAAAGCTATTAAAGAAGCCATTTGGCTTCAAGGGTTGCTTGATGACTTAGGAGTCTACCAAGACCATATGGATGTTCATTGCGATAGTCAAAGCACTATTTATTTAGCAAAAAATTAAGTTCATCACACACGTACAAAACACATTGATGTGAAGTTCCATTTTGTTCGTGAGATTATTGACAAGGGAAATATTCTTCTTCAGAAGATTGGGACCGCCGACAATCCTACTGATATATTGACAAAACTAGTTTCGTTATTCAGGTTTGAGTATTGCTTAGATTTGATTGACATTTGTAAAATTTGTTGATTGCTCCGTAGGGGATTAGGAGACGACCATTGGGAATTCTACTTCAAAGATTTGAGCCAAGGTGGAGATTGTTGAGTATTGTCTCAAAGTTAGAAATCTTATCTTCTCAAAGTCATAAATTGTAGCTTACTTTCGGTGATTGTTGAGTTAGAAATGGTGACTTGGTGCAGTTGGCCTTGATCTTCTTCCATTGAATTCTCTATAAAAAAAAAGCAATAACAATGAAAGAAGTAGGAGAGGGGACAGAAATTGGTAAGAAAGAAGAGAGCAGATGTTGTTTTTTAGTGTGAGAAAATATTTCCAAAGGAAAGAGAGTAGAAATTTTTAGGAGAGAAAAAACATTTATGTATATATATTTTTCTTCTTCTAGTAAAAGTGTGTAAGTTTTGGTTAATTTGAATCTTTTGAAAAATTGAATAATAAATACTATTATATGCTTTTATTGATTATATGAAAATATTCAATTGTCTCCAAAAGTTTACGTAAACATTGTCAAACATATATAAAAATCTTACTGTCCTTTTGTTGTTTTATTTTTACTCCAAAATTTATTAACTCGGAACATGAGATAAGAACCAAGCAAATCCTGAATGGTTTTGTCTCTTTGAATCTCTATTCTTTTTGAAATATTTGAATCCATAAAATAAAAGACCGCACATTAAACACACAAACTATACTAGTTTTGGTTAGAATTGATTTACACAAACAAAACAACTCAGATAACGCAATAAAAAACAAGATGATAACAAAAGGCGGCGCGACGTGAAAGGCCTGGTAGCGACAGCGAACGAAGAGAGAAGCGCCTAAGCCTGAAAATCCAACCCAGTTGGTGGAGCAGGAATCTGGCAAAATCTTAACGATACTTGCATGGTACTATATAAAATCTCGCGACTTTAAGGATGATTCTCGAATTGCTCGCTTCCCTCGGTCTCCTCGGCGTTCAAGAGATCTAAGTTAGAGCTCCAGATAAAAAACGAAAAAAAACAAGTTCTCTTCGGCAAAAAGGAACAAGAATGAACAGAGATCTAACAGATTCGACAGCGCGGAGATTAAAGATTGAAGAGATCGATAATCGTGAACGGTGACTGAGACGATAGTGTGAAAGAAACCGACATGCAACCCCTGAGAGACGGAGAACTGGACAGAGGGACAACGTACTTAATATCTAAAGGAGTACCTTATTTAAATTAGCTTTTATTCCATATAAGTTAAGAGGGATTTTTATCTTTTTATATATCGTTTTCATATAAATATATATAGTTCAAAATAATATCTTTTTTAATTTTAATCCCCAATAGCATTGACATATAAAAATAAAATTATTTTTCTTCAACATTTATACGAACCCTAATGATAATATTAAAATATTTTAGATGAAAGATATGATACTTGTTTATAATTTAAGTAATTTTTAAAGATTTCGATATCTTTAATCTTTAATTTTTTATAAGTTGAACCTAAAAATTGATCTAATTCAAATTAATCCAATAAAAAAATAGTAGTTAGCATTTGATTTTGTTAACACCATTGGACGAACTCAATTGAACCGTTTGCTTACTTTTTCTTTTAGATTCATATTTTTTAAAAGGATAAATTTTCAAGTTTAATTATCTCCCTTTTTTTTTTAGTAGAGTGGATGAATAAAAACACTTTAAGAAGCTGGTGTTATCTCCCTTCCATTGTACTCGAAATCGATTGGGAGACACCAACAACTTCTCTTCTAACTCCTGAAGTTTTTGATCGAGCGACACTGGTGTTCCGGGAACCTAAACTTTATAAAAGTGTAATGTAAATGATTTCATAGCCATGAATTGAACGCCTCAAATTGGAACTCTAATCTTCTGGAGTCCAAGTTCAGTAAGCTCTCAGCTCTGAGCTTCTGCTCCCAGTCTCTAAGATGTTGCTTTATTTTTGAGCTTTAAATTATCGCATCACGAAGAGTTAAGCACATTTCACTGCTTTTGTTAAATATGTACTTAACTTTATTATTTAAATAACTTAAAATAATTATAATAAACAATTAAGTTTTCTTAAAAAATTTAGAAAAAGGACAATTTAAAGATTTTAAAATTTGTTAAAACTATAAGCAGAGTTTTCAAACCCGGACCGGACCAGCCGGTCCGACCGGTAACCGGTCGACTGACCGGTCCGGTTTAAGCTATAAAATCGGACTCTAATTGGACCAGTCTGAACCGGTCAAAACCGGTCAATTGACCGGTCGGACCGGTCAAAACTGGACCGATCTGACCACTGGTCCATCAATTTTTTTTAAATATTATTAATATTATATATAATTAAATATAATTATTACTATGACGTTACACCGGTTCGACCGATGGTTGAACCGATCGAAACAATCAAATCAGTAATTAATAAAATTTCCGATTTAATGACCGATCCGATTTTGAGAATATCGACTATAAGCAACATGATCCTTTTTCCTGTATTTTACATATCTATTCACCTTTGATAATGACCTGTCAAGCAGGCTTCCGTTAATATTAGCAAACAGCCAAATTTGAGAAACCCTAAGATAAAATGAAACATACCAAAAACCCTCGTTTTCCCGTTACCTACAAGTAACCCTAATTCTCGAAGAAAATCAAACCCTAACCCTAAAACATTCCCAGTTCCACCAATGACCTGAGCAAAACTCTCCAATCGTCCCTGAAATCCCCACATATTTCATCTTCACCATGTCCGGCGATAGCCGGGAAGCCCCTACGGTGGACGGAGGAGGTAACGGTGTTGTGACCGAATCGGTCAAGCCGAGTTTCCAGATGACCATGTCGGTGGCGCCGAGCCAGAGGCTGAGACTGAACCCTAACAAGGATCATAAGCCAGAGAGCTACGAGGATCTGCAATTGGATTTCGCTCCCTCGGTTTTCAGTTCGTTGGAGCGATACTTGCCTCCCAGCATGTTCAGCGTGAGTAGAGACGACAAGGTGAAGTTCATGAGGGAGATTCTGTTGAAGTACTTGCCTCATGGAGAGAGAACCAGGGTACGTTCTTGCAAACATATAAAAACAGAATTTCGTGTTTTTAATTTGGTTGGATGGAATCCGGAAGGAAATGAAGAGAGTTAAATTAAGTCATTTATCTTTTTGGTTTTGACATCGTTAAGAGCCCTAGTCGTAAATAATATCACATGGCGGTTGAGCTCAAGGTTGCTGGATTTTTTCTCAGTTCATACTTTTTTGTCTAATGAGTATTAGCTGAAATTACGGTAATGTCCTTCGGATATTCTGATTGTTTTCATGGTTTAATGTCGCATAGTCATCTGATTTAACGGCGTCAAGTGTGCTGGCACTTGTGGGAATATATGTGCAAATTAAGTCATAATTTTATAACCAAAAAAGAAAAGAAAAAAAATCGTCACTTCTGTAATTGTATTAGTGCATTTTGAGGGAATAAATGCTAAAACGATTGGGATAATGGCTTTTTGAATAGTTGTTACTGGGCCTGTTAATTTTCTGCTAGGATAGAAAAGGTTTTTAGAAAATCTATGTGTTTGGTTAATTCATCTCTTTTGAAATTTCTTTGTCTCTCTATACCTAAAAAAGGGTATGTTTGAGTACACTTGGTTCTGATTCCGGAACTCTGAGGGTGGAGAACTGGAAGGTGTTAATTACATTGCTGAAATTGGTATAGAAGGTATGCAAGATTGGCTTTGAGCACATTCGAACTTGGATCTTTTAGGGCCAAAGATTTGAAACTGAACTGTTGACTTAATGTCTATCTTGGCCCACACGTATTATCAAACTAAACCAGAAATTGCCATTTGGCATACAGATTTGTGCTCTGGGATTATAAGCTGTATCACTTGTTACCTTTTCTAGTCCTCTGAGTTCTTAGAATTTTTTATGGATAGGTGCATTGGCAATTCAAAGGGAAAATTTTTAGGAAGTGTCCGAGGGCAATCCAATTCTGAGCTTATAAAGTTATTTTTAAAAATAAAAAATTAGGTGAAGATAGAATGTTCTATATCATATGAAAGATCCCAAATTTATCACATCTTTGTTTAAACTTCAAAATCTCAGACTAAATTGTTGGGCTAATGTCTAACTTAGGTTACATGTGTTAACAAATTTAAACAGAATTTGACATTTGGCATACAGATCTTTGTTCTGGGATTATAAGCTGGATTTTTGTTACCTTTTCTAGCCCTCCGAGTTCTTAGAATTTTTGGTGGATGGGTGCATTGGCAATTCAAATGGAAAAAGTTTAGGATGTGTTTGAGGACAATCCAACTCTGAGATTTTAGAGTTATTTTTTTTAATAAGAAAATTTAACTAAAGATAGACAATTTTATATCGTTTCAAAGATCCCAATGTTATCACATCTTTGTTCAAAAGTTCAAAATCTCAAACATAGTTATATATTTGCATTATTATTGTCTATCTCTGTTGCACAGGCATGCAAGTTCGTGTGTTATGTTATGCTATAAATAATTGATCTTTTTTTTTTTAATGGGGTTTCTCTATTATTCATATAATTCCAATTTTTTAAGTGTAAAATCAATTTGTACACAATGATTCTACCAAGTAGTTCTTTACTCAACGCTTTGTTTAACAGCTTCGACAGAAGGTATAAAGTCCTAAAGCAATCCAATTTACTTGTACCTTGTTGTTGGACCTCATATTTTGTATCAAATTTTGAACTTCATTTCATTTTTTAAACATTGTGGTTACCATAAACAGACTGAAACTCTTTTCCTCCTTTTTCAGGTTCAGAGACAGAGAGAATATAGGCAGAAGATAATATCACATTATCAGGTCTGAAGCATGATTACTCTGGCTCAGTTTACATGGCTAACTAATGTGGGCAATTTCTTTGAGACTTTTCTTTCCAATCCTTTTACAGTGGCTGCACTTACTAGCCTCCTGCTAGGAAAATTGTAGAGGTTGGATTATCAACTATTCTGGGCTAGGAAGAGACCTTACTGGGATTTGACTGCACCACCTTTAATTTGTGAATAAACTTTGTTGAAAGCATTAGTGAATGTCTTATTTTGTAATTATAAATAGTAAATAATAGTAAAATAAAATAATAATATGATGATGATAATAGTCATAGCACCAACAATAACAATAATGATAAGCACAATTGCCATACTGATGAAAATAGCTATGGAAAACAATAAATGGAGAGATAATGAAGGACAATGAAATGGGCTGTTGTTATTGAATTCTCTTTTTTAGGATGAAAATTCTGAATTTTTATTTTACTAGCCAGATTGTGTGCCCTTCAGCTTAACAAATAAATGTTTCTGACGGTGCCTGCAATTTTAAGTGCTGAAAAATGGGACTGAAGACAAAATGCACTTACTTAGAATAGTGGACTTCTATAAAGTCAAAATACATGGCAATTATATTGTTGCATCACTTTATCATAGACATGTCCTTTTTCTTCTGATTCTGTATTTGATAAGCACCCATAATGACCCTATCAACACAGGTTCTCTCTAAATTGGCTATCTGTGTTGCAAAGAGGGAATGCATTTTGTTTAATTTTCATTTATTTGCTGTCTTTGTATTACAATTTGAATATTTACTGTTACTAAGGTGCTATGTGATGTTTAAGCAGCCTTTACATAGAGAATTGTACACATTACATGCTGCTACCTTTTTCGTCCCATCCTTTATCAAGGCAATCAGTGATAACTCGGAGGAAAGCTTGAGGAACATAATGTCAGAACCTTCTCCTGGTGTCTTTACATTTGAGATGTTGCAGCCTCATTTTTGTGAGATGCTACTGGCAGAGGTACTATTTGCCAGGTTTATCTGTAGCATGACTTCTGCAATCTTAGATTTCTCCATTTTCTTTTGGATAAAATTTGTTGCTCTTACATCGATTTGGCATTCTAGGTTGAAAATTTTGAGAAGTGGGTTGATGCCTCAAAACTTCGAATCATGCGCCCAAATACAATGAACAAATATGGTGCTGTTCTTGATGATTTTGGCCTTGAAACAATGCTTGACAAGCTTATGGACGGTTATATTCGTCCTATAGCTAAAGGTGATGCATATCTTCTTATTTGGGATGGTTGAATCACTAGTTTGTTAGAGATTATCTATTTGCTGCTCTGCCCCTATTTTGTTTAGTGTGCCCACGCATACATGTTTTTCTGCACATTGACGACCAATTTATAATTAACTATTGCATGTCACAGTTTTCTTTCCCGAAGTTGGTGGATCAACTCTAGATTCTCATCATGGTTTCATTGTTGAATATGGTGAAGATAGGGATCTCGACTTGGGTAGGTGCTTTCTCAAACATTCTTCAAGCTGTTCATAACTTGTTTAGCATATGAGATTTACGGACTGTATTGTCGAGTTTGATGTGTGTGGCTTCAAGAAGTTTCTGTTGTGAGTAAATGTAGAATTAAGTGTTATGTTCATGTTATGCCTGCAAACTAAAGGAGTCATGGCGGTACTAAAAGGACTGGAAGTCTTCGGGACTTAGAATGCCCTGTGACAGGTAAGAAGGAGATGACTCTGGAATGCGTTTGAACTTCTTGGATGTTAGTGGGTTATGTCGCTTGAGGAGCATCCTCAATGACAACTTGTAGGAGTATAAATCTT
The DNA here is from genome assembly GCA_025629825.1 of Erythroxylum guanchezii. Classification (NCBI taxonomy): domain Eukaryota; kingdom Viridiplantae; phylum Streptophyta; class Magnoliopsida; order Malpighiales; family Erythroxylaceae; genus Erythroxylum; species Erythroxylum guanchezii. The sequence goes on from JAOTAX010000006.1 coordinate 22,769,886, forward strand.
AGTGAAAGAAGATTTAAATTCTAATGCAGTAAAAGCATTCTAAAAGATGAGTTGTTAAGGAGTATTTATGATAGAGAAGATTGTTGAATATGTGGAATGATTGTGTAGTATTTTATAATAAGATCATTTGGAGACTGTTATTTAGAGGATGCCGTGATATTGGAGAAGCTAATGTCTGAAAGGACTAGGCCAAACTTGCATTCACTAAGAAAGTAGAGGGGAAGATTCCTTGATAAGCTCCCCCTAAGCCTAACAAGTTTGTAAAACCTGCCTATTGAAGGTGCTTAGCCCTAGTACTTGATATAGCCGCAGTGGGGATATGTAAGATAAGTATGTTGTTTTTAGTTTCCTTTTGTTGCTTAGATACTACTGTACGAATTTTGCATTCCAGTCATGGGTAGAATGTTTCATGAGACTTTGAATCATGTATTATCAATGGGAACTGGGGACTATGATATTTAAAAGATTCTTTTGATTGTTCATGATACACATGATGTTATCAGGTGTAACTTCTGCAATTAAGGTTAAATGGGAGAAGACAACTGATGTGTAAAAGGATAATTGAAGCATATTCAAGGAATGTCTTCATTTTTCGTTTGTTCTTCTTAGGAGTAATATGGATTGAGAATAGCATCTTGAGTCTTTAAATTGGTCCTTCAAAAAGTTAACTCTGATGTTGCGACATTGTAATGTTGGCACTTTCATCATTTATTTGGGACAAAAGAAAAGTGGAGAAAGGAATAATAACAAAAGGTACATGGATAACTGGCATTGAATTGTCATGGTAGAAAAGGAATATGATGCAAAACATTGATCAACGGTTTACCCAACCATTTTAGTGATTCATAAAGCTGTTCTAGGTGAGGCTTTCAACTTATTTATTAAAAAAACAATAAGGGTTGAATTAGAGCTTACAGGCCATCTTTTAGCTGCCAATATGATCAATCAAGTTGATTTCATATTTGAAAGAGAAGCAGACGTTCTCTCTTCAGTGACAGGGTATTACAAGGCGAAAAAAGATTATACCACCTAAAGGAGTATAGTATATCAGCAGATTGTCACACCTTCTGATGTATTTTAGGTGGTTTATAATTGCATTAGGCTTACAGGAATTCTAGGTGTGTTGTTGATATGATATTGCCTAATGAAAGTGTAGAAAGCATATATTTCATTTCAATTATCTTGACCTCCCAAAGAGTTTCTTACAATTTTGTTTTTGCAGGCTTTCATGTGGATGACTCGGAAATATCTCTGAATGTTTGCTTGGGTAAGCAGTTTTCTGGTGGAGAATTGTTTTTCCGGGGTACAAGATGTGATAAACATGTAAATACTGGAAGTCAGCCAGAGGTATGTAATCTTTAAATTGTAGTGTTATTCAGGCTATTGTGAGGAATAACTAATCAGGAAAAAAACTTCATGGCCCTATTCAAAACTACATTGTCGATTTGTTCTTGCTACTTCTTGATGTTGGTGGTGCTATTGCTTATTCATGATGTGTTGACTGCAGTGCTAGATATTCATCCAATATGAACTACATGAGTGTGTCCTAATTTATTGTTCATAATGAATGCTGTTCTGTATCATTCTCAGTCCATTTTGTTGATATCCTTGGTCGTCTTGTCAAATACAACTGGTGTCCGATTTTTTAGTGTGTATGGGTGTTCTTGCTGGCAAAATATTTTTGTTTAATGTTATCGTTCCAAATCCATGTTCCTGAATAATTTGAAGTATGTTTGTGCATGTTTTAACAAGGTATCCCGTGATACAATATCCGACTGAAAGAATGGTTGGTGCTAAACTGAGAACATATCTTTCTGCAGAACTCCAATAACTCTCCAGGAAGGGGCTAGACAACATTTTCTCCTTTCCTGCTAAGAAAAAGTAAAATATTATGTTTCTGGAGTGCCGATTGAAATGCTTTTTTTAGGAGACGTACTCAAAAAGCAGATGGCAGGCTATTACTTTTCACAGTATTGAAGATTGCATCTGTTATAAGAATTTTTATGAATAACCTGTAGTTAACCATTATTGAGAATGTTTTACAAATGAAACTCTCATTCTTTTGAACTTTTTTTTTCACCATACATCTATACATTTTGTTACATGAAGATTTGTTCTGTGCAAACAGGAAATCTTTGATTTCGCTCATGTCCCTGGTCGAGCTGTACTTCATCGTGGTCGACACAGGCATGGAGCTAGGGCCACAACATCTGGTCACAGGATCAATTTACTCATATGGTGTAGAAGGTACAACAGATTTTGCTGTACCTACAGTACCTACTATATTCCTTTATGAGATGGTTTGCTTTGACTTACTGCAAGAAAAATAATCTTCGTCTTTCTAATCCATGTTTTGGGTGGTCATCATTTTTGAATAATTGCAAAGTATCCCTTTCATTTTCAGTTATGTCATGCCATTTTTTATATTTAGATTAGCCATATATTGCTAAAAATACACTTAGTTTCTGGATCATTTTGGAGAACTTCCATGGAATTTCTTTTAGTACCTATGTTGAGTTCTTTTAAGCTGTTATTGCTTGAGAACTCTTAATTCCATGGCACTAACAATTGCAGACCTATGTTGAGTCATTTTAAGCCCTTGTTGCTTGAGCAGAACTCTTATTCCATGGCACTAACAATTGCAAAATAATGTGCATTCAGAATGAAATTATTGGGCTCTTTTGCTAATAGTAGGATCAAGTTGATGATTATGTTCTTTTTTGTATATGTGAAACACAATTCTAATTTTTGAGGTTTCTGTCACACAATTCTGGAATTTACTATTCTATGGCCACACTCATTTTTATTTTCATTTTAATATTGTTCATCTTGTGATCCTTTTGCAGTTCTGTTTTTAGAGAGATGAAAAAATATCAAAAAGATTTCTCTAGTTGGTGTGGAGAATGCATTCGTGAGAAGCAAGAAAGGCAACGGTTGTCTATTGCTGCTACCAAATCGGTAAAGTGCTTTTTTTTCCATCGCCTTATATGTAAATTGACTATAACTAATGAGAGGAGAGTAGAAAAACGTAGAACTTCATTCAAAGTCCTTTTGATTCTGTTTTTTTAATTGGTCCATTAATTGTTGTTGGTCAGTGTAAAACTTACTATGATGTTTTACTACTTTAATTGCCTGTGCAAACGGGAAAGAAAAGGAAAAAGTCTTCGTGGAAATAAGAGGCCAGTTTTTGATTTTACTTCCCATTTCTCAGGATGCTTGACAGAGGTCATTGTTGGACTAGTAGTCATATGTAGGTTCTCTTAGGAACTTTACATGTATAAATATGCTGCAAAATAAAACAATAGCATGCATGTGTAATTCGTGAGAGATAGAGGTCCATCTAGTTAGGATGTCCTTTTTGATCTGACATGGTCTGTATCCCTAGCAGCTTAGACCTTTTGTTAACCTTTCTCTAAAGAAAACTAAGTTGAGCCCGCTATCTAAACTTGATTGTTGTGTATTGTTTTCCTTTGTTTGCTTTGCTAGATGCGGCATTCATACTATCAGTGTAAAGATTTAGATGAAAAGTTGTAGGGATTTGATGTCTATTCATTCTGCTTTTAAGACACTTTATGCAATGTTAATCTGGATTTCTTTCTTCTGTTCCTTCCATTTTGGAGAGGTGAAATGATAGTGCAAGTTATTATCCCCTTTTTTAATCATCTTTATTTTCTTTATGGCCTCAAGCATAGTAGATTTTCTTTCTAATGGATTGTTTAATTTCAAATATACCTCCTAAGGAGGTTGCTCATGTTGTATTATGGCTTTGTTTTAATTTTTATCCAAAGAATAAAACAGTTATGAGTTGCAGTACAATTTGTTAATAAAAAAAAAAAGAGGGTAATTGTTAATGTAGGTACTGAAGGAATAATTGACAGATGAAGCATAGTTGCATCACTTTGTAAGCGGCATGTTTATTGGATGAAAAGTTTTTTTTAACTTGTATCAACAATTTGAAGTGAGAACTCCCAGATGAGGGGAAACATAAACACATACTTGAGGAGTATTTGCACCTTTATCATATGTAATGCTATGCGCTAAAAGCTGCCCCTTTTAACTATTATCATTCATCTATTAAAAAATGTTTTACTCATGAATGGGAATTTGTATTCACGAGACATGATCTTCCAACAGGAATTGCTTAAACAAGATGGTGAATCGACTACATGAGTTCAGATGTAATTACCGTAATGATTGTACAATGACATTGTTCCTGACTTCAGTTTGCAGCCATACTGCTGTTGTTGGTAAGCCCTTTGAAGTTGGTTTCTGTTCTCTTAACATTGAACACGGACGTGTGTGCAAATTATGCAAATTAAATGACTATGGTTCAGACTGTACCAGCATGCCTGGAATTTTGTAAAAATATTTAGTGACCACCTGATTAGTGCTCAGCCTCTTAAAAGGTGTTACCCGTATTTAGGAGAATTTTGGGTAGCTTGAGAACCGCATCAACAGCCAATAAATATGTAATTAATGAAGCTAGTTCATAGAGAATGGAACTCTTTGTCCGACACGTCCTTGGCTATAGTGTCTTCGTTCAAAGTGCTTTGAATAGAAGATGACTATCAGCAGTTGCGTGGTCCACAAAATATGTACCTCCGTTCTTGTCATCTGCATCATGTGCCTCATTTCTGATTTCTATATTAAATCGAAGTACCGAACTTTCCTTTTCTGTTAGTCGTATGTTTATTGTAAATCCTACAACCCAACTCTTCACCACTTCTTGATTGGTTGAATGCATGTCTAAATTCAAGAAGTTTGTTGTAAAGCCACTTGGGACAATCCCATTTTCAGCTGTAATATTATGTACAGTAGAATAATGAGAACAATTTATCAGGCTTTGGTGCTTCCTAGTTTCTTAGTTTTGATTGTAAGGCCTGTTATGCGACCATCTTCTGCCGTCTGGTATAAGATGGCTTCTATCCTCTCTAGAAAGCAGGGCTTCAGGAAATTATCCGCCAGTTCATTTATTTCTTCACTCTTAAGTGTAATAAAGGTATAGCGATTTTACAGAATTGGCTCGATTTAACTAAGTTACTGAACAAAATTCAATTGGAAATAGAATCTGTCTTTTTTTTAAAATATATATTTTACAAATATCTGGTTTGATTCAACTTTTTAAGTTTTTGCGAGTTTACAGGGTGATGAAAATAAATACCAGTTCTACAGGGCCACGTACTTAATAGACCAATAAAAAATCTAGCGACATTGGTATTAGTTGAAGTGGAGTCTGTTTAAGAGGCGATAAAAGAAATAGATGTTGCGGCGTTGATGGGTATGGTTATGGTTGTGATTTCACCTGAGTTTTGTATTTAAAGTGAAAAACCTTGAACTTATGCTATCTTCTATAACTTTTTACCGCTTCAAGTTGAACGTTGTCAAATCTTGTAGCATTAAGTTTCATATGATTACAATATTTATGATGTGCTTAGATACACGAGGAAGCACAAATACGAGGGTCTATCAGTGATATGGTGAAAAGGAAAAGCAAAGACCTTAAAGTGATGTAGATGAAATGTCTTTGGAAAAATTATTTAGGTGTAATTGAAATTATATAATCTATGTAAACGATGCCTAAATGATACTGTGTCCAATTGAGTATAAGAAGTGTTAAATTGTGTCTAGGTCGATGTTGTGTTCAATTGTTCTACTAGTAGTCTCAGAAATAATGCCATGTCAGTGATGTCTCATGTGACATATTATTCGTATTTTGAACGATTTCTCTTACCTTTAAACCATAAGCCGAGTTTAAATATGGCCTGTACAGTGTGTGACTGCTCCAAGAGTAGCAATATGCCATGGTTGTATATGAACTCCTAATGACTTGTACCATCAGAATCTCATATGTGTTGTTGCATACGTTTTCACTTATAAGAATATTAGCAAATAAGTCAAATTGGACTCCAAAGTTTTAATAAAATTTAAATTTATATTTTAAAGTAAAGAAATAATTTTAACGTTTTACAAAGGTTTTAAAATTTTTTGGACTTAACATCTTTGTTATAAAGATAACATTAATTATTAATTTTGTGTGGGTTTTATTATTAATTATTAATTATTAATATTATGTGTATTTTATGTAGGGATGGCAAAGGCTAGCCCCGTCAAATTTTTTTAAAAATTGAAAGTGTAAAATATCTTTTCTTCATTAGGTCTAAGTTTAAGTTACCTAAGTTCAGGCTTACTCGAATACTAATTTAAAGTGTAAAACATTTTTTTAATTGGATCTGAGTTTGAGTTGCCCAAGTATAGACTTATTCGAAGTCTAACTCTTCTAAGTAACTCAAACCTCAAGCTGGCCTAGGCCTCAGCCTAGCTCATGAGTTGGCCTATTGAAAAAACTTGAATTTAGAACCCTATTGCCATCCCTAGTTTTACGTGGCAGAGATCTAAAAAATAAGAAATTTTGTGGGTCTTTCTGCCTTGATTGAGACATCTAAACCTCGAGTCTTTGAATATCTCGGAGAAACAATCAATAATTCCTCTACAAACATTTTCGTTATTAGCTACATCACGAATATTCATCTCTGATGAACCAACAACCTACAGCATTAGAAGAAGTGTAATTAAATGAGTTTCACAAGATTGGAGCTTTCATAAGGAAAAGACTAACCCACTGTAACGTAGTTGTGTCTAGAATGACTGTGCTGTCACTTGTCAAATGAGTTTGGCATAACTCCATTGAACTCCAATTATATGTAGTTCAATAATGATGTTAACTTGCATGTGTTGCATGTGTGACAAGGGTTGCAAGTCGAGATGGAAGGGGGAGGGGGAGGGAGAGGGAGCGATAAAAGTTTTAGAAATTATACCTAGTAGATCAACTTAATTTGCACTAAATCAATGGGATAAGTAAAAGCATAGTTCTCCCTCTAGCAAACAAACCAGCTACCAGAGAAAGAATATGACCCCTCCCAATATCCGAAAAAAGTAAGGATGATCCATTTCCAATGTTGTTCATATGTCATGTAATGTAGGGAAGCATAGGAAACAATTCAAGTAACACTAGCGCCATTCTCTCTAGAAACAACATCTATAATATAAAATGACACAACAGCAAAAGAGAATGAAAACTTGGCAGAAAGCAGGCACTAACTACTAGTTATCTATAGAAAATCATTTAAATACATTTTACACGTACTAGAAATCAAAAGAATGACATTTCCAGGGGATGCCAATCATCTACTACAATCTACCATAGGTACGTAAATGCACCCATGCTCAAGTAATTGCTCCAAGAAAAGCCAAAAAGAGAAACAAAAGATGCAAGTTCACCTAAAGAATCAAGTGAAACCAACTTGGCCTTAACTACATTAGTAACCCAAGGATGATTTTCAGGAAAATCACAAGGATAGGAATTTGTGAGGCTCGACATGGATTTAAGAAGTTCTTTCATAGTTTATTATTTAAATCATGTAGCTGAATCCACATTTAAAGTCTCGCTCCATTCTCTAATATCAAAAACACTGCAGAACATTGTCATCGTTGATTGTAAAGAAGGCAAGTTATACGAACACTTTGTGTCAGTTTCTAAAGTTATTTACAAGGAGGAGAGAAGACAATCTCGTATTGTGATTATCAGTCTAGTTTTCTCACTTTAATTTTCTGGATATTTGTGGAACTAGCGCAAAATTCTTGGGAAAACCAAACTGGGTTAGAGATCGTCACTAGGCATAACTGGGATAGCTGGGGATGAGAAAGAAGCACGGAGAGGAGGAGCATATGACATTGACATATGGCACGGGACTCACAAAAATTAAGAAAATAATGCCACAAATGTCAACAAAAAAAAATAAAAATAATGCCACCTATATTTTTCTTAACAGATGGTTGACAGAGATGTTAGGTCAGATTTAGCTCATTTTGAAAGTTTGTGAAATGTTAGGGTTCCTTTTCTGCACGATTTTGCTTAAAATCTTAGGGTCCAATTTGATCCATTTGCTTAAGAATATTCAATCTTTACTTATTTTGTAATTAAATATGCAAGCTTATAATTGTGATGGTTATCGAACTTTTAGAATTATTATGATATACACGAACTCTTGTAGCACATCTAGTTATAATTTTTCTAAATCTTAGAAGATATTATATTAGGCTTGCAACATTAAATATTATTACATGGAACTTTTTATTTCACTGTTCAAGTGTTTTGAGTTTTGAACAATTAAATTTGACTATATAAACAAATTAATATGAAAAACGTGCAAAGACTCTAACTTGTAGAACTTGGGACTAACCAATTTGGTCTAAGTTTGAAATACCCTACTATAAACCACAATCCAAAGACCGATTACAGGATGCTTTGGAATCCAAGGACCTAAAAGGTGAAGAGAATGCTACTTGGAAAATAAAGTTCACTTAATTAAAAAAAATAAAATGGGTTAGAGAGAAAATTTCCACCATCTCTCTAATCGGTCTAGCATGCAGTTCATTAAACTGCTCCGCAAACTCGAATTTTTGTCCTTCATTAGCCTTTAACTTTTGCTCCTATTTTTCTCACTTTAGTGCCCCGGGTCTTTTTTTTTTTACCATTAACGGTAATGGAACACTAAGTCCCTAGCAACCTTTCAGCCCTTCCTTCCATTGATCTACCTAACACTTTGACTCTTACCTTAGACTTGGACCACGCTTTCCCCCTTTTCCCTAGCTCTAGATTGACTATATGAGAAGGTGACCAAGATCCACCCTTAAAAGATAGCGTACAACAAGGTGGTCAGGGACCTTAATTGTTTCAACAAAATTTGCTATATTGCTCCTACAAATCCTATAGCTCCAGTTGCGCCTCCACTTGAAGTGGTATAAATGTGGAAAGGAAATGGCAAACCTCCCTGGTTGACCACTTCCTTGATAAGTGTCTTCCAATGGTGCAACAATAGGAAACTGCTAATTGGGTCTTGAAAATGTAATGGCCAATGAAGATTATTTCTTCATCTTTAGGGTCAATTTGGAGGATACTGTACAAAAGATAATGGATTTGGCTACTTCCTTGATAAGTGTCTTCCCAACAATAGGCAACTACTAATTGACAGAAACATGGTATTGAAAATTTAATGGTCAATGAAGATTATTTCTTCATCTTTAGGTTCAATTTGGAGAATTCTGTACAAAATTAGGTGATGGATTTGGGTCCCTTGCATATTTAGGGAACGCCCTTACTTGTCAGGAACTAGAGTGTTAGCTCCTCTTTAAATAAGACCAAACTAAAAACCATACCTTCTTGGGAAAACATGTATAAAGTCCCATTAGATTATTGGTCATTAGAAGGCTTGAGCTATATTGTTTGTTCCTTGGGAAAACCTTTCAGTCTTGATGAGAACATGGAGATCTTAAGATGCATTGGTTTTGTCGTGTTTATTCTGAAGTAGAGCTAAGTAAAGAGTTGCCTAATATCAAAATAATGAGGCTAAACGAAGTACTTGTGGAAACCAAAGAAAAATAACTAGGTGATGGTTTGGAGAGTCAAGGATAAAGAGACTCAGTCCATTAATATAAAGGATATAAAGGAGAAGTAAATTAAGATGGTCTCTGTACCTGTTAATGATGTTTTAGGAAAAGATGCTCCTCAAATGGGGGAAACAATACACATGGCTATAGCAAAAGCTCTGTTAAAATAAGCAGTCAAAGATACCCTGAAAATAGGAGATATACTCTTGCAACTACAACTATTGATGTTACTAACTCCAACAATGTAGAAATTGCTAGTGGAGAACAAGTAGAAATTGCTAGTGGAGCACAAGTACCTACTCTAGTTGGCATCACAAGAAACCTCACTTCCTCCCTAAGAAAGGAGTAAGGTAAACATCTTTACTATAGTGACTTATAATTGATCACCTGACCCTGTACTAGTGATCACGGCTCTGTCGACTCAATCCTAAAATCGGTCCTTGGAAACCGATAAAAAAAAATAAATTCCAAGATTGCAGTATAGTTGTAACCTCGGGTCGTTTCTCTAAATTGGAACCGACGAAAAAGGTTTAAAGCTAACCTATAAGTCAAAAATGCAATTAAAGTTGATAAAAGAAGGGGGGTTTTGCAGTTTGATCAAAATTGAGTAAATCGACTAAATTAAAGAAAATTGTATGAAAAGTATATTTTTTAGATTTTGGGAATTTTAAAGCAAACAAAAGTTCAAATTATGATCAATTGGATAAAGTCTTCTTGAAAATGAGCTTAGGCTATCCCGGTTCAAATTAAATTTTCGGAGATGAAATCCACTAAGTTTTCAAAAGATCA
>JAOTAX010000006.1:22814534-22833255 GCA_025629825.1 Erythroxylum guanchezii
GTCATCTACCGCTGAAACAATAGTATCGTCTACCAACTTCGCATTCTTCCAGAAATCATACACTTCATTCGGATAAATGATTTCTCGAATCTGAAAGAATTTCCTCCATCTCGCTGCTACTATCTCTGGTCCAATGTCTAAATTATCCTTCTTCAACAATTCAAAATCAACATGTATTCCGTAAACTATTGCTTGCTCTATTTCCTTCTAACCTGGGTAAGTTTGTTCTTTCGAAAAACCAAAGTTAAGAACTTTGTGTTGAAAATACTCGATAATTTTTATAATTAATTTGCGTCTCAGTTTGCCATCGTCTCACTTTCACTTAAACTTCCGTCTTACTTTTCTGTACTCTCACTTTGTCTTACGTTTCCGTTTCACTCTTTTATCCTCCCACTGTCATACCGCTACTTCGTCTTACTTTTGTTCATACCAATATTTATTATTAATATTATTACGACGCAAAAAACTAATAAACCAAAAATATATCAAAATAAACATCTAATTATTAGAATTTTAATAATTAACCGTTCCAATTTTTATTAAGCTATTTTTATAATTTTATATAATTAAAAAAAATTTCTTACCCATTTCAATTTTTATTAAATGTATTGGACATTTTTACTGTACATTTGCGCAGAATTAACCGGCTAATAATAAGCTTATCAAATGCTTTTCTGAAAAGGAAACGGGAAAAAAGCGACTATGTTTGGAAACGACGTCGCCCGCAAAAGCGTTATATAGAAGAAAGAATCCCTAATCCTACGCTCCATCATCGTCCTCATCACCAAAACATCACTCATTGCTCTCGACGTCATTCCATTTTCTTCAAAGCTTCTGTTCATCGTCGATTTTTGATTCCAAAGTTTGCCGTCTCAACGGACCTGAAGGTGGAGAGTTTCCGTGTTCTCTATATGTCGCTGTTTTCGTTCATACCATTCTTTCATTGTTTATTTTTGGATTGAGTATGTGCTGTTCTTCTTTTTATTATATTCTCTGGCTTTTGAAATTGAGTTAGTTTGACTTTGCGAGGCTGCAAAGATCTTTGATTGTTTAGTTAAGGGAGAAAGTTCTGATCTTTGGAAAATGTTTTCAACAGTTCATGTTTTCATCGTGCTTTGATCTTTTTTTTTTTTAAAAAAAACTTAAATCCTTTTAGAAGATTGATAATGCTATTAAATTCGTAATAAGTTCTTGGGAGATGGTTTGACGTTCCGGTGTTTTGCTAGTTTGTTTTAAATATGTGGAATTATTCGCTTGATCCTGCTCACTACTCGTTTAATATGCGTATTGCTATCTCAAGTCCTGTTTAAATGCTTTGACAATTTCAGATGGAGGAGCATACGAGTTAATTGGGAAAAAAATATGTTTGGGTAAGTCAAACTGATAAAGATGTTTCAGGGTTTGAAACTACCTGAATTCAGCGTTCAACAGTAAAGATAGAATGCTTGCAATGAATTATTCCCGTCAATCTGCTTCAGTTTGATCTAATTTGTCATATTGAATTTGGTTGGATTCTTATTGTCAAATTGTTGGGTTGGCTGTTTATCAACTTTCCAACCTGCTTCATGTAGATTGGATTGAAATTGTTAGTTATTACACTTAAGTCAGACCCTTGTTCAGCTCGAATTGTTGTTTTTTGTAGGGTCCTTTCAGGAGATTCGACATGGTTAATTGATCGTTGACCCTGCCCATGGTTTAAGGAGTTTAAGATGAAGTTTTGAAAGGAAGAGGCTTTTCGCCATCACCTCACAGAATCTCTGTACTTGAATTACTTTATAGTTGCTTTATGCTGAATCTAGGATTAGAGTTCCTTTCTCTTTAGGTTTGGAGACTGCGAGTGGCCCTATACTGGTGCTCTTTGTTCTGTAGTTTCCGAACTGATTTGCAAAGTTGCATTTTTTTTTGTTTCTATCATCTTGGTGGTTGTTTGGGGTGATTTGTTAAGGTTCCAAGTGATTGTTGTAGTTATCTTCAACCAAGTACTGTACAATTAACATGTTATTTCTTTTTTTATCATGTTTTTCTATTTTTGAAGAGGTGTCAGTGGAATTTCTTCTTAATAATTTCTATTGATATCCCCATATTCAAAAAAAAAAAGGGAGAGAAAAAGAAAAAAGTGAAAAATCATTAAAGAAAATAAATAATAAGAAAACAAATTCTTTTGACATTAAAATACAATGGGGAGCCCTGGATCAGGCAATCGGAATAATGGGCAACAGCAGCAACAGCGACTAGGCATTACAGAACCCATTTCTTTGGGTGGACCAACAGAGTACGATGTGGTGAAGACCCATGAACTTGAAAAGGTTTAATCACGTATTTTGGTTTGTTCAATACATTTAGGTTTGTTACATATCCCTTGTATTACTTTTCTATATGCTGATTTTGTGTCTGTGTGCATGTTCAGTGCTTGCGGGAAGTGGGATTGTATGAGAGTCAGGAAGAAGCTGTTTCTAGAGAGGAAGTCTTGGGAAGACTAGATCAGGTTTAGAATAGTTTCTGTAATGAAGTATTTATTATGTTAGTTTGTTTTCTGACTATAGAAATAATATGTTTGTTTCTGTTTTGGATTTTACATGACTTCTTGATTCTGTGTTTGTTTTCTGATTATAGAATGAATATCTTTGTCTCTGTTTTGAATTTTTCTTTGACTTTTCGATTCTGTGTTGGTAAAGTGTTACCTCTTGGTGATTGAAATGGCACAGATTGTGAAGAATTGGGTCAAAGTCATTAGCCGCTCAAAAGGATTGAATGAGCAATTGGTGCAAGAAGCAAATGCTAAGATTTTCACCTTTGGTTCTTATCGTTTAGGGGTATGATATTCTTTAATATCATTTTTAATGTTTGATCTGATCTATGACATTTTTAATTTTGTTTAAATTTTCCTTGCAATTATGTGTTGCTGATGGTTAAACACTTGTTTTCTGCTCGTCTGCTTATGAAGTAGCATTATTGTAGAATGAGATCAAAGAAAAACACCTTGGAAACAAGGACAAAGATTAGTTGCTACTGCTGTGCTGTTGTGCAGCATAATTAAATGCTCAAAGTAGAGATATTTGTTTGCATGTTGATGACTTATCAGCTTCATGTTTACAGAGGTGAACACTGGTATTTCACCTTTATCGTTTGACTTTGTCACCAATGAGGGATGGGGCTGAACTCTGTCAGTTCATTTTATGCATTGGTAATTTAGTTGTGTCAGTTTCTTTTTACAAAAGAATTTCAATTTTGGAGAGGTTAAAAGCCAATATTATTGACATAAAGTGTGCATCTTTAATGTCTCATTTTTATGTTTTTATTAATGATTTTCATATAGATTAGTCTCTTTGTGCAAAATGAAAACAGTACTCCAAACAATCCATGTTGGTACAACCAGGTTAAGAATGTCCAAATATTATGAAGTTACTATTTTACTTCATATAACTGTTTCTGTTCGGGTTGATGATATTATTTATAATTGTCTTCCTTCACCTTCTAGGTGCATGGCCCTGGTGCAGACATAGACACACTCTGTGTGGGACCTAGACATGCAACCAGAGAAGTGCGATCAACTCTGCTTTATTTGTGATGCAACCATTTTTCCTTAATTTTAGTTATATTTGTTTAATAAATTCAAAAGATACTTGTCATCACTGCAGGAAGATTTTTTTGGTGAGTTACACAGAATGTTGTCAGAGATGCCTGAAGTGACAGAGTTGCATCCTGTTCCTGATGCGCACGTTCCAATTATGAAATTCAAATTTAAAGGAGTTTCCATAGACCTTCTTTATGCCAAATTGTCTCTTTGGGTGATTCCTGAAGTAAGTACTGGCAGTTTTTATGAAAAATACTCTCTTTTTGTTTTGCTTTCATGATATTTATGTGGTTTTAGGTTGGATTTTGGTATGCCTCATGTAGTCATTATTAGTTACTTGTTTACTGCGAACTAGTGAACTAAAATTTCAGTCTCCTTGTTGTTAGACTAATATCATATGTTGGCCTTTTCCTTGTTTTTATCTGGATAGGATGAGAAGCCAGGGTAGAAAGTTGGGTGGCCTAAGGTTTGGGTTTGTGGTGAAAGGAACCAGTAACTTCTTGTGTGAAGTGACATGAAATTGATTGGCATTTATGTCATTGGGCTTCAATCTATGTGTTTTCCTTTTTCATTTGTCTTGATAGTTGACTTGTGGTAACTCCACGTTGTCCATAAGCCTTCTGGATCATTATCTCAATGTGCTTGTTATTCTTCCTTTATTTTAAGATCATATTCAGTCCTTTTCCTTGTTTTGACCTGGATAGGATGTGTTGTTATGGAAGTAAAAATGGTGGTGGCCTGGGGTTTTGGTTTAAGGGTTGTTACCGACTTTATAACAATATTTTGAAGTACCAAAAGGTTTGGGTATGAAGTGATATGAAATTATTTGAATAAAGAGAAGAGAGTAGCTTGTTTATAAAAAAAATTTGAAGTTGAAAAAACTGATGATGGCTGAAGAGAGAACTGACTTTTAAGAAAAAAGGATTTTGGATAAAGTGTTTTCACAGGAGGAACGGAGTTGTTTAGCTGTCTATTAGATCGCTTGGAAGAAGGGGGGGAAAAAAAAAAAAACTCTGAATGAAGCAATAGAAAGGAGGAAATTAGGTGGTGGAACATTCATCAGTTATAGGCTTTGTTGTCACTTCAGGTGCTTGCTTTGTGAAATTTAGGTTGTCTTGGACCTACACGTTTTAACTTTTCAAAAGTATGCTCAATATTTATTATGGTGTTCATGAGGTGGACCTTTACATATTGACTTACAGGTTGATAATAAGCTTCTTTCAGTAACATAAAGCACATGCTATATGTCATTTAGAACACGTAGAAAATTTGTAATGTTTGGGATTTAACTCCAATGGTTTTATACAGGATTTAGATGTTTCACAAGACTCAATTCTTCAGAACACTGATGAACAAACTGTTCGCAGTCTCAATGGTTGCAGAGTTACTGACCAGATTTTACGCTTGGTACCAAATATTCAGGTCGTTGGAACTCTTCATTGTATCCACTCATTTTCTGTCTTCTAGTTCACAAACTTGGTCAAGAAATATCCTCTAATTGTTTCCTTATTTTGAAATTCAGAATTTTCGCACAACATTGACATGTATGAGATTTTGGGCCAAGCGACGTTGTGTTTATTCCAATGTATGAGATGTTTCTTTGACATTTAATTCTATGTTATGCTTTCCACGATTTCTTTCTTCGTGTTTACCAATCATTGGTTGCCCTCCAATCTGCAGGTGTCAGGATTTCTTGGTGGTATAAATTGGGCCTTGCTTGTTGCTCGCATATGCCAACTATATCCCAATGCTCTTCCTAATATGTTAGTTTCTCGATTCTTTAGGGTGTATACACAGTGGCGATGGCCAAACCCAGTTATGCTCTGTACAATTGAAGAAGGATCCCTTGGCCTTCAAGTTTGGGATCCTAGAAGATATCCAAAGGACAGGTTTCACTTGATGCCTATAATTACTCCTGCTTATCCATCTATGAATTCTAGCTACAATGTGTCCTCAAGCACTTTGCGAATAATGTTGGAAGAATTTCAGAGGGGGAATGAAATCTGCGAGGTATGCCGCTGTGTGTTATCTGATCTCACATTACAAAAAACATTTTTACGCTATGAGGTCACACTAAGGAACTTTCATATTAGTTATTCATCTTAATCACAATTTGGGTGTGATTTCCTGCCTCATAATTTTCACATGACTGCCAAAACATCAATCATCTAATGAAATAAGATGATTTTGTATGCAACTGCTTACATGTTGCTGTGCTTCGACTAAGTTTGATAACTGGTTGCTGTGAGCACTAATATGTAGCTTACTGCATTAGACAGCTTGAGAAGTCATCCTTCTGTATAGGGCTGCCAAATAATTAGTAAATCAATTTATTTTTCTTTTCTTGCTTATGCTGCACCTTAAAACCTTTAATAGAATTAATGTGTTTTGCGGTGACTTGTCTAGGCATAAGCATCTTAGTGTCTGTCATCGTTTTTCTCATCCTTATCTGTGTATTTATTGAGTGATTCCTAGTGGTTGCAGGCCATGGAGGCAAACAAGGCTGATTGGAATACCCTATTTGAGCCTTTTTCATTTTTTGAAGCATACAAGAATTATTTGCGGATAGACATCAGTGCAGAAAATGAAGATGATTTAAGACAGTGGAAAGGCTGGGTTGAATCTCGGTTGCGCACTCTTACATTGAAGGTGAATACGATAATTTCTTTCCTTTAATTCTTGGACTCTCTCTCCCTCTCTTGTTGCATCTCTTTTCTTGACAAATTCTATGTTAATTCTTTCCATGCATATGGGTCATCCAGATTGAGAGGCATACCTACAATATGCTTCAGTGTCATCCACACCCAGGCGAATTTAGTGACAAATCAAATCCTTTACATTGCTCATACTTCATGGGGTTGCAACGTAAACAGGGAGTCCCTGTAAATGAAGGCGAACAGTTTGATATACGATTAACTGTTGAGGAATTTAAACACACTGTCAACATGTACACATTTTGGAAGCCCGGGATGTTTATCAATGTAACTCATGTCAAGAGGAGGAATATACCAAGCTTTGTTTTTCCTGGTGGGGCTCGTCCTTCTCGACCAACTAAAACAACTTGGGATATTAAACGTAGTTTAGAAGCTAGGTTTTCTACCAATTCTGTAGCGGACAAGTCATTAGAAGGCAAAGAGGTTTCAGATGGATCTGATGAAGTCAGGAAGAAACGGCGGATAGATGGCAATGTGGATGTTGCCTTGAGAAACAAGTGCTTTGAGGCTATACTACCTTTGAGTGGAGATCAGGGAAGCCCATCTGTTGGCAATGGTGGTTCTTCTATTGGAAGTGATCACGAAAGTGCAATCGCTCTAGGTGAATTAAGTGGAACAAAGGCAGAGAATAATGTGGTAGAAGATTTCAATAATCCCAAAAGTTTAACTTGCATTCCTTCAGAAAATGTGGAGTCTAATGGATCACCAAGCAAAGTTTCGTTTTCAAATAATGATACATCAACCTCTAAAGAGGCTGAAAAGTTGGCCTTCGAGAAAATAGTGTCTGGTCCTTACGTTTCTCACCAAGCAACACCACAAGAACTTGATGAACTTGATTATGATTTGGATTATCAGAGTCAGGTCCAGCCTTCTGACGAAACTGCAAAAGGCAGCCCGATGGAATCTTTAGCTGCAAGTAAGGTGGTGTCATCTCTCATAGATTCTACTGTAGCTGCAGAGGCAACTTCCATTGATGTAGCTAATACATCCATTCCTATTGATGCTAATAGAGGCTTGGAGGAGCTGGAGGTATTACCTAAATACATGTCTTCAAATTTGCCTGCATCAGTTCTCTCTTTCTTTTGTAATTCTTTTCTTCGTTGAGTAATATGCTTTTCCTTATAGCAACTTATCATTCTCATTTCCATACTTTTCCTTTTGATTTATGCAAGTTTTACCATTTCCATTTTGATTATTAGTTACCGTAGAGCATGTTGAGGTAATTCAGCTGCCATATCAATGATCAGTGGTCACCGTTTCCCCCGAGTCATTATGTCAAGCTAGGAATGATTATCTATAATCGTGTTAGAATGTGTACATAACCCTCTCTGTTTATAAAGTATTGTCGTTGTAAACTTAATAATGCTCTTTATTAATTCTGTTTTTGGTTTCTTTTCTAATCCATACTGAATTTATTACCCTTATCAAGAGGTCGGTGACCGAATTTCAACTAACTAGTGTGTATGTATATTTTTTGTTTGTTTTATTACAGGCTGCTGAACTTGCGGCACCTGTAGTCTCTTCTGTTGCTCCTGTAACACAAAGGAAGCCACTTATCAGGTAAACAAAAGTTTGAATTTGTGAAGAAAAACAAATTGACAATGAGTAAAAATTGAAAGCTAAACACATCCGTTACAAAAGGTCATTTTGTTTCTATTTTTTTTTTGGTTTTGTTTTTAAATTTAATTAAAAAATTTATATGTCAGTTTTTTGTTTTTATTTTTAGTTTTGGTTTTTTTTCAAGATTTCAAAACTTATTAAAATTTTAAGTGGTTTTTGCTTTAATTTTTTTAGTAATTTGATTTATTTTAGTTATTAATAAGAATTATGAATAATTTAATTTATTATATATTTAATTAAAAGTAGTTATTAATAAGATTTGTAAATAATTTAATTTAATTTAATAATTTTATGATTAAATTAAATTAATCAATTATTAATAAATATAATAAAATTTAAAATATCTTCAAAATATATAAATATTAAATAAAAGTTGGTTTAATAATTAAAATATATTTAAAATAAATTATTTTATAAATACAAATCTCAATTTTGAAATTATTTTTTTAATTAAATAAAATGATTTTATTAATAATTTATATGAATATTATATAAAATATTAAAATAAATTTAATTAATTAAAAATAATGTATCTTTATGCTTTATAATATGTAATTATTATCAGTAATGAGAATATAATTATGTTGACATTAACCATTAAACATTTTTATTTTTGTTTTAAAAAATAATAGCTAAAAATAAAATTAAAAATTAACAAAAGCAAAAGAGATGGCCTCCAAGTTTTAGAATGCCCATTTACAGCAAGTGGAGGCATTTCATTTTAAGAATTGGCCACTTTTTCAATTTTGTGCCTTTGTGAGGTAGCTACTGACCCTGTTACTTCTACTTGCCCTTACAGGCTGAGCTTCACTTCATTAGGCAAGGGCAATGGCAAAAGCACATGAATGGAGATGAGAAACTTTTGTTTGTGCAGAATATTACCAGAGGGCATTTTAATTTATAAATATAATGTACGAGGGGAAAGAGAAGGATTAGAAAAAGACGGTACAATTAATAAACTGCGGACCCAATCGAATCGGATGGAGTCTCTCTCTCTCCTTTTATGTCCTTTCTTTTTTTTTTGTTTTTTGTTTTCGTTATGTCGTTAGTGACAGAGAGGGAACTGTTATGATACGGTTTTGAGACAGGAGGCAATGAGATATCATTATTTTTATAATTCAAGGGTTCCAGAATTGATGTTTATGATAACTTTTACGTTGCCGTGTACGTAGCTTGCTTGATACAGTTAAGATTTTAAATCCGTAACTGTGCTACTTATGGTAATCCAGCCTCTAATGTTATTTATTTACTTTTTTTTTTTTTTAATTTTCTGTCAGTAAATCAGTTTTGAGGGTTTACTGATTTTGAGTTGGATTCATCCTGCATCACCAGTTTTCTAGGATTAACCTGGATCCCAAGTTTTTAATCAGTGAGCCTTGTTTTATTGTTTTATCTTTTCTATGATAAATAAATTACGTGAACGACATCTAAGAGTATAAAAACTGGAACAGCCTTCGTAAGCTACCGCCTTGACTGCTCAATGAATCTATTGATGAAGTAGACAAATCAAATCTTAATATCAGAACAAGTACTCTTTCCAAGGAATAATTAATGCATAATCAAATACATAATACAACGGAAAAGTCGCGAGTAAACGACATATGCTAAGAATTATTAGCGACCGAAATAGTAAAAGGCAAACACCTCCTCTATGGTTTTCCTCATCTTTTAAGTCTTATCATATGATGCACTGGAAAACGTCTTCATATTTATTCGGTTAACTTTTTCTTCAAAAAAATTTCACCGAATTATACCTAACATGTTTAAAATATTAAATCATAAATGAGAAGAGGTAAATGTCATTTTATCTTATAAAAAATCATAGAAAATAGAACACAAACCAACAACAAAACATAACGGCTGATTGACTGTAAATTCATTTCAGCCCAACTAAAACTCATTTCGTTGAGAAGGTATATTCTCTTATTATGTATGAGTTCTTTTTGATAAATTAAATGAATTCTATAAATATTCAAAACGATATACAATTTGAACCAAATAATCAAAGAAGCTTCACTCCTACCACTAGTACAAATTAATCTTTACTCCCGGAGTATCCATATTGAACTTGCTAATCTACTCTTTCATGATGATAAAGCAACATTGTATACACTCTTTTCTAGTTAAGAATCTCTTGGTAGAGCGTTTCTTGTTTGGTGTGATGCTGAAACAATCACAAGTTCCTTTCTTTCCAAATTTCATATACTAGACTTGCAAACAAGAGCTTGAAGAGGACCTATTGTTTTTAGTTACCCCATCTACTTTGTAACGTCCAGTCAACTATATTTCCATCCAAGATGAGGCTCCACATGTTAAGGAGAATAAATTAAGAAATCTACTCCATAGATATCTTGTGTATTTACAACCAAAGAACATATGATCATGTGTCTCAATTAAGGAGTTGTGTAAAATATAGTCTATAGAGGAGTTGCAACCAATTAATCTATCTTTAGTTTGACAGCCTCTTACGGATAGCCAACCATAAAATAAAACTTGATTTTGGAATAGTTGGGGGAAACACACAAGTTTGAACTAGGAAAGTGTTTGATTCCTACCCCTCAAAGAATCAATATAGGATCTATTATTGATTATCTTGGTGGAGTTTTTGGTCCATACCATGCAATCACCAAAAGAAAAGGCTCTTTATTTCACTTTAACAACATTGTCAAGCTCTCTACACTGATCAAGGTTAAAGAATTATCCACAATCACTTGTTTGACTATAGCATGTATTGGAATGTGTGTTCTTAGATGAAGAAACCTATCTTGCTCCATCATTGATCCCAAATCACTCTATACATCAGTCTAAAATCTAGTTTTGGATCCGTAATCTAATTTGATTTTGAACTAATCCCTCACATAAGCTCTTAATCTTAACAAATGAATCATTAGCCATGAAGCATCTTGCTTAGGCTCACAAGTCCAGAAGTCTTGTTAATTAAAATGGTAAGAATGCATCACAAAAGCCATAAGGGTTCCTTTTGACTTAACAATCTCCAGATCATGCTGATTAGGAGGACTCTCTTGCTTAGCTTGAAAGGAATTATTTCTAGGCCCCTGTTTCCTTGGCTAGCAAACTATCTTCTAAGCTACTTTATTTTTGTAGGAATTAGAATTTCCTACCATAAGAAGTTCCTTGGCTAACAAACTATCTTCTAGCACAATGCAATTTACACTTATCACCTAAGAAGCTTCCAATGACATTCAATCCATTTTTTGTCCAATATTCCAATAGGGCATTATGGAGATTAATCCATATTGGTATGTTCTTGTATTTCATGTCAAGTGATTGATTTTTATGCTGCCATTTATGGAGGAAAATGGGATGAATGTAAAAGTACCATAAACCATTATCTAATACCCTCTGTGCTTGAGATTCTGTGGAGAATTTAAAAATGAAATGGCTCCCCTCTAAAATGAGAACCTTAGCAGAACAAGGCATCTCCATGCCTTTTATGCCTATGCATTAACTAGTGTGAAAGCTAGTCTTCTATCTGTGAAAAACTTGACTAGAGACCCCAATAAAACCTTCCTTTAAAAATTCTAAGGGAGGGGTGATAATAGGTTGGCCATTAGGGAGGGAAATACTGAAGGGATAAAGCCCCATATACTTAAGGAATTGGCACCTTGCTTTTTTGAGGGTGATAGAGTTAGTGCAATTGAAGTAGTTTAGAGGGGGTTTGAACCAAAGGCAAAAATGAGGAAGCTTTGCTTTTGCATATTTGGAAGGAATGAACTAAATGACAACTTAAACAAGAAAGGGGGAAATTGAGTGAAGGGGCTAATCAATGACCATTACTATAAATGGTAAAGAAATAACAAACGAGACAAATTAACTAGCGACACCAAGAGTTGAGTCTTAATACGTGTCGAATGCACCAGAAAATAAACCTAACTCTGCATACTAAGATTTATAGTAGTAGTGAGTAAAGATCATATCCATAGAGAGTGTTCTTATAGCTTTTTTAATGAAAGAATTGGTGTTTAGGATATTGGGGGGTTTGGTTTTATGCAATTAAGAAAACAAAGTGAAATTAAACTAACAAAAGAAAATTAAAGAAAACATACAAAAAGTGATAAAAATGATGAATGAGTTTGGAATCTGGTCATCAGTTCAATCTCGACCTACACACAATTAAACATTTTTATTTGAATTGTTGTTTTCACACCTCTCCTACAAAATTTTAATTGTTGGTTAACAACAAGCTCTGTTAACCCCAATTTTTCCTTAGGTCGTGTTCAATTAAAACAAGCTCTTTAACTAAACCTAACGATCGAATAACCTAAAACAGGCTCTCCAGATTTAATAGGGCAATCACATTATGAGTTAGGAAAATAGCTTAATCAAGGCAACAAGCACATAAGCTCAGGTAATTTAACCAAGATTATGTTATCCCTAATAATTTGACACCATTAGTTGCCACAAATAAATTGAAAACACAATGATCACATATTATATTCAAGATTCTAGCAATAGGTTTTCATAAAAACAATCTAATGAATGCATTCAGATCATCTTTATACAAATACCCAAATCAATAAACATACGATAACATAAACAATCCCTAAAGATATAATGATTCAACATTACACAATGAAGATGTGCTCAATGTGATGTTCGGCTTTGATTTCACCTCCGAACTGAATTAAGCAAGCCTAACCTTCCATGGGTCTTTAAAGAATGTGTGCTTTACCCCTCCTTTTCTTCCAAAACCAATCCATATTGTGATTGACCACTCAAATGTCGTTTTATATTAAAAATTAGGATTTTGGGGAGTCACATGATTGGATACACGACCGTCGTGTATCCAATTGTGTCTGTCATAACATTTGCCCAATTCGTGTACTTACACGGCTGTGTGTCTCCCAGATCATGTTGAATTGATGTTCTTCTTACAATTTCTTTTCCAATCCTCACCCTAATCCATCTCCTTCTTATTCGACAAAGACAATTGAGTTTGAAGATAAAGAAGATGGCTCAAAGAATGTGCTTTTAACTCAATTTAGCTTTTGAACTTTCAAATTATACCTAAAATCAAATATGAACCAAAATGAGTTTCTTAAACATTTCATAGCATTAATCACTAAGTATTATGAAATAAATGTACAATCAATTAATCACGTATCAAGTTCCCTACACTTAACTTAGCTTTTGATTACCTTCAGGAAAAAAAAAACAAAATCAAAGTCACAAACCAAAGAACTTGCTCATTTTCCTTATTTTCTAAGAATAGATAGTCATAAGAAAAGAGAAATAACTTTCAAAGCCATGGCAAGAACTAAAAATTAAATTCTTCTACTTATGATCAATCAACAATCATCACCTTCAGAAGCTGAGCAATCTGGGGATATACTTTAACAAAATGTGTTTGAGAATAAGATAGATCTTTAGGTACACTCAAATACCATTTATGATCATGACATTCCATGATTTTGCATATTATTTCATTTCTCCACCACTAGGATTCACATGCATAATCATAAGTCAAAGGACTTTTTAAGGTTGTAATGTGGGCAAAGGTTAAGTTGAGATGTTTTTAGGTGGAGCATAAAAACTATTAAAGCTAGTGAAGCAAGAAAAACACTCATTGTAATGTCAAGCGCAAAAACTAACATTCATTCAAAACTGAGTACCGTTAGCTATGATGAATGCACAAATTATGATTCACAGCTCATATTCTGGCCTTTACACCATAAACCACGTAAACCATAACCAGTTAGAAGAGATCACTTATAAAAATTGATGATAACAATACATTGAAACTATAAGGAGTGATCCTTCAAAGTAACATTTACCTTAAATGCATCATACTCAAGTCACGCATTCCATACAACTTTAGGAGGAAAACTTAATCATGAATAACTTTGCACAACAAATGCATTTCCTTCTTGATACTTTTATTTAAACATATTTTTTCTTTTCTTTTTTTCTTTTCCTTTTTTAATAGAAATTGAAAGAAGCTACATTAACATTGGAATTCATTGATAAGAAAAAATGGCATCTCAACAATTATAACCAACCCAAACATATGCGCACCCCCACACTTATACTTTTGGGCTTCTACACGCATCAACAATCAACAAATGCTCCACTAGTTTTAAGACTTGCGTTAGACATTTAGTTAGGCTAAAAGCATGTATTGTGGTTAGCACAAAAAGAACGACTAATAAAGCTCAAGGGGGCTTAACAAAATGAAAAATTATATTAATAAGTAGGCTATTTGGCTAATGTAGCTTATGAAATAAAGAATGCCTAAGCCGGCTCAAAAAATGTTGTGTAGGCCACCCATAAGGCAAATCTACGCATACTTCTCAGTAGTGCGGTGTACCCACGTAATCTTGGTTATACAGTTCCATGGCGATGAAAAACTATGTGATACTTATATGATATCTTTCCTTCGTCATCTAGAATTGTACTATATTGGGACGATCCTCTTCATGCTTTCCTTTCTCCATAGAAAAAGTGGAAAGGACTTCCAAAGTGACCGTGCTTCTACCTCCACCAGCTTTCTCATTGGTTGGGTTAACCCAACCTACTTCAAGGCCTCCCAAAAAATATGCTGGTGGATGGCAAATATATTATCCTTAAGACATTGAAACTGCTCTTCTTGAGCCTCAGCATTAGATGTAAGCATCTGTAGCCTCTTTAGTGGAAGGTCTGGTGTAGAGGACTCGCCTCGATATCTATTTCTTGGAGTCTCTCCCTCTCGATGTCTGCGTTGAATGTTTTCCTGAAACATTTAAAATTAAGTATGAGGAAATTAACTTATCAAACACTAAGGCATACTTTTCCCCAGACTCAATTTTGATGATGCTTGAAACGTATTAATTGCGAAAACTAACTTATTACAAAAAACTAGATGACGAAAATATTTCAAAATTAAAACAAATAACGACCTGGACACTTAAACAAAGTTGATTCATATCCTAATTTGACACAAACATTTCGCAAATTAAAATACAAAGAACAGCAAAATCGTAACATTCTGCAGTCAGAGTTGAATTTAAACCCAATTTGCATGTAATAACTCATATTAAACAATAAAAACACTTAGGCAAAAATTAAAACTGATCTTTAGATATCAACAATGTAATTAAACACAAAATTTTCCCAATAATCCCATAATCACGCAATTAGCATTTTTGGGTGAAAAATAAGCAAATAACATATAAACAAGTGAAAGCATTAAGAAAACTTACTTGCATGTTGTTAAAATTGGTTAAAAATAAAAAATTAGGACTAGGTATGGATTGGAAGTCGTCGGCGTTGAGAGTAAATAGGAGAGAATGAAAAATATGAATATTAGGGTGTTTTGAATGTGAATCACAAAAGTGCACGCTCGTGTACACGAGCATGCATAAGACCGTACACTTCTCGAATGACCGTGATTCGCAAAAGTGCACACTCAGGTGCACGGGGGTGAATTTGAACATGCAGAAAAATTCTGATATGCTTTATGAGTTGTGGAACCTCAATTTTTCATCTATAACATAACGATCTGTGCACATAATCATTAGAACACATAACAAACTATCCCTAAGTCATACTTATGCTTAATTTCTCCAAGATGTTTAACTTGTATAGAAAAACACGTAAAAGTAAAATTGAAAACCTAATCTAAAATAAAAATAAACAAAATGATTTCGAAATCATGGGTTGCATCCTATACAGCACTTCGTTTATCATCGCTAGACATACTTCTTTTGCTCACTGTGATTCAAATGAATCATGTGATTATAGCATTACTATAGGTTTCATAACCTATAAGTAAGCTATCTGGCTGTGCTTTCTACCACCTTTCTTCTTCATTTTGTTCTTTGGATTATTCTTTCAAATTTTTGGCTTTTCAGGTGGTTCATTGTGAATATAAATCTTGCTAAACCTTTTCACAAAATCCCAAGGTCTGCATAAAGACAATTATCTACTATTGAGGATAAATAAATTGTTAGACACCAAATCAGATCACCACTGGTTAAGTTTTATGGATGATTACTTAGAATATAACTAAAATTACAAGTGAGAACAAGAAGAAGAAAAAATAGCATTTATTACTTGCAATAGAAATACTATTTTAAGACAATGTCTTTTGGGTTGAAAATATAGGAATTACTAATTTAAATATGGTCAAACACGATATTCTACAAGTAGATTAACCATTGAAGCTTATATCTAAGGAAAAGCTAGCATATTAAAAAGCAATAAGGAAGTTCGAGGGAACTTATTCCTTAGTGTGATATAAGAGTGAGACAAAAAAATAATATAAACTTAGCATCATGTGATTAAAGATGCAATCTAATGTAAAAAAAACTAAGCCAAAAAATTGTAATCTTTTATAAACAAGGAATATATTGGTTTTTCTATCATAAACTCCACATTTGAGCAATTCTGCCGCAAATATTAATTCTTCTCACATGTATCATTATCATTTCTCTTATCCTTGCCATTATTTTCTCCATGAATATTGATAAGTGTAAATTGCATCATATTTTAAGGCTTATTTTGATATGTATTTAATTGTTAATTCAACCATTTAGTATATGCTTAGGTTAGAATTGTGTTAGTTTGTTAATTATTGGTGTTTAATTGTTTTTATGGGTTAGTACAAGTCTTTGATTTTAAATATTATGTTTTAAAGATACCTTTATGTGTTTTTTAGTATTTTAGGGTCAACATCGAAGAACGGAGAAGTTTCGGAGACATTCAGGTTAAAACAACGACCCTTGATCATGACAGAAGCACTAGAGTTGGCCTCCACGATTGTGGCAAAAGCTTAGAACATGGCCCACGATCATGATAGAAGGCTCGGATGTGGCCCACGATCATGGCCTGTGCTAGGCAGATTTATAGACACTAAAAAATGTCAAGTTTTGAAGGATTTTTTTAACCTTTCGACACCTCGAAAAAATCCTAAGGTTGCTCAGAACACAAGGGATATTTAGAGAACATGACAAAGAGGAAGAAGTAGCTTTTGACATTATCCACCTTGAAGAAACCCTGGAGAGAATTCAACGAGAGATTGAGAAAGAGAAGAAGGAATAGAGAAGTGGAGAAGAAGCTGACTTGACGTATTTCCTGACTTAGGAGGTTTTTGGACTTTGCTACCTCCCGTCCTCTATTGTGATTGTATTTCCTATTTATTTTCAGTTTATCCTTGTATAGAATTGGATTGAATAGTTGATGATATGATCTAAATGTTGAGGATGTTCTAAACTCACCTTTGGAGTTTTATTTTTGATTTAATGAAACCTGATTGTTTTGATGTTTATTGGATTTATTGTGATAAAATTTTGTGATTGCATAATTCAGTAATAAACTGAGAGGGTGAATCAAATGAAAAATAATTAAATTGGGCT
The DNA here is from genome assembly GCA_025629825.1 of Erythroxylum guanchezii. Classification (NCBI taxonomy): domain Eukaryota; kingdom Viridiplantae; phylum Streptophyta; class Magnoliopsida; order Malpighiales; family Erythroxylaceae; genus Erythroxylum; species Erythroxylum guanchezii. The sequence goes on from JAOTAX010000006.1 coordinate 22,831,796, forward strand.
AACGAGAGTTAGGTGATTTAATAGAACAAGAATTACATCAAATCGGTAATTGTTCGAAGAGAGATCTTGCATAGGTTTCTGATAGTTTATTGGACAAATTCAGATCTAGTTAGGGTTTTGGATATATTGTTAAATGAGAAATTGTAGCTCCCATAATCTAATTAGGGTTTATGATTTAGGATTAATGGTTACTCGAGAGAGAGTAATCAATCTTAGGACCGTCTAGAACCAATAATCTAGTAATTCATAATCGATTAGGTTAGCGCTAAGGATATGTAAAATTTCCTTTCTCTCAATTGGTAATTCCCTTAGGTTGATTCTTAGGTGTGTGGTGCAATTGCTGAATTATTAATATTTTTATGATTGATTTCTGGTTTAATTTGATTGAATTGAATTGAATTCTTGTTTTAGTTTTGTTACACCTTGAATTTTTGGATTTGTTTTAGCCTTAGTTTTTGGGATTAAATTATCCCTCCTCATGGGATCGACACTTTAGGTATTACGCAAATAAACCATCCGCTTGCGAATTATCGAAGGTATTATTAAAACTTACACACATTAAACACTCGATCAAGTTTTTGGTGCCATTATCGGGGAGACGATTAGTTTGATTTTTTAATTTAAAGCGTTTAGTTAGTTTTTTTCCCAATATTTCTTTCTTTCTATTTCTGAAATCGTGCTCTTGCATGAACACAAGAGTCATGGGAAGATCGAGTCGTGCAGCTGAAACCTTAGAGTTAGACATCACTCGATTAGAATGATCCATTAGGAAAGCTCGGTGTGAAAAAGATGATGAAATCACGAAAGAAAAACAATGGCTGAGGAGTTTTAGCAACATTTAGACCATGGAACGAACCAAGGACGTCAACAACAAACCCTTATGGACTTCATAAGACTAGGGTTCAATTTGGCTAGGCCACCCGTACAAGTAGCATCTTTTGAAATTAAACTAGCCTTCCTAAACATGCTTGAACAGAACATGTAGTTCTACGGATTAATGAATGAAGATCCCAACACAAATATAGTGAATGTCCTTGAAATATGTGATACCTTCCAATACCATTAGATGTTGAAAGATGTGGTAAGAATTAGACTCTTTCCTTTTACCCTTAGAGATAGAGCAAAGGCTTGATACCATTCTCTTAACCCAGCTAATGCCACTACTTGGGATTAACTAGTTCGTGCCTTTTTAGACAAGTATTTTCCCCTTACTAAGACCACAAAGATCATCAAAGAGATTACTAACTTCTAGTAAAGTTACGGGGAATCGATCTATGAAGCGTGGGAAAGATACAAGGATTTGCAACGAAAATGCGCTCACTATAACCTACCCAAGGAATTCTTACTGCAAACATTCTATAATGGAGTAACTGTAACATCCCATCCCCATATTAAGGGTTAGAATTTAGATTTCAATAATGGAGAAAATAGCAATGTGAGAGTTAGAAAAATTTGCATTT
>JAOTAX010000006.1:22836292-22851983 GCA_025629825.1 Erythroxylum guanchezii
CCAATTATAAAGTTGTTACCCACACTACATGCATACTTAAAACACTCGTTTCATGCATTAACCTCCAAATATCATTGTACAACATGTAACACAACTTACTACATTCACTACCGATTCCTCATTTAATAATTTTAGCTTCCAATCAAAGTTTAGGGTCCAACAATAAAACCCTAAAAACAAGTGAAAGTCGCTTGTCCATTCTGCCTCCAATTCCCATGATTGTGGGAATTATCCTTGTGCTTCCCACGATCGTGGGTTAATGTGGCAAAAACATTCTGAAGAGATTTACCACGGTCGTGGGAAACAAGCCCATTCCCATGATCGTGGCTTCTTGTTCTATAGCTCCTCCACTTCTCTTCTCCTCTCTTGGTCCCTAGCTTAATCATAAAGGTGGCCACCTTCAATTCCTACACCAAAATGATCAATCATTACCCTAAACCAACATCAATCATAAAAGAACAACTACAAAGATCCAAGTAACAAAATCACACAAAATAAGTCCTAAAACACCATAATAATAACCTATTATGCAAGAAACACATGCCAAATACTTAGAAAAACACACATTAATGCACAACTATTAGTAGACATTATTTGACTGACTTATCTGAATAGACAAACAACCACAAACTACAAAGAAGAAGGATAAGTGACGCTCTTCAACATAAAATAGAGCCTGCGAAAAAGAAACTTTTGTATTTAATATAATATACTTTTTTGTATTTCTGTCTGTTGCATACAACATCGAATTTCACTATAAGCATTAGCACAGGTTTCTAGACTATATACTGTCCTAGGTGATTATTATGTAAAGATTTGTCATGTCTATTAAACATATGGATTTCTTATGTTAATACTAAGTTTGAATTAATCACATTAAAGTTCAAGTAATCATATTTGAATTAATCACCTACAAGTTGATTTCCAAAGTTTGAATTTAAACAAGAACTATGGTAGGACGTGTATTCAAGTAAGATAAGCCCTACATTATTCGTGTATTCAAGTGATATAAGCCCTACATTGTTCTATCCAAACCAATTATATTCCAAGTTTTTAGGTTCTATATCTGGCAAAAGTTTGATCATCGTCAGAAAAAATATTGAGATCCTCTTATCAATTTGTTAACAAATAACAAATTTAAATAAAAAGATGATAATAATAAAACTCATGTTAGAAATAATAGACCATGTTCATATAAGAGTCATGAGAGAAAAGATTCATTTAAAGATATATAAGAACTAAAAAAGGATCAAGATTAGAAGTTATATTGGATGAATAATACAATTAATCATATTGGATGAATAATGCAGTTTATCATTGTTTTGTGAATATTGGAATTAAATTGCTGCCTATGCCTTTTTGTAATTCATCTTAATGGAGAAATATTACGAGAGTGCTCAAGTTGTCACCACTAGGTAATTGATATGAATTTTTAATTTTGTATTATGATTTCTTTGTCTATAGTCCTCATAATGGAAACATTTTTAAATTATGAAAATCTAAATTTCTATGGTTTTCTTGATTATTGATATAATTACAACTAAAAACTTAGTATTAATTTATAATATTTTTCATTATGGATCCAGCTTCAAAAGTAATTATAGCATAATTGTTATGAAGATGACCTAGTGAGGATAGATGATAAGGAAAAAAGAAATCACATATGGAAAATAAATGGAACCGTCCTTAAGATTAAACATTTGGACCTTTCTTTTGACAAAAGAATTAGGAATTTCACTCATATAAGTAAAAGGACTAGGGACATATGGCATGTTGATCATATGGATTCTAAGGAACATAATTAAGAATATGTGATGCCGAACATAATTCAGAATACGTGATGCCCTAACCAATCAGTCTAAATATATATGAAGTTAAGGGGGTTTATAACTTTAAAACTCATATTAGTTGCATGAATTTATATTTGAATGTTTACTAAATTTATATAGATCAATAGTGCTAAAGAAAAAATTAAAGATAAATTATATAGTATTTATCAAATTCAAAAGTCCCACACATATAGGAGTGTAAGTCTTAATATTGAATTTCACAATGTAACAAGATGTTATAAAAAATAGGCAACTTCACTCGTTATAAAAATGAGTCCTAATAAAATAGCAATTTAATATTTAGACATCCTAAGCTTAAATCAGTTAATATGTTTAAATTTCACCTGCGACAAATGATAAATATACTTTTCTAGGAGTTTTTCATACATTGAAATTTCATTGAAATAAACAACTACAACCTACCTATATATGTATACAATACTTATTTCATTAACTTCATAAAAATATTAAGTGCATTAGTAAAACCAAATGACATAGTTAATTAGTCATATAATCCAAATTAGATTCATTGTTTCAAATTATACAAGCAATTGTCCTAAATGTACTAATTATACAAATTTAAAAAGTAATTTTCATGATAAAATCAATAAACAAAGTCTTAATACATGTTATGTAATGAATAAATCAGCTCTCTTGCCTCTCAAAACTCTTAATAACTCTTTATTATGGCTAAGATCACTCCCATAATTCATACGTAATCTATTTATACTTAAAATAACCTAAAACATTCATTAGAAACAAAAACTAACCATTTAATAGCTAGGATAGTAGCATTGGTCAATTAATTCTATTACAAACTTATGGTACATGTTATTAAAAGATTAATACGAGGAAACACAAAGGAATAAAGTGTATTAAACCTTGAATCATTTAAAAATTTAACAGAATTTAAATATATTATGAAATATTAACAAAGACATTAATACTAGTAAACTAAATATGCATTATAATCTAAAAAGGAAAAAATTATGACTAATAGAAAAAGGAGAAGCCAATAATCTAAATTGCCAAAGAAAACTGATGTTCTTAATCTTAGGAAGCTTATTTTGTCACCTTAAAATTTCTCTACAGAAACAAATTCAATTATGAAAAACCAAGTTAAAATTTTCATACAAAAACAAATTCAATTTTGAAAAACCAAGAACATGAATTTAATATAACAAAGTAACTTTTAGAGTGAAGAATAATAGTAACTCTAACATTTTAGATAGATGAATGAAATGATACATTTTCAAACAGCATGGCTTTTCTAGGTTAGAGATTAAAAGTAAGTCTTTAGGTGAAATTTAATCTCAAGCCTAATTCATCTACGTGAAATTCATCTACGTCAAATTCAATCTCAAGCCTATATTTAATTTCAATTTATCCAAGTTAAATATTCAACCAAATTCAAAATAGAAAATCATAAAAAGAACTAGGTACGAAATCACTTAACCTTAAGCATTCCTTATATTTTAAATTGAATTCTAAAATTTTTTCAAGATTTAAAATAAAATTATGCAGATAAAATAAATTTTGAGTAAGTGAAGCCAATGCATATTCAAAAGTAGTCTCTAGAAGAATGTTCAAAAATAAGGATGAAGAAACAATTAGTTCAGAATTAGAAATGTTGGTGACAATAACTTTCATCGTGCCTGTTAATAGGTTGATGAATGTTCCAATTATAAAGGAACCTAATAAATAGATTTTCATAAAGAAAAGTGGCAATAACTACAACTATAGAAGTCAAATTTTGAATGCAACAAATCAGGAAAAAAAATTATTAAGAACTAGAAGGGTAAGAGAATATCAAGCTAACATTTAAAGAAGAAGAATCCTAGATAGAGTTTTTACAAGGGTCAAGTTGAGGATTTAAATTCTACTTCAGGAAAGATTAACACCTTTGGGAGCCAAAATCAAGAGCCACTTAAGGAAGTAAATTTCAAATATTTAAAAAAAAATTATGGGTAATTTATAACAAAATGGGTATACCTTAGGAGAGTAGTAGGAATTTGAAATTCAAATAAAGAAAATCTTTTAACTTTTATAATGGGTGGACAGTTAAGAGATTTAAACATTGAGGAATCTTAATATAATTGATGTGCCTAACATTCTTTATAATCAAGTATTCCTTTAGTTAAATAAGAAATTTGGGAGTCATATGAGAACTACTTAAAGGAGTTACATATGGGAAGAACTATAAACATAATAGCAAGAAAAGAAACAGTACAAGAAACATAACAAAAAATAGACTTATCATTATCTGAATTTCTTTTTTGGTATTTTGTACTTTCTTTCACCAAAATCAAATAATCTTTTCAATTCAAATATTATTCTAACACACCTTAGCATTTTGGTATTTAGAAATTTATTCTTTAGTTTTCCAAAGCCCACCTATATCGTCAAGAAGAAGTCAGGTACAAATTTTGAAAGAATTCCTGTTTGGCACACTTTCATTCTAGGATGATTATAAAAGTGATCAAGCATAAAGTATAGCAATGAGGTTTTCTTAAGATGTATAAGTCAAATTAGGGCTACTAATTTCATATACATTATCAAATGTTTCACTTGAAATAATAAGCAAACAAAGGAATGGATCCTTAGAGAAAGACTAGATAAACTGTTTGTGAATTAAAGATGGATGTCCACTTTTTCCAGTAGCTATGCTAAATTTAATAAAAAAAATTTATTCAGAACAAGAATCAACACAATTTTTTCTACTAACAATTAATATGAAAAAAATCCTTTTATATTGAGTAATTAAAATCCTTTTATATTGAGTAATTACCTATTCAATGATCAAAGATTTGAAGAAGCAATATTAAGAGGATTAAACTTCCTTACTCATTGTTTTGAAGATTTTAAATGTATAGAAAGATCGAGGTCAATCAAAGAGGAACTTTAAATTCCTAATAAAAACTACAAAAGAGTTGGCCTAAACCATTTTTATAAGCTATTAAAACTAAACCTACAAGATGTAAGTCTGAAGTATGAGTAAGGGCAAGAACTAGCTAGATATATTTTTATTTCATTATGTAGTATTTATAAGGAAAAATTGCAACAAATTATTTCTCTACAAATTCAAGATGGTTCTATAGTTAAAAAGCAAGAAAACCTTAAGAACCTAGCCATTAATTTCTTTAAGGGCTTGCTAGGCACTAAAGCTACAAACTCTTTGACCTATATGACTTTAAAAATTTCAATCTTCAAGTCATTACCAATGAGGTATCAGTCTCCTTGACAAGACCTTTCTAAAATTCATAAATAAAGGAAGCTAGGTTCAATTTGACCAAACAATGATCTAGGACTAGATATTTTTAATTTTTTTCTTCTAGAAAACTTGGAATCATAAATGTCCCTCGGCCATTAAGGTTATATAGTCTCCAACACTAAGCTATTAACTAACATATAAAAAAATAACTTTTTATCCCAAAATTTTCAAATCCCTCCAGATTCTCGAGTTATAAGCTAATGTCATATTATAATGTCATTAAAAAAAATCTCTAAGATCATTACTTCTCAACCTAATTAGTCATTTCCAAAGATGGACTACTTACCTCAACTGATGACCAACATAAAGACGATGATGATGGCACCCGATGGAAGAAGATGGACGCAGAGAAAGGCAGACAACGAGGAAACTGAAGCACGCACGATGGACGAAGAAAAACCATGAATGAGGACGAGGATAGGGAACCATTGACAGCAGCAGAGGAAAAATTGAAGAAAAGAGAGAGGAGAAAATAAAGATGAACAAGGTGGGGTTCGTAGGTAGGTTTAATGCTTAATAAAAACGACGTCGTTTGGTGTTAAACTAAACGACATCATTTTTGTTTAATTAAAAAAGTTGAAGTCGAAGCTAACGATAACTTTTAGGTTTTAATTTTACCGACGCAATAGTTATTATGTTGGTAAATCACCGACAAAATCCAATCCTGTTGGTACATTCTGATGCTTATATATGCCATCGAGCATTCCCATCTAATTTACCGATGGATATCACTTTTACATCACTATATTTTGTTGGAAAAATTTTCGGGATAATTTCCCTCCACCTTTACTGACAGATATTTTGTCCATCATAAAATGTAATTTTTTCTAACAATGTTATTGATGGAAACTAATTTTCCTTCGCTAATTGTCTATGGTATTTTTACTGTCGGTAATTTTCTGTCAGTAATGTGTAATTTTCTTGAAGTGACAAACAAAGACTTAAGTGTGGGGATGTTTAATAGACGCATAATTAACCATATTTATACCCTATATTTGATATTTTTTCTTGATATTTTATTTTTTATTGTATATTTGGTTTAATTTGCTCCAAGTGTGTTTATAGGTTATAGTTGCCTTCATGAACTAAAATGAGAATAATTCAGATGAAAACATGTCATAAAACAAAGATTTGAAGGATAAAAGGGATACAAGGTCATACATCAGCCTATGTACTTCTCTTAGGAAGTGTAGATTCGCAAATTCTGGAGATTTTAGGTTATACAGGGTTTGATAAACGGCCATGCATCGGCCCGTGCTATAACCCTAAAAATTATTGTACAAAGATGTGTCAGAGGCAAAAAGTGGAAAACACAAAGAATTCATTGAAAGATCCAAGAGAATGCAAGATCAAACCTCTACCTTGGAAGAATATGCAATAGGAGATAAAAGGGGAGATTTTGAATTATGAACTCATTATTTTCTATTCATTTTTCTTTCTGTTATTGTTTGATTTCGTCTTCAATAATGTGTAACTAAATTTCTGTAGTGTCTAGGTCAGAAGAACCCTATGTTTATGATTTAACATGTGTTGATTCTTTTATTTAATGCAATTTTTTTGATTGACATATTTTGATTCGATTACATGTTTAATTTATGTTCTAATAGATCTGAAATATTAGATCATAACATGATTTTATAACACAGTGATTAAGAAATCCTTCTGTGAATGTATCTATCCTAATTGAAAGGAGTTTGATTACAGCCCTAGAGATAGGATGACATAAATCCTCCAAATTAAGGGTCAAACTTAATAGCAAAATTCAAAAATCGGTAAAGCTATAAACTTTAACTTGAGTAATTTTGTTGATAACCTTAGGATTAGTTGTTATTAGACTTGAGAGAGCTATTAGCATACCATAGGAGTTTCCATGGTCCAATAGTAAATAAAACAATTGTATAATAAAAGATCAACTAGTTAAGGGTTTTTAGGGGGATTCGTAACCTAGACACTAATTCCTGATTTTGATAAGTTTCTAAGTGATTTTCCTTATCTTCTTTGTTTTCATTGTTGCCTATTTTATTTTATTTATTTTATTTATTACTTTTTTCAATTAAAAAGCATAATCAAATTTGTAGACTAGATAATAGGATAATTGTAACTCCTAGTAATCATCATCTTCATGGGATCGACATGTACTTACTAGTACTGGCTACAGTTATGTCGTGCACTTGTGGATATTTCATAATTGAATAACCAAGTTTAGGTCAATCAACTATTGATTGATCAATTTGAGTTACAATGTGAGAATTAAAAACTTGTTTGTCAATTGAGGAAGTAGGATTAAGTTTAGTTGAAGAATCTGAAAACTTGGTTTCCATTAGTGGTGATTTATTAAACTACATTTGTTTCATTATTTGAGGAGCTTATAACAGCCCGATCAATCAACTTTTTCCATTCATTTTTTGCATCTAATCCTTGATTTACACTAGTGGTGATCTATTAAACTAAACCTTCTTTGTTATTTGCAAAGCTATTTGTAGCATTACCAGTTTGAACCTACTCTTCATCAATTGTATAGTCTTTATCTAATTTAATTAGTTCCTAGTAATCTCCTTTAGCAAATTTTCTTCTTGTAGGGATATATCTCCTTCTTTTCAAATTAAAGGGAGGTATCCTTTGGTATAAGACTTAAGCAAAACCTTAATTAATCCATTCATTTCACTTATTCTCATTAGTGGAATAGAGTTCAATAGCTCACTCTCCAAGTTGACTTCCATATAAAGTCTATCATATATAATGTGTCTCTAGTAGATCTTGTCTCGACCATAAAAAAGGACTTCTAATGAAGATTGGTAAATGGCTCACCCGAACATAGACCAACATTCCAATGGAATGTTGTAAATAAGTATCCACGACAGTATGTGTCTAGTTTTTAATTTATTTAAAAGAATGACATGCCTTCACTTTTGTAGAAAGAATGGTTTATCCATAAGGTGCCAAATACCAAATTCAACAACTTTCTTAGGGCTAGTGACAAAGTTAAAATTAAAGATGAATATCCATTATTCTTCTAGCAAGAGATCTTGAAATCCATAAGCTTTCCAATTTTTTATTGCCCAAGCTCCTAAAGCAAAAAAAAGTAGGCTTTTTATTAATAAAAAAGCCAACAAAATATGTTATCCATTTCATTTCGTCATCGCTTAGAATTTTTCATGAAACAAGCAATAGTTTATGTCTATCAGCTGAAGAAGGAGGAATGAAAAGCAATTTCTCCACTAGAGAGATGTCTCTAAGAATTTACCTCCAAGTTTTGATAGTTGGATGTTTATGTTTTTATTCACTTACCATTTTTACCTTTAAGTATAAGTAGGAAGTTCACTCGATTTATAAGAAGTGGGAAGTGGCTATTGATGCCAATCGAACACACCAAAAAATGAAACCTAACTCTGAACAACTAAGGGGTCGTTTGGTTCTACTTCTATTTTTTATTGTAGTTTTCAGTTTTAAGTTTTCGTTTTCGTTTTTAATTTTTTGTTTATGTTTTTCTTTCAAATAAAAACAAAACCTTGTTTGGTTAATGTAGTTATATTTTAATCACTGATAATAATTACATTTTAGATAAAACTTAAAGATAAATCATTTTTAACTAAATAAATTTATTTAATCTTTTATATAATATTTATTAACAAATTATTAATAAAATTATTTTATTTTAATAAAATAAATAGTTTATAAATTTATTTTTATTTGAAATATATTTTAATTATTAAATCAAATTTTATTTTAATATTTATATATTTTAAATTTCATTATATATAATTTAATTATAAAAATTAAATTATTCATAATTTTATTGATAACTAATTTTAATTTATTAAATATATAAGTATAATGTTCAATTAAATTATCCATAATTTTATTTAAATATAATTAATTAAATAATATATATTTAAATGATAGTAAATCAGATTATAAAAAAACAGGAAACAAAACTACTTTTTATGATTTTCATAATTTTTAAAAATTGGAAGAAACCAAAACCGAAAGCAGAAACAAAAAACTTAAACAAGCAAGACTTTTTTTTTCTAAATTTGAAAACAAAAACAGAAAATCAAAATAAAAATGGAAACAAACACCCCCTAAATTTATAGTTGTGGTGAGCAAGGATCGTATCTATAAAAAGAGTGTGTCTAATTTTTAATGAATAACTCGATGATTAGGATTTCGTGTGGGGTTTTCATTAAATCTGATTAATAAAACAAAATAAAACAAAACTGTTAGAGTTAAACAAAATCAAATAGTATAAAATTGTTAGAATTAACCAATGAGTTTCGAATGTAGTTCTTGTTTCAATCTCAACCTTCACACAAATAAGCGCAATCAATCGTCATGTTTTTCTTGAACCTCTCCTTGAAACTCTTAACCATAGATTAACAACAAGTTCTGTTAATTCCATTTTTGCCTTAAGTTGTATCTAATTAAAACAAGCCCTTTAATTAGGTCTAGATATTAGACAACCTAGAGTAAGCTCTCCAGATTTGATGTGAGAATTGTATTACGTAATAGGAAAGTAGGTTAATCTTGGCAACAAACATATAAGCTCGGGTCATGTTGGATCCTGCTTGTTTTCGGAACCCGACTCTTGCTTTGATACCACAAATGTTAGATCTCACTTGTTTCCAGAACCGAACTCTTACTCTGTTACCACAAATGTTGGGTCCCATTTTCGGAACCCAACTCTTGCGAAATATCATAATACTTGAGCATATTCCCATGAAATATCCTTAACCATTTTAATAGGGAGTCAAAAGAACATACACAATCGAAACTACTTCAATCTATCATTTCATTACTCAAGCAACAGAGTTTGAAAAACTTTATTTTCATCTCAAAAGCCACACCATTGGCTTATTACAAAAATACAAAATAGAAAATAAAGCAATTCCCTTAGTCTCTCGATAACTTGATCTCTTAGCTATCACCTGAAGATGGGACAAGAAGGGGCTGAGCTTGAAAGCTCGTGGGTTACAGTTTATAACATAAAAGTAAGTAACACTTTTGAAACCATTTTGCTTGTCATAGAAAATATCTTATTGAATCGTAAAATACTTTTTTTCAAAATTCTTGTCGTGCAGACAAATTCACAACTGCACGATATAATTGCATCAGATTTGTTCAAACATATGGTAAGCACATAAGCACATCAGGGTGGTTTGGGTAAGTCCATTAACATGACGCACTAAACATTTCCAATATAATGGTCCTGTATAGTTGGGAATTCTTGAGGGAGTCCTTGAGGAAACTCCATGCCACTAAAGAGCAGGCAGGAGAAGCCTATACTTAGGTCAACGTGAACGTGACGATTCTTGAGAGACTACCCCAAACCCACATAACACATATATTTCAAACTCTTGTAAACATGTTGCCCAAAATGGCACTTTTCTTGAAAACTTGCTTTTCATATATTTGCTATAACTTGAAAAATCATTTCCGAAAACTTAATTTCATAAACATGCATCAGTTCAAAAGAATCATTTGTAAAGACTTTTCATCAATCATCACATAATTCATGAAGCAAACATATAGCAGATTTCAAAAATCATTCATAAACAACAGATGCAACGCTTATGATGCAATTGAAATTAGTGATTTTCTTTTATTTAAAGAAAACAGTAGTGGCTTATTGATTTTATTATAAACATGTACCCACCTTGATTTCCTTGCTTAAAGACTTGACTTGCTCAAAATGCCTCTTCTCTTTGCAAACAACATGAGGTATCAAAGATTCTTCCCTGCTATATCTTTAATGTGCACTCCATGAGATAATCTAACTGAAATAGGCCACTATGACCCCACTTAGTTCTTCACCAAATTAAGAAATCTTTGGCTCAATTCAAAGCTCTTCTCTTCCTCTACCTTTTTCTTTTCTTGAACAACCTCAAAATCTCTCTTGAAGGCTAAGGAAATTAAAATCCTAGCTTGTTTTCTCTTCTTTCTCTCTTTCATTCTTTTTCATGTTTCTCTCTCTTTTCTCTTTTCTCATCCATGCATTTTTCTTCTTCTCCCCCTCCTCTAATTCACGTTCTCTCATTCTCTTAAATATAAGTCCATAATTTCTTCTTCCTTTTATGCCCTTAATGAGTCCAAAAAGTCCCATTTTTCCTTCCATTTATGCCTTATGTCTTTTATGCTTAAGTGTCTTGCCAAAAATATCCTTGAACATTCTTACATAACACTTTCTTCTAGGAAAAAATGTTCTCTGTTGTCTTAAACTTCTATTGACACCAAAACCATTCCATTTGGTTCAGAAATCCGAAAGCTGTAATCCAAACATTTCAGACTGTTGCTAGACTGAAATGGTATACTATACCCAAAGTTCATCTAAAACTTGAAAGTCTTAGAGACTGACTTACAACTCACTTTCTTCAGATAATTTGTAACTCTATGTCTCTAGTTTACCACAAGTCAGAAATCATCTCATTTGGAGCTCTACAGATCAAGAAATCATAAAAATACTGAAGTATGTTCAATAGAATAACACCAGTTCATATTATTTAAGAGCACACTCACTGTACCCGTCCCACATTTTTCACTCAATCTTTCTCAATTCTTTTCGAATGGCTATGCTTTTTGTTGTAGATGTAGAGAAATGTCTTACGAGTCCAATGGTTCAAGAATCAAGTCATTTAGGTGTCTAGAGAAGAAGTTATGGTCAAAGAATCAAATCTAATATTGTCCTTAATCATATTGAACCTGTCTTGGGACAATTGGCATAACTGTCATTTGGGATATCGGGTTAAGAACATATTAGGAATATTTCAAAGAGAACTTTGAGATATAAAACTTTGAAGTAGACCTTGAAGTCAGATTTTATCACCTGGAGTGTCAAAATGGACTAGAAGATAGGTATAGACGAAACCAAATGAAAAGGCAGACTAACGGAAAAAGACAGATGAATGGGAAAAATTACCATAACTTTCCCTACGGATATCGTATTTGTGTATTATTTATATGGTTCAAAAGAAAACTTCAAGATCTACAACTTTCATGCAGACTTCAAAGACAGATTCTATCTTTTGAAGGGTCAAAATTGGAGTAGACGATAGGTACAGAAGAAACCAAATGAAAAGACAGACTAATAGAAAAAGACAGACGAATGGAAAAAATTTCATAACTTTCCCTATAGATATCTGATTTATGTGTTCTTCATATGGTTCGAAAGATAACTTCAAGATCTACAACTTTCATGAAGACCTCAAAGACAAATTATACCTTTTGAAGGGTCAAAAATGGAGCAGACGATAGGTACAGACGAAAACAAATGAAAAAACCGACTAATAGAAAAAGACAGACGAATGGAAAAATTGTCATAACTTTCCCTACAGATATCTGATTTGTGTGCTCTTCATATGGTTCGAAAAATAACTTCAAAATCTACAACTTTCATGAATACCTCAAAGACAAAATTTATCATCTAAGGGGTCAATATTAGGAACAGACGATATGACATCATTTATAGATGGAGTGACGTCATCAAACGATACAGGATTAGGAAAATTGCCATAACTTTCCCTATATTTATCGGATTAAGGTGTTCTTTGAATGGTTAGAAGAGAACTTCAAGATCTACAACTTTTATGAAGACTCGAAGACTGATTCCATTGTCTGAAGGGTCAAACATTGAGCAGAAGATAGAAGATAGCAAAAGACAGAGGACACGTCATCGCAAAAGAAACAAAACACAGACGACACGTCATCACAGAAGAAGCAAAACATAGACGACACGTCATCACAAAAGAAGCAAAACATAGAGGATACATCATCACAGACAACACGTCATCACAGAAGAAGCAAAACATAGACGACACGTCATCACAGAAGAAACAAAATACAGACGACACGTCATCTCATACAAAACAAAACATAGACGACACGTCATCACAAACGACATGTCATCACAGAAGAAGCAAAACCTGGATGACGCGTCATCACATACGACACGTCATCATAGAGGAAGCAAAACATAGATGACACATCATCACAGAAGAAGCAAAATGTAGAAGATACATCTTCCCTTATAAGGACCATAACTTTCAGCTCAGATGTCCTAAAATTTCTTATTATATATCGTTGGAAAGATAAAAGAAATACCTATAACTTTCTAGAAGATTACTTTATCTAAATCTATCTAGATCAATCCATAATATCCCCTGAAGTCAGAACACGAATTTTACATTCATCCACCAATGTACTGCACCCAATTCTCAACTTCATGACAAATTTTTAAGATTCTTAAAGACAAAAGTTAAATTTGATGTCTTCATAAGAAATGTAGTCATATGGTTCTAGTTTTATCCAAATCAAGAATCATCACGTTTGGATAATTAGAGAAAAAGTTGTGGCTAAAAGACTGAAGCATACTCAGTGAACATTTTCCAAATCAACTACCAATTTGTTTCAAGATCTTTCCTTAACATAACTCATACCAAGATCACCTTTACTACTTCATTTACTCCTCATTCTTAACTTCATTTTTCTTTCATTTCACTTATAACTTTCACCTTAATTCTTCCCATTTCAAAATCTATTCATTTTTCTTTCATTTCACTTATAACTTTCACCTTAATTCTTCCCATTTCAAAATCTCTTATCCACCAAAAACACCATAGCAAATCATGAATCTATCCATATTTCTCATTCCTTACTTTACTCTTGTCTATCATTTCTTGGTTCAAAAATTTTTCATTCATTTGTTCTTTACTCATAACTAATCACCAAAATTTCTCATTTAACAGTTCTAATCTTCTAAGAAAAGTTTGGGGTCCAATAATTCTCCTCCCTTTAACGAATTTCGTCCTCGAAATTCTTACCTAAGTGATCAAACAAATGGAGGTAATGCGGTATTATGTTTTCCTCATTCTCCCAAGTAACTCTTTCACTCGAATAATTTCTTCCAAACTACTATATTCAGCAAAAATGCTCGATTTAGTTGCTTATTCAAATATCCTACGATCTTAATTGGTTCCTCAACACATCTCGGATTTCTTTCAATTTCCTAATTAACTTACTTTTCTCGAATGATTTTCTCCATAATAGTTACCTTTTTGGCATAATCATCTATATCATACTTCCATCGTGTTACTCTGATTCATCTCATGATTTTAAATATAAGAATCATAGATCATCTCCTATACCATATCCAAATATAGATCTCGTATGTACTCAATTACATTATTCACCAATATAACCATATGATCATATATGTATTCATAATAACGTTGAGAACTTTTACATATATCACTATCATTTGTTTCACTTTCCATACGTACGTCCCTAATCAATTTAGAAGAATAAACACGTAGCCATCTTAAAATTATGATATCGAATTCACTAACATAATCTTCCACCTGATCATAACTCTTATCACACCAATTAATAAATCATTTTCAATTCCTAGTTCAACCCTTCAATTGCTCTTTACTTGTACACCTTAAATCTTGTCATTTCCACCTATGCCTCTACTTCTTTCTCAGTCAATTCATGAAAACCTTTTACATCCATATCAATTTAAATACATATCCACAATGGGATTTTGTCGCCTTATTCGCTGACATAACTACAAATACTGAATCTGTGTTTAACATATAGGACTACGCCATATTTCTTATTGCTAAATATCCACAACTTTCCTTACTATACACTTTATTAAGACACCATTCATCTCACTAAGTCTATTGGCCCGAACTTTTACCAATTGCTCTTGCAATTGACACATATTCTGAAAGTTGCCCATGTAAGATCCTAAAACTGACGCTCTGATGCCACAAATGTTGGATCCTGATTGTTTTCAGAACCCAACTCTTGCTCTGTTACCACAAATGTTGGGTCCCATTTTTGGAACCCAACTCTTGAAAAACATCATAATACTTGAGCATATTCCCATGAAATCTCCTTAACCATTTTAATAAGGAGTCAAAAGAACATACACAATCGAAACTACTTCAATCTATCATTTCATTACTCAAGCAACAGAGTTTGAAAAACTTTATTTACATCTCAAAAGCCACACCATTGGCTTATTACAAAAATACAAAATAGCAAATGAAGCAATTCCCTTAGGCTCTCGATCACTTGATCTCTTAGCTATCACTTGAAGATGGGACAGGAAGGGGGTGAGCTTGAAAGCTCGTGGGTTACAGTTTATAACAAAAAAGTAATTAACACTTTTGAAACCATTTTACTTGTCATAGAAAATATCTTATTGAATCATAAAATACTTGTTTTTCAAAATTCTTGTTGTGTAGATAAATTCACAACTGCAAGACATGAATGCATCAGACTTGTTCAAACATATGATAAGCACATAAGCACATCAGGGTGGTTTGGGTAAGTCCATAAACACGACGCACTGCACATTTCTAATATAATGGTCCTGTCCAGTTGTGAATTCTTGAGGGAGTCCTTGAGGGAGCTCCATGCCACTAGCGGGCAGGTGGGAGAAGTCTATACTTGGGATAACATGCACGTGACGATTCTTGAGGGACTACCCCAAACCCACATACCACATATATTTCAAACTCTTGTAAACTTGTTGCCCAAAATGGCACTTTTCTTGAAAACTTGCTTTTCATATATTTGCTATAACTTG
>JAOTAX010000006.1:22852083-22868432 GCA_025629825.1 Erythroxylum guanchezii
ATAATAATAATAATAATAATAATAATAATAATAATAAGAAGAAGAAGAAGAAGAAGAAGAAGAAGAAGAAGAAAATTAATAATAATAAGGATTTTGATGATAAAAATAAGAATAAAATTAATTGATAAAATTAATAATAAGAAGAATTGGAATAAGTAGAAAATTTGGTAAAGATAATTATTAATAATAATAATAATTAATAATGATAAGAATAATAAAATTAATAATAATAATATCAATAATAATAATAATAATAATAAGGATATTTTGGTTTTTTTATTAGTTATTCCTTTGTCATTCCAAATTTATATTTTCAAACCAAACACAGGAATAAAAATTCTTTATCTATTCCATTCCTTGAACTAAACAAAGTAATACATATTCTATTTTATTCCTCATCTTTTCTATTCCTAAGAATAAATATTTTTATTCCTTATCTATTTGATTCCTTGAACCAAACAGGCCATAATAGGTTAAGAAATTCCCAAACATGTCCTTCAACTTCGATATCCCATTTGAACCGAAAGAATGAAGGTTAGCTGCTCATAGCTCTCTAAAGGGTAAGAAATCTACCCCCTTTCGTGTCTCTAAACTCTTCACAACTCATTTAGCCTTTAAAATGCGATTTTATAATAAAAATTAAGGTTCCATCACAACACATGATCAGCTATATCGACATGCAAGTGATTGTGTGTGTCATTGTTCCCTAAAATTGCGATCAATTAACAACCATTCCTTCCAAAAACTGAGCAATCTACGGATAGACTTTAAAAATTTAGGTTTAACAATAAGATAAATCCATAGGTACACTCAGACACCTTTCATAATCAAGACATTCCATGACTTTGCGTATCATTTCAATTCTCCACCACTAAATATTCACATGCATAATCATGAATCAAAGGACTTTTTGATCATATAGTTCAAAAGCCATCAAATCTAGTGAAGTAAAAACATTCAATGGAGTATAAAGTGCAAAAATTAACATCCCCTCAGAACTAGGTATCATTAGCTATGATGAATGCAAAAAATCTATTTTACAACTTAGATTCCAACTTTCACACTATAAACCATATAAATCACAAATAATTAGAAGAAATCACTCAAGAAAATTAATGATAAACAATACATTGTAACTGTAAGGAATGATCTTCACAACAACTTCTCCCTTATTTGCATCATAATCAATTCACCCATTTCATACAACTTTAAAAGGAAAGACTAATATGAATTATTGCACAAAACAAATGATTTTCTTCCTCGATAACTTATTTTGCTTTATTCTCCTTTTATTCTTTTTCTTCTTTATAAAGACAAAAATTGAAAGAAACTACATCAAAGAGGGAATTCACTAATAAGAGATAAAATCACATTACCATCAATTATAACCAACCCGTATATATGCATATCCCCGCATTTATGCTCTTGTACATCCACAAACATCAAAAATCATAAATACATGGCCAAGTTGCCATGAATTTTTTTAGTTAATTATATTCTCTAATTATAATTATATAGTCCTAGAAGTAATAAAAATGAGAGAATGCTTTTTTAATGCAAAAAGAACTTAAAAACACCCGAAAAGAACTTGGAACAAACATAAACAAAAAGTTACCCATCACTATATTTAAAAATTACATTGTCCCCATGGTAACATTAAATATAAGAAAAGGCGTATTTAACAAAAATGTCAACTACTAAATGTAAATAAAAAGGAATAGATCTCTCCTAGGTTGCCTCCCAAGTAGTGCCTTTGTTTATTTTCATTAGCTTGACTCCATGTTTTCCTCATCACGTGACAAAAATTTAAACTCCAGGTATCACAGTTTTTGCATTTGCCACTTAACCTTCTTCAAATAAGGCTTTAGTCGATGAAAACTTACATTCAATGTCTTCCCTATTTTCAGACTCTTAATCTCTACTACACTATAGGCAGAGACATTAGTAATCACAGAAGGATCTAATAAGGACGTAATTTATGCATAAACAATTTATATATAGAGTAGTAAAGAAGCACTATTTGGCCAATAATAAAGCTTTTTCTTGAGATATTGAAAGCTTTGGTCTTCTCTTTAATTGGAACTACTTCAAGTTTATTTGTATGCTTCTGCTCACAACCTTTCTATACTGAAGGGCCAATCACATTAATTGCAAAAATAGAATTTTCATCTTCGGGGTGCTTATTGATATTAAAAATATTGAAATGAATAACTTTGCCATCAAATTCCATCGTGAGGGTACCTCACAAACATCTATCTTAGTTTAGGTTGTGTCAAAAAATGATCTCTCTAGTAAGTTAGGTATTGGATTATAGAAAGTTTCATCATTCATGTTTACCAAATAAAAAATAGAATGAAATATTCATACCTATTCAAGCACATCCTCAATCACCCACCTAGGTAAGTGTTAATATGATTAGCCAATTGTATGACAGCGTTAGTTCCTTTTAATGGGCCTAAATTTAAAGAAGCATATATGGAACGAGGCGTAACATTAATCCTCAAGGTGATTTCACTAACATTCTTCATATTAATCTGAGGTTGTGATGGTAGTTTTCCTCCTCTTTAGGCTTTTAAATAGTTAATAGCCATTGCCATCTAACTAGCCTGGTTCTTCAAGTTTTGAATGCTAGACCTTGTCTCTTGAAATTTAGATTTGGTATCCTGCTGAAACTGTTGCACATTCTATTAGAATTCAAAGTTTTTGTTACAAAAGATTAACTCTATATTCTAACAATGTACCTGAGTTAGAGGAGGGGGTTTGTGGTCTAGTTCAAAATTACTATCACCTTGTGGCTTATTTAGGAAATATTTTTGCTACTTATTCCCTCCATAACTTAGGTTTGAGTGTCCTCTCCAACTTGGGTTATAGGTTTGGAATATGGATTGTATTGTTGGGCAAAATTTCCCCCTGTAGCATTGACATACTCTATGTTTCCATCTTACAGAGTTGGACACCTATCTGTTGGATGGTTCACATTTGCATATATACAACAGGCTTTCACATGTTCTTGCCCTACATCAGTTTGCCTAATAAAGGATGTTAGTTCATCTAAACGATGCTCTATAGATGAATTTTTAACCTCATTTACCCCAACAAACATCGTTGTGAATGCTAAATTATTAAGTATTAATTGCCATATGCTTGATTAAAATTTGGGCCTTCATAAGAGTCTTTTCACATAATACTTCACCACTTATTGCATCTACTAGGCTCCTATCCAATGTTAATAGTCTTTCGTAGAAGTATTGGATAAGGAGTTGTTCTATGATATTGTGGTGAAGGTAGCTAGCACATAACTTCTTGAAACATTCCTAATACCTGTAAATGGATTCTCTATGATGTTGCTGTTGGATCGGTAAAGAAAACATGCAAGATTTGGTTAAACGGTAGATTTCAAAACTTTTTTAGAAATCATAACATAGCGGAAGCAAGATAACCAAATCAACATGCCACCATACATGATACAGTATAAGGATAATATTTAACATAAGAATAAGATGACGATTATATTACTGACTCCTTCGTTACAGCTTTAACTCCTCGCTGTGCTATCCTATCCTGAGCAATGTATCCTCTCCAAGATGATGTATCTTCTTCTTCTTGTTATTGTTTCCTCTTCTCGATATTGTATCCTCAACCAATCCAATATACCACTTGCTCTTCTTGGACAACTTGGTTAACAAAATCCTTTAATGGAAATGGAGAAGAAACACTTTGGAGGAGATTTTTCTTAGATGAAAGGAGCCAAAAATGAGACACTTCTCACGCAAATTTCGGCACCCTTATGCAAGAAAGGAGAGAGAGTGATAAAAATGCAATAACCCTTTCTAACACTCTCTCAATTTTGGTTAACCTCAAAGGAAAGAAGAGCTTTGCATCAAATGTGTCACTTCTTTCTTTAATCAATCATAAAGAAGCCAATAAATGAGACTCTTCTCATTTGTCTTTAAGATGGCTATATGAAAAGACTATTAACCTAAATGAGACATATTAATTTCGGTTTTTGATGATGAAAGAAGGAGGATGGTCCATCAAATGTACCTCTTTCTTCTTTAATCCAATGAATGCTAATAGGTTACGTGCTATCATTAAAAGATAACTATTAAACCATTTAATGATAACATCATTACTCCATTTAATGATGATAAAGCATATTAAAACCATCTTTAATATAGCAAATCACTGTTAAATGTGGAGCTGCACATTCAGCCCAATAAAACCAAAATTCCTTCTCCTTTCTTTAAAAATTTTATTTTAATATAATTAATCTAATTAATTAAATTAAACCAAAGTCTAGCCCTTTTCTAAATGTTCATTTGGGCTACTAATTAACCATTAATGTGTGCAAGCCCAACATTCAATCATGGGCTTTAAAACCTCCATTTATATTTCTTACTTTGCTTGATAACCTTCTTTGAAGCCAAGTGGGGAATCTTATTAAACTTAGATAATTCAAGCTCCAATAAGCCCATAATTAATTTAATCTCATTAGAATTAATTATAGCTTATTAACTAAATGTCATTCCACTAAAGACAATTAGTTGAACTCTTGAATTACTAAATATTATGAGAATACATATTTCAAATAAGATGTCCAATTGCAAACCCTATTATGAACCTTATTATAGTCATTCGCACAACAAAGGGTAAAATTATCGTTTTTCCTTCTAGATCTCCCGTTTTACTCTATATGGTGATTAACATACAAGATCTCATCTTAGAGTTAAGACTTAATGGGTAACTAGTCCATCAAACTCCTGGCACCAGTTTAATCACTAATCTCCATAAAACATCTAGAACTGATGATATCACTATAAACTCTTTATTTGAGTGAATGTTGCTTGATATATGTTTCAATTAATAATTCTAACATGCAGACACTGAATTAATACTCTGTAAAAATCCATTTTGATCATATCAAGAATTATAATGAAACACATATGAGTTCACCACTTATCAAGATTATGGTCTATAATAAGTAAATGTTAAAATGTATGTTTTAAGACTAAAGTAGTGGCCTACTTTATTCTTGAAAACATACTTGATTCCAAATTCATTTAATAATGCCATTATCGATAGGCAACTACTATGATGATATAAAACTCATCATTCTCTTGAAGTAAACTCTTTTACTTACACGGAGATAAATCGCAACACTACAGTCTAAACCATAATCAAGCAACCAACTTGATTAGTCAACTGTGAATCCATTATTTTAGATTCTTATAACATACATGTTTCCCATACATCTCTATGTATATGTATATTACTTACAAAAGAATCTCGGTACCTTATGACTAGATATATAATGCTCATACAAATAAAACCAAACTCTTTTGTTTTATTAATAATAAATATTTTCATTACAAAAGTAACTGGAAGAAAATTAAGTTATAAGTAAATACAATTGTTTTCTAGGGCACTATATTTACATAACCCCAACAGTTGCTTACCATAAATCTCTTTCCTTATGCTGGTTGTATTTGATGCTGCAAAGTATTTCTTCAAAAACAACCTTTTTTATTTCTATCCCATATGCTAATGCTCCCTATAAGCAAATAAAAAAGCCAGTCTTTTGTTGCATCCTTCAATGAAAATGGAAATGTTCTCAACATAATCAGCTCTTCTTTCACCCTAAAGGGTTCATACTAAGACATACCATATTAAGTTCCTTGGGATGCTTATCAGCATCCTCACCTGTAAAACCATGAAAGTTGGTCAAAAGATGGATTAAGCTAGACCTAAGCTCAAAAGTAACATTTTCATGAAAATTTGGAAAAGTGATGCATAAAGGCCTTTGAGCCAAATATGAGGCAGGCAACTCTCTTAAAGTTCTTATATTGGTCATGGCTCCTTCAAATTCAATTCCTTGTTATATTCTGAAAGTTATTCTGGTTTCCCTTCCTAATCTTTATAGTGTCCTTTTGATATCGGGATCAAATCATAATGAGGAGATTTCGTTACTACCATACACAAATACTAACAAACATGAAACAATCAAGAAATAACAGTAAAAACTAATTATAAACAAATATATATACAAAATACTAATTAAAATCAATGAAAAAAACTAAATTTACTCGTCGACAATGATGTCAAATTTTTTTATACTTTTTAAACACACCAAAAAATAAAACCTCACTCTGCACAACTAAATTTATAGTAGTGGTGAGCAAGAATCGTATCAACAGAGAGTGTTTGTCTAGCTTTTGTAATGAATAAATCAGGGTTTAGGATTTTGGAGGGGGTTTGGCTGAATTTGATTAATAAACTAAAATAAAAACTATTATAGTTAAATCAAATCAAATAGTACAAAATTTATATAATTAACCAATAAGTTTCAATTAAAATTCCTGATTCAGTATCAACCTTCTCAGAAATGAGCATAATCAATCGTTATGTTAGTCTCGAATCTATCCTTGAAACTATTAACTGTAGATTAACAACAAGCTCTGTTAACTTCAGTTTTTCCTTAAGTTGTATCTAATTAAAACATGCTTTTTAATTAGGTCTAGCTATCAGACAACCGAGAATAAGCTCTCTAGATTGAGTGTGACAACTGTATTATGTAATAGAAAAATAGGTTAATCTAAGCAACAACCATATAAACTTAAGTCTGTTAACCTATATTATGTTATCTCTAATGATGCAAGACCATTAGTTTACCACAAGTGAATTAGAGTTACAACGATTACGTATTACAATCTAGATTCCGACAATGAATTCATACATTAACCATTAGTTTACCTAAAAAAAATATAAACCAAAATAAGTATCCTAAACATAACATAACATTAACCACTAAGCATTGGAAAGTACATATAAAGTCAATCAAGCACTTATCAACTAGCAATCTTAAGAAAGTGGGAGAAATCCAAAAGTTAATGGTTAGACATAATAAAGCAGAGAAGGGGATTGGAGTTCATAAAGTACTTATCTTAAATGGTGAAAAAAGAGAAGGAAAAAAAAGGACATAGTAAATCTGGGATTGTTCTCCAAACAAAGAAGTGCAACAAAGAGGAGTAACAAGGAAACCTAGAAAATAGGAGGGTATGGATTGGGAAAGGTCAAGTAGTAAAAGAAGAACAAGAAGAAGGTAAAGAAGGAGATAGGATTATAAGAAACTGAAAATAGGGAAAGTAGGGGATGACATAACAAGGAAGAAAGAGAGTATAAGTGAAGTGAAAAAGACCAGAGAGGAAAGTAAATGTAGGTGTGGGAGAGTAAACAAAGCAAACTGATTAAGTTTAGAACTTGGAAAAAGGAAAGAGAGTTGAAAAGAAGCCATGAAAAAAGATGGGACTTTTTCATCAGTCTAACCATTGTAATAATTAATCAATTACAATATGATAGAATTGATTAAATTTATAATTTAAGAATAAAAATAATTTATTTAATTAATTATCAACTTGTAATAGTTATATCACAAAATGCTTCTTTTTTAAAAAATATTCATATCTACCAAAGATATACAATAGATTTTAAAATTTAGAATACTATAATATGGGAAATATATTAACTTAAATAGGTTATAATCTTAATCATTACTTTCTAAGCTAAATATCCTATTTATGAAGAATACATTTATAAATCATACTTTTATAAAGTATAACCATAGCACATAAATGAAGGTTATGGTTGCCTACCCAGTTATGACTACATAAGTCTTACAGAGCATTGAAACAAGCAAAATTTCATTGGAAATTAATGCAATGAATAATCTTGACTGAATTATTTTGCAATAAATATTTCATAATCTAATAATTTTAGTTTATATGGTTATGTTTCGATGGGTTAATCTTTGTATACATGATCCACTTCGATGAGAATCATAGTTTTATGTTTTAGTTTAGGAAGACTTATTGGATAGGATGAGAAATCTTTATCAATAAAATGTTTCATGTTTAAGTCTTTGTATTATTATATCCTCCACCTATAATTTTCGATTCGGTTATCCTTGTTTGCATTTCCTTTTTCATGACAGCTAATATTGGGATATTTCCAATATACGTATTATAAGTGGTCTCAACACCATGTTCTTTGAGTTGTATTTTCTCATTAATCTTTACCCTATCTGATTAAAATATTTCATAGATTATCTCCAGTATATGTGAACTTCTTTAATCCTTGTTCTACCTCTTTAAAATGTCATAGGTTATCTCTAGTCTTAATTCGTGAACTTTCATGCTACGCAAAAACAAAAAAAAAGTCAAAAAGTTGACGTCAAGATTTTCAAAACTTGGATTATTGCTATCCAATTCTCATACACTTGCAAAATTTATAGTTTAAAATTCCTTCATACTATCTGGCAACTGATACGACCGCAATGCTTAGCTGACTTAGTTCTAATTAAAGAGAGTACAAATTAAAACCTTGGATTATAGTCTAAAAGCAGAGGTTGAAGCAAAATGTTGTGTTGTTACACAGGCTTTTAATACATGCAGGAGTGTCAATATTGTTGGAGGAACACTGGAGCTGCTGTATTTGCCATCATACTCGTTTGAAGGGCAGACTTGGAGTGATCCTTCAACTGGGATTTGCTTTTTCTGAATGCCGATTGCTGTTCCTAAGAGGCTTTAGATGTAATCTCAAGCTTCCACTGTTTCTTAACCAAAAATGAAAACAATAAAGATTAAGTGCGGGTGGGAAAATAGTTTACATTGCTTATATTTCTGTCACAGGGAAATGTTTTCAATACAAGAATAGAAAGAAATAATCAACTGAGAAGTAAATAAGTTCAAGGGATTTGACTAGTTTAAATTCTAACCAGGAGAAGGAGCAGTAATTATCCTTAAATCTTAATGGATTGACTAAAGTCTGTGCAACGGGCAACGTTCATCACATATTACTATCCAATAAAAGAAAAAGAAGAAATACTTGTAAATTTCAGCATGGTCAAATTGGAAGTGTAGGAGTCAATACAACGAAATATAAAACAGCTGCTTTAAGAACACTTCTTAGATACTTCACTCTAATGAACAGTTCAATAATATTTCTCCGCATTTACTGTGCATTACTCTACATAGAGCTAATAAAAGCAAAATCAATAACAATGATCTCTAAAGGATGTTTACCTTAATAGAAAAAGCTACAAATGCAGAGCCAATTACCGTTTTAATTGTTTTATTTGGCTTAAAAGATGGAATTGATGATCAAAAGAATGGAGTCGTTACAGATTGCTCACTTGTTCCTAGAATGGCTTTTTGTACTCATGCTTAAACAAAAAACAAAAGTAGCAAGATGATTTATAGGATGTCGTCATACAATGCAAATCAGATATTCTTCTTGAATTAATTACTTTCTAAAAGAGAAATATTAGGGTCTGTAGTAGCATAACATTGTCAAATAACCGCAATAATATACAAGCTACTAAAATCTGTTCCACATCTCTTCATCCAATTTCTCTTTTAGCAGAAAAACAAAGATGGAAGCAAATGTTAAGAAATTAACTGAAGTTCTACTGATGTTCTCCAACCAATCAAACAATGATTCTACCCTCTCGCGTAAGAATAACTTCTGCCGGTCTCTGAAGAGACTATTCTTGTCCTATACGTTGGACATGGTTGATTACTTTGATTTTTCCTTGGATAAACATGACCCTTTTCCCAAAACCATGTGGTGCCTACTGCTTTTCAAGAATCACTTTTTTCAATTCTAATATCTGAGCGCAGCATCAGAATGTTGTCAGATTCAATGCCCTCTTGCCTATTTGACCGCAGGGAATTAGCAATACAGCCACTCAAAGATATTTAATCACTAGCCAAAAATTAAGAGGATAAAAGCAACTCACTACAGTATAAATTAAACATAAAAAGGGGTGTAAATATTTCTGAAGAAATTGAGAAAAATGTCTTGAACTGATGGTGATAAAATTAACATGCTAAAACACAGTATCAACAAGAAATTGTAGGATTTCCAGACCAGAAGGATGAGCCATGAAGAATGACAAATCAATGTCCACTATTAACATCGAATTCTGACGAAGAAGGGATGAAACATATAATAACACGTTAGAATAAGAGGACAGAAAATAGAAAAGTAATTATAAGACCTAGTCTTGCTGGTATGAGGGTACCTTTTCGTTTGCTGTAGAATCTATACGAATACCACAAAGCTAGACCTGCAGACTCTTCAAAAATTTTTGGTCAAAAGCCATCCCCACGATCTGAAAAAATCTGGTTCCGGAATTCTGATTGTCAACTAAAAAACGCAAAAAAAATAACTGAACACAACAGTAAGCAGATAAAGTTGTGGACAAAAACACAACAACAAGAACAATAACCAAGAAGATGAAGAAAAAAGAAAAGCAATCAGAAAGGGTGAGAATGAGAAGGCTGGATGTGATGACAGAAGCATAGAGAGCACAAAGGAGTGAGATGCAGAATCCTTTTGCACTTGCATATCATCATCTGTGCTCTCTATCTTCTGTCAACAACATCGCTAGTGCCTAGCTCTTTTCTTTCCCAAGTCTATAATACCCTAGATGCCTGAACTAGCTAGCTAGCAGCGCTCCTATTCTTTTGTAGTTTATGATATGATGATTAGAATATCATCATAAAGGAAAGTTTCTTTAAATGGAAAGAAAGCTAGAGAAGTTCTTCTGATAGACAGAGAACAATTGTTGTATGACCTGTAAGGAACAACCAATAGCCTCTATTTATAGGAAAAGAGGGTATTCCCACCGAAAGAAATGATAAGAGTTAGTACTGGTTTCCTGAGGGTAAACAGTACACTTACTATGGGATTCAGGGACCAGATGGGGTAAAAAAAGAACCATATAATTTGTTTTACAGTACAACCGTTGTAACCTCCTACCAACCCTAAAACGTACTTAATCTTTTAACATGCATATATGCCCCCAACCCAACCCAACCCACTTCTCTTTGTTTATTTGTTAAATTAGTCTTCTTTTTGGGATCTGATTAAGAGTATATAATTTATCCTTGGACTTCAGGGATTTTAACAGTAACTGAAAACAAGAGTTTTCATTGAGCCTAACTGTCACATTATATTGCAAGACTGAAATATATATATAGTGAGATAATTTAATAAAAAATATTTTCATGCATTAAAAGAACAACCCAAACAGTTAGGTATCTGTACATCATATCATACCTAACTGTTTCCCAATTAAGGTAATCGAAGATTTGTATACTTGTGGTCTAATAAGAGAGTAAATATTATTCCCTTTTATATTTTTTTGAGTTTGGAATATACCAGAATGCAAATAGGATTGCTCTATTATCTGAGGAAAAAAAATAAGTACCAGCTACGGAATAGGGTTGAATAATTCAGAAACAAAATATGCCAGATTGTACCATAATCTATCTATGCCTTCACAATAAGTTGATAGTTACTGATTTGCATCAGCTTTATTTGATATCCCATGTGCATATCAAGAATATCTTAGAAGATCATTTTTCAAGTCAAGATCACCTTCCCATCAAATGCTGCGCGCGGTTATATAATCAAGATTATTCTGGTAAGTTGTTGTGATTCCACATCTATAATGTGTTGACTTATCATCAATGTTGTGTGACCCACTACTGTTAGTACTACTAACAGGTGAGACAGATGAAGCTTTCAATTGGTTGTAGCAATGAAAATGAAAATTATGTATGTGGACAAATTAGACTTTGATGTGTAAAGACATACTCTGACATGCTTGAAAGGATTCTTACGGACAGAGCTATCCCTTTAAGATGAAACCCTATCCCATACGATAAAAAAAGAGTCCATGATTTCATTTTGTTGTTTCTTCTCTTAAAGAAATTAGTCTCTATGACCATCTATTGAGAGAATTGCTCTAAATCATGTGGCTTGTACAAAATTGGTTCAACCTATATCTTGTCCGATTTATATCATATAGCAAAATCAGCATCTTATATGGTCCCATCAATATGTCAAAGATGTCTCATTTTCAGCTTAAATGTTGCGTTTAGTTAATTTCTGTTTCATTTTCGCTTAATTTAAATTGCATACAACTTGGAGCAACGTGATCTATTCATATGGTGATATACCATATTTGTATGGATCAAAAGAACAGCTAGTTTCAGAAGCATAAACCATCTTATATCACTTATGATTCTTTGATGCCATCTCATCCAAAATGTTTCCTACCAACAGCCAGGAACACTTGGTGATTAAATGGTATAAAAAAATAAATCAATGATTTCTAATTCTTTTTCTTCAATATTCTTATTGGTCTTCAAGTAACATGCCCTTTGATCCAGTTAGGAACAACGGGACCCTAGACTTGGCATAAAAGTATGAGTCACCTCACGGAGATGACTTATGTCCTTTCCAAAGTTGCAACTTTCAAATATTCCTATTGAATCTTCCATGACTAATTGTGCTAAAAATTTCATCAAATTCGATTCCTTTCGCTAAGGAGTAAGGAAGGGCATAATAAATAATGGTTCAGTGCAAGTTCCAACACTAGAACAGAAAAGAATGATGAACATGTGTAAAGATAAAAGATGATTGGCTTTTACATCATATTTTATGCTTATTTTTGGTTGGGTTTATATCAGTAGAGTTTTGTTTTTTCCTCTAGATCTTTTCTGAAAAGAGCTTTTTTAAGAAGTCAGTTGACTATTTAGCTGTCACTTAAAATTTTTTTTTGAAAAAGCTTCATACAGTTGGCAACATAAAAATAAAAAGCACTTTTGATTTTAATAATATTCTATTTTGTAATAAAAATTGTTTATGCATATAAATATTATTTAAATTATATTAAACAATATGCAAAGCACAATATATTAATTATTATATAATTTTAAAACATATGAAATATAAATGAAAATATATCAAACCAAATCTTTTAGATGAATTATAACATAAGTAAAATTAATATCAATAATAAATATTAAAACATATAAAAATAGTCAAATAATATTATATAAATCCCAAAATAAATATTCCAGTTGAATAAATAGTTAAATAGATAATAAATTATGCACTTTATTGTAATACAAAAAGATTTGCAATATATTCCCTCTCATTATTCGTCTCATTATTTTGTGGCTCCTCTAAATGATTTTTTTCAACATCTTCATTTTCATTGATTTCTTCATTTATAGGAAGTAATTCATCATCTTCATCATAAGGAGAAAACTCTTCATCCTTTTGAGTATTTAACCTTATAAAATTATGAATAGCCATTGAAGCAATTACAATTTTAACCTGCTTTGGAAAAGAAAAATTGGGCATTTGACGTAAAATTTTCCACCTATTTTTTCAAACACCAAATGTTCTTTCTATTGTGCATCTTAAAGAAGAACGCGTATCATTAAATATTTCTTTTTTTCTCTTGGAAGATCAGCACGTCGAAAATTAGGAAGATAATATCTCTCACCTTTGTATGGTCCTAAATAAGCTTGCATGTGAGGATATCTTGCATCTACCAAATAATATTTTCCTAAATTCCAAATTAAAAAATAAATAAATAAAGAAGTAGTGAATTATTAAGAATAAATAAAATAAAATAAAAATGTATAAAGTTTTAATTCACAAACTTCTAGATGAATGAGGGAAGTGTAATCTATCATTACGCAAAGCCTTTATAAAAATTCGAGCGTAATGTGTTATACCTTCCTAACCAACCTAAGCAAAGGTAAAGCACATATCAAAATCACATGTAGCCGTTATATTTTGCGTATGAATGCCTTTTCTACTAATATATTTTATTTGATTGGACCTTGGAACTATAACTGGTATATGTGTTCCATCAATTGCTCCAATAGTCTTTAAAATAAGGCCAATACCTTCTATCATCTTTGATTTTTCTTAAAATTTCTCTAAAAATTAAATCTTTTAGTTTTGTGAAATCAATCGACATACATGAAGCGGCCTCTAATACTATTTCAAACCATCTAGAAATTGTTTCACCAGAATGTTGAAATCTTTCTTGAACCATTATATTACAAAGTCCATGACTTAAAGTGATCAAAAACATAGCTACAACCTCTTTTATTGTTACTTCTGTACCTTTCTTTAAACCATCTGACTCATTCAACAATTTACATAATTTGATAAAAACATCCTTTTACATTCTAAATTGTTGATGATATCTATCTTTATGGCCATTAAGTATTTCCATTACAAACATCCATCCAGTGTGAGAGGATGTTCTACATGATTTTTTAATATAATATTTAATAAAATGGTCTATGGTTAGTGCTACCCTAGTTTGAACCATATGCCAAATTTCTTCTTCAATATCTTCATTATATTCGTGATCATTATCATAATCATTATTAGAAGATGACATTTGTATCAAAATATATACATATAATAAATAATAAACTTATTATATAACAAGGTAATGTAGCAATAATCATAACACATTAATAATAAAGTATAATTTAATTCATTACAACAAAATTAACTAAATAGAAATCCAATACAACACATTACAAGCAGCGAATTCCAGTGCAACACATTACAAGTAGTCTAATATTAGTAACCAAATATATGTCTAATTCATTACAAAAATCACAATCATTTCATTTGCTTAAGCCATTTGATTTGAAGATCAACATCTTTAAGCGCAACAAACATCTATCTATTTTCTTTCTTCAAAAGTAATTTGGTAGCTAACATAAACAATTCACCTCCCCTTTCTATCTTATTCATACTTCATAAGATGTCCATCACCTCAGAAATGCTACAACTAGGTTAATCTCTTTTAATAGAGGTTACTGAAGTTCTACTCTCTACTACATCACATATACAGTCCAAATGTTTACATAACCTTTCTGTTTCCCCTATTTTAGTATCATGTTTCTTTCTCTTTTTTTCTTCCCCTTTCCTTATGTAGAAGTTTCTAGAGTTGGAGTTGATGAACCAATCTCATTATTAATATTTTCAATTTCTTCATTGACAGTAAAGTCTTCCAAAAAGTTATCATTAAGATCGGTATCAACTAAGCTTTCTCTAGACGACACATAAGCATCATTTGGTACAAACGCTAAAGAAAGTGCCTAAGGTCCTTCCCCTATGGCTGCAACATCTATAAATAAAATGTTCAGCTATTCAATATGTTTCAAACCTTTAGTTCAGAATTTGGCAGCCTCGCAATTTTCCTACAATAATATTATTTAAGTTATTAAACTATCAAGTAACATTAGAAAATTATAAATCTAAAGCTTAAATGCTTATCTTCAAATTTCGTTTCGCACCATTCGTCACTTGCATCAATAGTTTAATTAATAGGATCTCATCCTAGTCTAGTTTTCTTACCGACTAAATTTGTCCAAAGTTGTCAATCCCTTTTTAATCCATCCCATTTATTGTTAAATTGTTTATATTCACAATTCTTCTTAGTTTCATGAGTAAACTTTGAAATTATAATTTTCCATCCAATCTTGTTAAAGTGGCCATTTGGTCGATTTCCAGCCAATGTCTCTTCCACAAAAATTTTAATTACAATTTCAAGAGTTCTATTATTTCACCCCGCTTTAACCTTTTTTTCAATTTATCCCCACCTTGAATTTCTTAGACTTGGATTTGACATTTTTTAATAAAAAAGCAAAATATTAACAAAAGGAAATTGATTCACCATTTCATTGCAATAACAAGATATGTTTTCATCTCACTAAAAAAATAGTAACACCTATCAACAACACATAATTTAGAAAACAAAATCCCCCACTACATATAACAATGAATTTATCAAGTATAAGAAAATATAAAAGAATAACAAGAATGACATAAACAAAAGCATATTAAGCATGACATATAGACAAATAGCTGTTAAGGATTAAAATTTGACAATGAAATAAAACACCCCTTATATTACAATGAATCTAACAAATATAAAATAATTAAATTTTTATCACAGTATTTCTTCTTAACTTTGTCAAAAAAATTTAATGGACCACTTGAGGCAATAACCAATAGATCTAATGCTAATATGTTTCTTTCTCTTTAAGAGATTTTTTATTTTTAAAATTTTATGAAAGGACATGTATATTTTGAATGGATCAAGAATCATCACATAAAATCAAAACTAACTCTTGGGATACAAAAATCAAACACATAATGAGAAAAAAATTGAAATCAAACACTTAACAAATATTGAATAAAAAAACTGAAAACAAACCAATGATTATATAAAAACCTACAAATAGAATCAACCAAAGAGAACAAAAATGAAAGCACAAAATTAAACAAAAAAATCCAGATTAATGCTCAATGTTTATACATTATGACCAAAATAATTGTGGAAAAGAATGAAAAAAATACCTCAATGCGTGACTCCTGAAATTATTTAGAGGGAAAGAAAGCTAGAGAGCTTTGATACCGCCCCCCCCCCCCCAAAAAAAAAAGAAAATCAGTTTTCC
>JAOTAX010000006.1:22889646-22905853 GCA_025629825.1 Erythroxylum guanchezii
AAGTTCAAGATGGGTTAGAGTAAGACGTGAGTGTACTTGCAGTGATCGATTGGGAAGGAATTGAGATTGTTACTAATTTTGTCATATGTGATAAATTTAAGGAAAAAGAAGAAGGACACGATTATGGCATACTTCCCACGATCGACGACTGGCACACAAAAGAGAAGAGTTATCTTAAATTGAATGGGATTAAAGTATCTTTAGCATAAGCTACCAATTGGTAAATTAACATAAATACGTCTCTAAATAAGATGTAATGGTTTTGGTGAATTATGCCAAGGTAGTAAAGTAAATGGAATTGTTTAGTGCCTCATCGAGCTTCGTTACAAGGGATGTTCTGATCATGTAAACTATGACATAAATTGATCCTATTGAGATAGTATGTATAGTTAAAATTGATCTTCTTGAGGTACTAAGAATGACTGATAAGTAATTATGAAAAACTAGTT
The DNA here is from genome assembly GCA_025629825.1 of Erythroxylum guanchezii. NCBI lineage: Eukaryota > Viridiplantae > Streptophyta > Magnoliopsida > Malpighiales > Erythroxylaceae > Erythroxylum > Erythroxylum guanchezii. The sequence goes on from JAOTAX010000006.1 coordinate 22,890,096, forward strand.
GATTGATAAGGATTTCATAAGCAGTATCGTTGATTGTAGTAAGAAATCTTCTTTCAAAGAAGAATTTCCCTGAATTGGGTTGAGTTAAGCAGACAATTCAATTTAAGAGTGATCAATGAAGAAACAATCGGAAACGAATACGTAATAAATCAGAAGTGAATAATGGAGTCATATCCTAAGCGGAGATTTAGGCATAAGAAGTGGAATATGCTACTAAGACTATATGCAGTTTGTTTGATGTAAAGTATCCAACTATGTGAGTGTATTTTTAATTCGAGGTGACACTATTGCAAGTGTGAGGAGAATATAGGTCCACATTATACTCGATGTAAATAGGTTTAGGAGATCCAAAATGAATCTGATGAATGTAATACCAACACACAAAGTGAAGCACGCAAATAAATTGAAAATGTGTGGAGGAATTAGTACGATTGAATAGGCATTTGAATAATTCGATGTGAATTAAAGGAAATCGAACGAAAAGAGAAAATCATTAGAGACAAGAAGTCAAATGGTAGACTGAAAATGACATGAGATAATATTACCTTAATTGAGGAATTAGTCACTTAAGGAATTGCAAGAATTAATTACGGACATAAGGAAAAAAATTTGAGTGATATCTGTTGGAGTTAATAATACCCCAATAGCATTATGATATTGAAGATTTAAGTGATCTAAACAAAACTGTATCAATTAGTGACTGTGATCATGGATGGTATTTTGAGTTTGTTTGAAAAGTAAAAAGGGGCGTTTTGAATATTTGAGGAATATGGCACTAATGATAATAATATCAATTGGACTTAGAGATTTTGCAGTATATAATGAAGTTTCACATCAGAGATCAAGATACAATCTGTTGTAATAGTATAAAGTGGTTTTTCGTTTGCATGAGACAAGTAAAGTCTTATGAGTTGCTTTTGATACGTGGTTTAGAAGTGCTATGATAGTAATTGTTTTGAGGTCTTAGAGACCAGAGCCATTTTCAGAATGTACAACTTATGTAAGTTTGAGGAAATTATTGAGTTTGAAAGGAATGTACAAATGAGTGCTACACTGGTAAAGGTAGTGTGTAATCTGACACATTGAACAGTCAATTGTATAATGAAATAGTGCAAATTCAGATATTGAGGTTACCAAATCTAGTGCAATAAAGAGTGCGAAATGTTAAGTGGAATATGGGGTAGAATGAAGTGTTCTTAGTTGCATTGAAATTTTAGATCAATTTTACTGGAAAGAAGTAAGAAAACTTAAAAGTTAAGGATTCAGAATTTTGAATCCCATAGAAGAATTGAAAACAAATCCGAACTTTCGAGTGGAATCGGAAGAATGATGTTTGAAGGTTGAAATAAGAAGTATGTGTACCTGCTAAGGATGGTTAAGAAAAGAGATTGTTAGAGAAGTGCAAAAACCACCTATGAAATACATCCTCAGGAACACATCTAAAGGAGCAATTGAGGGTTAAGAATATAAGACTGAGTGATTACGTGTTTGAATTACCAACAGTTCTAACTATTGGGGAAGTTCTTAAAGCTTGTATTTTAGAGTTCATAGGAATATGAGGTTGATGTACAGTTCCAATTTACTACAGGTATAACAATTGTTATCATAGTGACATTATTGAAGTACCCTATGAGGCATTGTATGACAGTAAGGGGTTGTTCGCCCTTACATTGAAAGGAAGAGTGTCTAAAAATGGACAAAGACCAGAATTGGTTCGAGATACTGGTGATGAGTAAGATGAATCTAAAATAAGAGTAAAGTGACTTATGAAAGATAAATGGGTTAGGTGGATCAACACCGGACAGATAGAATATAGTGAAAATGACATAAGAGTTAAATGTATTAACACTGAAGAGAAGTGAATTGTCAAGGAGAGATGAAGTGTTTTTGTGAGTACCACCTTGGCAAGGTGTGCTTAGATATGGAGAAAGGGTAAATAAAGCTATTATGGATTGGTCTGTATGAAACTTATTATGAGTTAGTGTCACTGGTGAAAAAGGCCTTAGATTTTTAATATGTGATATGTGAATAGGTTAAGAAATAATGGGATGATCGACAGAGATAGATTGATACCATACGAAGTAAAAGTTGGTGAGTAATCTACCATATACTGATGAAATAATCAAGATAATGTGATAGCTAAATCAGTGATTAAAGGACCTATTGAGTTATCAGCTGTGGTCATTTGGAAAAGAGTATTTGAGTGGTGAAGTATATGGGAAATGGAGAAGCATATGAGGAAATAATACCTCTATCGTAATGATCAGTCAGATGAGAATTTCGAAGACGAAATTTATTATGGGGGGAGAATTGTAACATCCTGTCCCCATATTAAGGGTTAGGACCCGCAATCTCAGTACATGGGAGCTCAAAGAGAGATTAAGGAAATGCATTTTCTTACTCATGCATCATGTTAGCATATATGCACATAAATATTGAATGTTTGCACATAAAAAAGTGGTACATAAATTCATTGTCAACTTCCAAGTGTGATTGTTTTTAAATGTGATTTTATTGAAAATGAGAAGTAGAGGGATTTGAAAGAGTGATCTTGGTATGAGTTGTGATAAGAAAAGATTTGGTAACAAAATTGGTAGTGATATGGAAAATGTTCACTGAGTGAGCTTCAGTCTATTAGCCACAACTTTTTATCTGGTTATCTAAACAAGATGATTCTTAATTTTTATTAAACTAGAAACATAGGGCTCCATTTCTTATGAAGACATTGAATTTAAATTCTGTCTCTAAAAATCTCAAAATTTGTCATGAAGTTGAGAATTGGGTGCAATACATTGGTGGATGAATGAAAATTTCATCTTCAGACTTTAGGGGGAAATTTAGGATTTATCTATTTAGATTTTGGCAAAGTTTCCTTCTTGAGAGTTATAGTTCTTTCTTTTATCTTTCCAACGGTATATAGTATGGAAATTTTGGACATTTAAGTCACAAGTTATGATCTTTATAAGTGGCAATGTTGGAGAGCGAAGCGAAAGTAAGACGAAGTGGAAGTAAGACGAAGCGAAAGTAAGACGAAGCAAAGTAAGACGAAGCAAATGTAAGACGAAGTGAAAGTAAGACGAAGCAAAGTAAGACGATTAAGGACAAAAACAGGTTGCATTCTTTTAGTCATAACTTCTTCTCTAGACACCCAAATGATCTGATTCTTGAACCATTGGACTCGTAATACATTGCTCTACATCTCCACCAGAAATCATAGACATTTGAAATGAAGTGAGAAAATTTAAGTGAAAAACGTAAGACGGGTACAGTGAGTGTGTTCTTAAATATTATGAACTGATGTTGTTTCATTGAACATACTTCAGTATTTTGATGATTTTTGGACTAGTAGAGCTTCAAATGAGATGATTTTTGATTCGTGTAAACTAGAGACATGGAGCTACAAATAGTATGAAGAAATTGGAATCTAATTCAGTCTCTAAGATGTTTAAATTCTAGATGGAAGTTGTGCATAGTATACTATCTTGGACAAGAGCAGTCCAAAAAAGTTTAAAGTATATCTTTTGAATCATTGAACCAAATTAAATGATTTTGGAGGCATTAGAAACTTAAGACAATAGGGGAATATTTTCTGGAAGAAAGTGTTAGGTTAGATTGTTTAAGGGTACTGTTGGCAAGACACTTAAGTATAAAAGACATAAGGAATAAATGGAAGGGCAAATGGGACAATTCTCAATCATTAAGGGCATAATTGGAAGAAAAAGTGTTGTCTTGCTTATAAATAAAGGAGAAAACGTGAATAAGAAGATTCTAGAGAAGAAAAATGTGTGGATGACAAAAGAGATAAGAGAGAAAAAAAACATGAAAAAGAATGAAAGAGAGAAAGAAGAGAAAACAAGCTAGGGTTTTAATTCCTTAGCCTTCAAGAGAGATTTTGAAGTTGTTCAGGAAGAGAAAAAGTAAGAGGAAGGAAAAAACTTCCATTTGAGCTAAAGATCTCTTTATTTGGTGAAGAATCAAGGGAACCAAGAGAATCCTAACTAAGAACAAGGAGAAAGACAACCTTGACTAGGAGTTTTGTAAGCAAACTAGGTTAAACATCTGCATACAGGCGTATCTAGAATTTGGAAGCAAATGCTATTTTTGAGCATACTGTGAGTAGACCGAGATGGTCTCACTTTATTGTTTGTTATTTGAATTTTGTATTAATTGACTATTGAATTATTATGTGATGTATGACTAAAATATTGAAGTGCTCATTGAATGCTAATTGGATGAACTAAGTGTTCATAATTGGATTGTTAAATATGTTCTAAAAGTGCATTTGCTTATAAATGAAAAGTGATACTCAACTCAAATGTTGAATGCTAGATTACGGTCCGATGACATGTGAAAGTGAGTGAATGGGAACATACAAATGTGATAGATACATTCCATTGCATGATTGCATGAAATATAATGGCAGTTGTGACCAGAGTAGCCAACAATTAGAGCTTAAAGCTCAACGAGTGAAAATGAGCTTCGAGCTCAAAAGTGATTCAGAGCCTCAGGCTCAACGTTAAATGAGCCCTATATGGGCCAGTTATCAATGAGCCTTATACGGGACAGTTTAGGCACTCGGTCACAACAAAATAACAAATGAAAAGTGAGTCTCATATGCATTGCCTATGCATAATATGAATGATTAAGTGTTTTGAATGTGAAATAATGTGAAATGTGAAATAAAATGAGTTGTTTGAACTATGTGTTATGTGACTGGGTGAGCCATCAATGATGGTCACTCACTGAATTCGCAAAACTCACCTAAAATTTGCAAATATTTTTCAGGACTTAGAAGAATATCCCTTTAGGCAAACGGGAGTATACACACAACATTAAAGTAAAGAATAGAGGTTGAGATCAGTTCGCGTCCGCATTGCATTTCTCTATTTTGTATTGAATTGTATCTTCCGCAGCTCTCCATATAAATTTGTATTTTGATATTGTTGGGTTCGGGTCTTGCGAGAGTGGGGTGCTACACTCTCTCCTATCTTGCATGTGTAAGCTGAAAAAATTCATGACAGGTGTCTCATCTTTGGCTTCTTTCTTCTAAAGACAAAATCTCTTCAAGTTTTCTTCTCCTTTTCCACCAAAAGATCTTGTTAACCAGGTTGTCCAAGAAGAACAAGTGGTAGATCGGATTGGTCGAGGATACAATATCGAGACGAAGACACAATAACAAGAAGAGGATATATCATCTAGGAGATGATACAATGCCGAGGATAAGACAGCAAAATGAGAAGTTAAAGATATAGTGAAGGAGTCGGTAATAATTTTCATTTTGTTTTTATGCAAATGTTTTTCCTTATACTGTATCATGTATGGCTATGCATGTTGATTTCGTTATATTGCTTTCGCTACAATTTTGATTTCTAAAAAGTTTTGAAATCTGCCGTTTTATCCAAATCTAGCATGTTTTTGTTTTCGATCCAACATGGGCAGCATTAGTATGGGATAGTGATCTTAATCCAACTCACTCATTCATCTTATAGATGGGAATCAATGGAGGGTTGCTTAAAAGGGATAAGATCAGGTTCTCCACTAGCAATTTGAACTATGAATTATGTAATAAGGAACTGGAAAGTTTATAACACCTCATGATTAAATGCAGGTATACCAGATAGGTCAGAATCGGTTAAAAATATACTCAATGTGGTCTGACCAACGGATTCTTGGAGTGAAACTATTGATTGGTTGGGTAAAATTAGAGTGCATAATGTTGCTAATCTCAAAGCTATCAGGTTAAGTTGGGCAACCTTGGTGTACCACATATGGAAAGAAAGCAATTGCAGAGTATTCAAACAAGTAGAAGCAATGAGATGGTTTTTCAGACCATCTTCCTACATTACAGATTGGTCATGTTAGCTAGAGGAATAGGTGTAAATTTGACAAGTAACATGAAGAGCAGGTGGGGATTGGAGTAATACTAGACTAAGTGGTCTCGCAAGTTCCCGCAATCTCAAGATGTAGACGATTACTAGGAACCATAATTTTCGATAATCTAGATTCTATGGATTATACTAGTTTTGTCCTCCAGATTGTATATTTTTTCTTATAATGAAATCTATTAATTTTCGGAAAAAAAAAACATTATTATCAACTTGTAAATATTACGGAAATCCGCCTCTTCCAGAATTAGGTACTAAATAACAGCATATAATCATACTTCAAATCAATGAAAATGAGTCAAATGCGTGGAATTTTGTCTTATTCCATTATGCATTATTAAAGTGAGTTGGTTTCTCATGAAAAAGAGAAGTTTATAAGTGAAAGGCAAAATAGACATACATTAGTATCTTCATTTTCATAGGCATAACTTGGAAGACAAACTCTAGACTCCTTATGCTTTTCTGTTATAACAACATAACTACCATGGGATCTGCATGCTACCTTGTGATGGGAGATCTTATTAGGAACCAGTTATTTTGAATGTTTTATGTTAATTATTTGGGGCTCTAGTCGTCCAGAACAGTAAATTTAAAGACAATTATACTAGAGATCTACAATTTCTGGTCCATTAATTGTTTTAATTAATTTTTAACACCTGACAACTAAAATGTTAATTATTGAAGTCTTCAATTAAACATAAACAAGAATTTTGCGGGGAACTCGAGTCAGTACATTTCGCTTGTTATTGGATATCGCCACAGTTAATAGCCGAGTTGAGATCGTTATTAATGGCCCATCATGCCATTTAATAAAACCAGGTTTCCAATTTGTTTAAGTACTTAGAGAGAATCATAAACTAATTTATCAACTAACTAATGGAGTGTTCCTACTGAATATTAATTTTGGATAGAAATCAATAAAATATGTTCCTGTATATTCCCGAAGAATTGTTGCAAATCAGATCTTGACTTGGTAACGCTGCTAGGCCCAGCTAGATCATTGGCAATTCCCATTCGCATGCACGTGCGTGTCTATGCTATTAAAGTTCCCATGTTTTAGTCAACTGTTCTCAAGGTGACCCTCTTGATCAGTTTCCCTGCTAGATTGGTCCCTATGTATAATTAATGAAGCCAGCTGATTCTGATGAACTTACAGCTTTTCAATTGTATCAGCAAGATGAATCCCAGTTGAACTTGCCTTCATCTCCACTAGTCGAGCGTTCAGAATCTGAGCTTTACAAGGAGAACACCTTTTACCAGCCGTGCCAAATTGTTACTTTCAAACATTAAACCTGAACCTGCCGCCTTAAGAAAAAAGAAAGAAAATCTGATAGAAAAAGGAGGACAAAAAGATGGATAATAGGATTGACTTCAAATCATGGCGAACGTCAACTTTAACCAATCAAATCCAGGTACATCCAAGTTGGTTCCAAGCTTACCAATGCAACATTTATATCTAAATACTATTGTGATCTCATGGCCTAAATCCGCCATACAATGCCTCTCTAAAGAGTTCATAAAGAAACATTCAAGTATCTGTTCTTTCACAAGGCGGTCGTAAGATTTTTTTTTTTTTAATATACTTCAATTTATTTATCTAATGGTTAAGGCTGACGAGAACAATTGCTAATTGACTTCCTCATGCTGTTAATATTGTAGGGGAAGAGTCAAAAGCGGTAAAGACCTTACATTCGTCCAATAGGCCTGTTTAGACTATTCTTTTAAAAAAATTTTATTAAAGATGCATCTTAAAATGAGCACACAGAAGAAGGCATTGAATCCCATGTGAAGACCCCGGTATTTAAAACTGTATTATGCATCAAAACCGCCTGCGTCATGTCCTTTCAAGATAAGCAACCACTTGGGTAATGGTACAGAGGCAAAGATGGGAATCAATTAAAGATATCTCACTTAGAGTTGGAGGACAAGTTTTTAACTCTCTTCTTCCCCTAAACTACGAGGACCGAGCTAATTATAGATAGAATATTATGAGCACCATAGGTCACCACATACTTCGCCGAATCTGCTCTCTTGGGTTCTGTTTTTCTATTACAGGCTCCTCGTATCAGTAGGTAAAGCAAAGGGAAAAACTTTCACTAAAGTGAGCAACATTTTCTTCTGTAATTTAGCGCTATAATCACGCACAAGCATCTATAAGTTTGCCTTTGATTATTGTTAACTCTGGAAATGGAGTCCATATGCGTAGCACTTTCACGTAACATGTAAACCATTTTTCTTAATTAGCCTTTACAACTGTCAACCTTAATTAACAGAAGGAAATGGCTACTTTACTAACGATTACAACCAAAATCATGCTCTTCCTTTATCAAGCAAAACGCAACATATATTGAAAACTCCAAACTTCTGACAAGTACTACCACGTCCCATTCATGCAGTTGCAGCCAATACAGCTCAGCCAGCTCATATTTCACGAACCTTGATCTGAAAATGCAAATAATTCTTCTTCTTTATTCTAAGTCAAACTATGGCCGAGCCTTGGTAAGACTTGGAGGAATGCTACAGGCTAACATATTTTCTAAAAGCTTTGCTTATATTTCGTTACAAATGCTTAAAAGAAAAAAAGCACACGTCTTGATAATCATATCGGTAAAACTATATTTTAAATTTAGGTCAAATATATAATTACATTTTAATTTTTAATATTAAAAATTAAAATTGATGCCTACTTCTCCGATTCTTCAGACTCTTCAAGATGAATGGGTGAAATCTATCCACAATGGACCTATTGATTTCAAAAACTGTTTTCCTTGTTTTGATGTTAACTTCTATGTCATATAATAAGATTTATATAAATTTTATCAATATAAATTTAAAATTTTTATTTATTTAAACGAAACTGACTAATATTTTAATAAAAATCATAAGATTAAAAATATGATTTTTGCGTAAACATTCACCGTCTCGATGAACCTACAATTACACGCTTAAAAATTAAAAAAAGGTTTTTTGAAGTTAAGTATAAATGTACCGAAAATGAAATCGAGTATATAATTAGACTGCTAGAGGATACATCTCACCATTTTTCATGGATCCACCACCTCTTCCACCACTCCCCACTACCACTACCACTACCGCCCCTCCCACCACCAACCACTTGAACTACCCCGACTCTGTTGACTCCTCCCCAAGGTCCCATCCCGGTGACACATTCAACGACACATTACCACCCGTACCAGTTGCCAAACTCCGCTTGATGTGCAGCTATGGAGGTCATATAATCCCCCGCCCTCACGACAAGTCCCTTTGCTATGTCGGTGGCGAGACTCGAATCGTTGTCTTGGACCGCCATTCCTCTCTTTCATCTCTCTGCTCTCGCCTTTCACGCACACTCCTCAATGGCAGGCCGTTTGCAATGAAGTATCAGTTACCCCATGAAGACCTTGACTCACTAGTGTCTGTAACAACAGATGAAGATCTGGATAGCATGATTGAAGAATATGATCGCGTGACTTCAATGTCGTCAGCTTTGGCTCCTGCTCGTATACGTTTGTTCCTGTTCTTTAACAGGCCCGAAACTGCATCTTCCATGGGGTCACTTCTTGACGATGCTAAGTCAGAGACATGGTTCGTAGACGCGCTTAATGGTTCTGGGTTGCTTCCAAGAAACCTGTCAGATTCTGCTACCATGGATTGCTTAGTGAATCTAGATAGTGATCATGACTTGGAGGCTCAAGCAGATGGTTTGCCATTTGAAGATGGTGAGATTAAACAAGAAAATAATGGATTGATACAGCGTGATGTTAATGCCGCGATGACTGACTCGCCTAAGTTGGAGACTAGTTTCTCTTCTTCTTCTCCTTCAATGGCCAACTTGCCACCAATTCGGGTTTGGATTGAGGATCATAAGATTGGAGTAGACGAACAATTTGCACAGATGAGTTTCGCACAAGTTGTGCAGAGGAACGATGATGGGAATATTGCTCATCTGTATGTTGCTCCACCTCCAATCCCTGCAGTAATAGCTCATACTTCTAATGTGACATCAATAACACCTGCAGGTGGTTCTAGTGAGCATCTGAATCGCGTTTTATCAGATGATGAGAAATCAGATCAGGGTGTATCGGCCGGTCTTCGCAAACCACCATTGCCGATTCAGCCAGTGCAACATAAGGCCGGTACCTGTTACAATTTACCTTCCCCAGATTCGGTCGCAAGGTATCCCTCAATCCAGCACATCACATACTATTCGTATAAAGATGCTTTAATCTTCATATTTGTCGTCATTTGATATTATTTACCTTGTTTCATGAAAGTAGGTACTCTAATAAACATTAGTTAGCTCATGGGCCAAAGAAACTTTTGTCCACATACTGGACGTATATATTTTCGTCAATATCTGCGTCAGTATACACAACTACCTATCTTAAAGAAGGGATAACTTGAGGGAGAGTAAAAATTAGTTAATATAGGTTTCTTCAGTACAGTAATTGTGAAACTATAGTTGCATATCATTCCAATGATCAATGATTTACACTGTGATATAGCAGTTATATACCATTTTGGTTTAAAACTTTTGAAAATTGTATTTTGGTTTGTATTACCTCTTTGCTAGTTCAGAGTAAAGTTGCATACTGCTGAATCTTTTTAGATCTTAATTGTGAGCAGGATTTTTACCGAGTGTTTTGTTGTTTATTGTTGTATTTTGGTTTCTAGTCTTGTCTTTCTAACTTAAGTTTAAACTATGCAGTGACGCCAGCGTTGCTTCTGCAAGTTCTCTTTCAAAACCGTTGTATTATCAAGACCAAGCTCATATCACGCACACAGATAGCAGGGCTCCAGCTAGCCCAGACATAAAGCCTGACGTTTCAATTCCAAGCTCTCAAATTCATCTCCAACAAATTCAAGATCCTATGTATGCAACACCATCACAATTGGATCAGCCAACAGCACATCAATTCGTACCAGCAGGCACACATTTTGTACCCCATGCTGTCACAGCTTCGGTGCCAATATCACCTTACTACCCCGTTTATCCACATCCGTCGCAACAGCCTCTTCAGCAATTTGATCAGCAATACCCTTTATATGTCATGCCGGTTACACAGACTCAACAATACATGTCAATGCAGCCTAGTATGGTCGTGGACACCACTACTGCTCCCCCTTCTAGCCGTCCACTGACGGCTAACTCAGGCCCTCCAATTGTTGCTGCTTCTGCAGCATACAAGGATTCTCATCCGCCTATATACCCCGCAAAGGCTATAGCTTCATCAGGGAACCCTGAAATGGTTGCAGGTGTTTACAGAACTGCCGTGGCACCAACTCCTTCACTAGTCCAAGTTCCGGCTGCAAGTCAATATCAGCAACAATATGTGGGGTATTCTCAAATCCAACTTCCATCACAGTCCATATCCGTTGCTCCTGTGGCTAGTCCTGCTCCTTATGGTTATGAATATGCAAATGCTACGCATGATCAAGTTTACTATTCTCAGCACCAAGCTGTTGGGCCCTTACCTCCTCAGTACCAGACTATGAGCACATCTGCTGCAGTAGGACTAGCAGATACTTCAAAGCCACTTCCACCAAGCAACACCTTGCAGCAGATTGCCACCTCACAGCCACACTGAGTTGGTTAGGCAAAGATAAAAAAATCAGTAGGTTGTGATCTTGTTATTTAAAAGGGCATAGAAAATACAGCAGTGGATGATGTATCTCACTTTATATACTTCTTTTTCTTTTCTGGGTAATTTGTCACTCAGTCTTTGTTGATTAGCTACGTCACGTCATGTACACAAGAAACTGCATAATATCATGTTCTCTTAATCTAAGAATAAGATCGGTTCGATATATGCTTTGTACCTTATTTTTATTTCGGGTCCAATAAATAAACATAACATGACTTAATGAGAAGGGAAAAGGACTTATGTTTTCATCTTTATTTCCAATTCAATAAAAAATACGTTTCTTTGAGTTTTTTTTTGTTTCTGAAATTTTTTTAGTTTTTTTCAATTTTCAAAATTTATAAAAACTATACAAACGGTTTTTGTTCTTTGTTACTGTTTTTTTCATAATCTGATTTATTATTAACTAAACTATATTATTTAATTATTTAATATATTAATTATTGATAAAATATGAATAATTTAATATTATATTATATATTTAATTAACTAAAATTAATTATTAATATGAATTATGAATAATTTAATTTTACTAAATAATTTTATTTAATTTTTCTAATTAAAGTACACAAATTTAATTTAATAATTATCAATAAATATAATCAAATCTAAAATATATTCAAAATATATAAATTTCAAACAAAATTTGATTTTAATAATTAATTTAAAATATATTTGAAATGTATATTATTTTATAAATTAAAATTTATTTCTTAAATTATTTATTTCAATAAATAAAATAATTTTATCAATACTTTATTAATAAATGTTATATAAGATATTAAATTAAATTTAATCAATTAAAAATTATTTTTAAGTATTATTTAATATTTAAATATTGTCAGTGAAAAAAAGTAACTACGTTGATATTAACAATAAAACATGTTTTGTTTTTATTTAAAAGAAAAATAGAAAACAAAAATTGAAATTGAAAAATATAAATAAAATCAAACGAACTTTTAGTTTATATATGAACAACCAAATTGGTTATGTAATTGTTCCCTTATTGGAATTTAATAGTAATTCTTTATAATACAAAATCAAGTTTTCCTATTTAGATTTCTGTTTGAAAAATGGCAATAGTTTATCATAACTTCTTGTAAGACTAATAAACAATTAAACTTATTTACTATTCCAAATCTAATGTAAAAGAACAATAAATTGTGCTAGTTAAGGTCTATTAAAATTAAAATTCTCGTACAAGGTTTTACCATATAACTTCTTGTTCTTGCTATTCCTTTGTTGGTTAGAAACGCGTATAGTACTTGTTACAACTTCTATTTTCTAGGATAAACTTGTTTAGCTAATTTGATGCCATATTGTTTTAAATTGGTACATGGGCTTCCTTTAAAGATGGTATTTTGAGATTATTCCTTGAAAAACTTTGGCTTGTGGCTAGTAATGAAATTCTTTATTTTTAGAAAAATCATGATCTAGCCACAAGCCAAAGTTTTTCAAGGAATAATCCCACAATAATATATACCTAAAAGAACAAAAAATTGTGCTAAGAAATTCAAACAATTGAAATTTTCATATTAGACGTACTTCATGTTAAAAATATAATTCATTAAGTTTATATTTTATGACTTGTAATGGTATAATTTGAAAATTAAAGAATATTAGAAAATAAGGATATTAAAAAAGATTTTTCTCACCTAAGTAGCCAAGTACCACACTCAGGTTATTAAGATTGGATAAACAATTAAAATTGACTCAAAACCAGGTTAATTCCAAAGCTTACAACCTTTAAAAGCAAAAGCAAAACGTGAACAAGAATAACATTAGGATTGGGGGACAAAACCTAGAACTGTGGACATATAACAACCTAAATTTTAAAGATTCCAACTAGTTCTCATTTTAGGGGCAAGTTTAATCACTGTTACTCTTATCAATGCTAACTCCATAATTTTATTAATGTTCTTATATGCAACTAGTTGCATGTCAATTTGTTGGTTTTAAAGAGCTTTGAATTCCTTGCCCATCATATTGAATCGATAATGCAGCCAAAAGCTATCTTAAATAGCTTGTAATATTCATTACTAACCTATTGAGAGTTAGAGGCCCAATGAATAATAATGTTCCAATATATTACATGGTAGAAGTGGTTGCATCTCTATTGGATATCCTTCTATAAGAAATTGGAAAAAGGGCAAGAAAATAAACTACAATGTAGCTCTTCTTTTGTGAAGAATAAGTTTGGAGACTACAATGAGAGATGAACTTAAAAAGGACTTTAATTCATATTATAAACAAATAAGGAGAAAAAGAATCTCCTTGCCTAATACTTGTAACACCTTTGAATAGCTTAGAAGCTTCCCCATTGATGAGAAAACTAAAGGAAGGAGTTGTGATATAAGAATGATATCTTGGGAAGAATGAGTTACGTCCTTAGAAACCATTGTATAATTTTTTTTTCTTATTAATACACAACCTAGAGAGATTTAAGAAAACATTCAAGACTCTTATAAGGTAGGAGAAAAATCATGATCTAGCTCTACAAATAAGAGGAGATCATATACAAAGGAAAGATTAAAGATTTATAATTATTATCACTTTTTATGGAACTTGAAATTAGTCTCCAAATTAATGTTACGAGAGATGATCCTGGAAAAGACTTTAATGCATAGTGTAAACAAATAAGAAGAAAGAGTATTTTCTTGCCTAAAGCTTTTAAAACCCTTGAATAGCTTAGAAACTTCCCCATTAATGAGAACACAGAAAGAAGAAGTAACGATACATCGGCCAATCCAAGATGTGAATGGAGTAAGCAATCTAAAAGCTTCCAAGAAATCAAGGATGAAATTCTAATCCACTAAATCAAAAGTTTTGTGCAAGTTAGTCTTCAAAACATAATTTTTACCAAATCCCTCCAAGTTGTAATTTTTGACAAGCTCTTGAGTATGCAAGACATTGTCCTCAATATTTCTCCTCTCAACGAATGCTACTTGTGAGGAACTGATGAAGGAAGGCAGATGATATGTGTTTAATTGTTAATACATTTAACCTTGATACTTAGTGATTAATGTTTTAAAATGTTTAAGAAACTCACTTTAGTTTATATTTGATTTTAGGTACAATTCAGAAGCAAAAGAGCTAAAGTGAGTTAAAGACACTATTTGAGCCGTCTTTTTGAGATTCACACTTACTTATCTTCATAGAGCAAGAAGAAGAAAGATTAGAGCAAAAGGAGACAAGAAAATGCCAAAAGTAATGAAGAATAACATATGTCATGGCTTGAGAAACATTTGATGGGATGCTTCTTTTTCTGCTAGGCTCTTATTTTGGTTTTCCTTCCACTGATATCTCTAGTTTGTTTTTTCTACTGTTTGGCTCTTTTTCTGTTGGACCCCATTCCCGACGCCCAACCAAAAGTGTTGGACCACGTTCTCGGAGCCCAACTATCCGAAACAGATTCGAAAAGCGTTAGCGGGCGCCAACTTAGGGTTATTTTAACGAACCCTCACTAGCTTTGAATCAAACCTTTCGAATTTAAAAACCAAAAGCTACCAACATTTGTGGGGAGGTAGCCAAACGTGTTAGAAAACCAATGCTTCAAGAATCACTCAAAATAGAGGTCAAACGAAGGATTTATGGTTAAAAGAATCCAATGGGTTTATGTCCTCATTCCAACTGAGCATGTCTCAGCGCGATTGCCATAACTTTTTTGTACAAATTTCGTTTTTGGTCCATTAGAAAGAAGACATCGAGATCTACAACTCTTATGAAGACCTCAAAACGAGATTCGGCCTCTAAAACAGTCAAAATTGCGATTTACTGTAGTTGACCCGAGAATGTCCATTTAACGGACATAGACTGGCCAGACAGCCCATTTTCACCTGAGAAGGTCTGTTAAATGGGCATCCATGTCCGTTTAACGGACATACACTAGGCAAAGGGTCCAAAACTCCTTCCAAAGCCTCTCCAAGCTTTCATCTTCCATCTAATCACCTTATACACTCATAATCCCCCCAAAACAACCCTTCAAAAGTAATACAACATCATAATCATTCAATACCAATCTAAATGCATCAAATTCCCAAATCTCAACTCAATTCAACTCATAAACCACTCTATTCTCATCATTCACCCCAACTCTCAAGTTCATACTTCCCATACAGCATCATCCCTTGTAATGCTCATAATTCTCAACTTCGACAACCAAATTCATCACACACAAACTTCCCAACACCAACATGCTAATCTAACACAATCAACAATTGGCAATCTCAAC
>JAOTAX010000006.1:22905953-22919412 GCA_025629825.1 Erythroxylum guanchezii
TTGATATAAAACAAGAAATATTTTGACTTTGCAAATCTTCTAAATTAATTTTATAAAGATTGTTTCGTCTTTTGACAGAAAAGAATATGGAACCATCCTTATTTTTGACTACACAAGAGTTTTGATGAAAGGATACTTCAAAATCAGAATCACATAATTGACTTACACTAATCAAATTATGTTTAAACCTTCAACTAGCAGAACATTATCAATAGATGCAAAAGAATCTTTACGGATTCCAACTATTTTGCCCTATTGGTTGTCTCCAAAAGTTATTGATCCTCCTTTCTTATTTTGAAGATCTAGGAACATAGATCTTCTTCCTGTCATATGTCGTGAGCATCCACTGTCCAATTAACATTGGTGCTAGTTGCTTTCTCCAAGGAAGGAGATCTGCAGTAGATATTATGTTCTTCTTAGGTAGCTAGATTTTCTTAGGTCCTTTAGGGTTAGTCTTATAATTATTCATAGAATGATAATAAGCAGACTGGTGATATTTCTTTCTATAAGGAACAAAATTCTTTTTGTAATGAGTATTGTTATTAGTAAACCCTAGACCACTTTTATCATTAGGGTGTCTATATCTTCCAATCATGTCATTCATTTTGTTCGTGTTTTCAGTAAAGGGTGACAAATCTACTGAAAGAGTATTAATCTTTTGTTTCAACGGACTAATTTCCTCATATCTATCTATAGTTACTTTTTTCTTCATATCGTTTACTTATTTCTTAAGACAGACGCTTTTTTTTCTAACACTTTTATGTTCTTCAAGTTTTCGACAAACTTTCTCTTTAAGGATCTATACTGCTTTAGTATAACATGTGAATCTTCTAACAATTCTAAATATGCATTTTTAAGTTTATTAAAGTTAGAAGTTACCTCCTTGTCACCTTCTTTTTCACCTATCAAGCATATATTTGCTTGTACTGATGCTTCTGAATCAGAATCAAATTCGGACGAATCCAAATCTTCCCAAGTTGCCATCATGCTCTTCTTATTTTCTTTACTTTTCTTCGGTTTTCTTCTAAGCAACAGACATTCAGACTTGTAGTGTCCTAGTTTGTTGCACTCGTAGCAAATAATAGAGGTCTTCTCGTTCTTGACTTCGTCTTTTCTATTCTTCTTAAAAGAAAACTCTTTATTTCCTTTTGCTTTCTTTTTCCACATTCTTATGATCTTTCTTGAAATAAAAGATAATTCATCATCATCTTCACTTGAATCTTGTTCAGATTCATTGGTATCATCATTCTTGATTTATTTAATCTTTTATGCTTTTGATGATGAGCTTCTTTTTTTTTCTGAGTCTTGTAATTTTTCTGACCAGCCTTTAATGCTATAGATTTGTCTCTTCTAGGTTTATCTTCTGCATCAAGCTCTATTTCATGTATCTTGAAAGAACTAAGCAATTCGTCAAGCTTTAATGTACTCAAGTCCTTGGCTTCTTATACTGCAGTGACTTTGGGTCTCCATCTTTTCGGCAGACTTCTGAGAATCTTCCTGACATGGTCTTGATTATCGTAGATTCTCCCGAGAGCTTTAAGTCCATTAACGGTAGTTTGAAATCGTCCAAACATCTGATCAATAGACTCATCTTCTTTCATTTTAAATAGCTCATACTGATGTACAAGAATGCTTATCTTGGACTCTTTCACCTGGTTTGTGCCTTCATGTGCGATGGATAAAGTGTTTCACTTCTCCTTTGCAGTTTCACATCCATAAACTTTATCGTATTCACTTCTACTTAAAGCACAACTCAGAAAGAACTTGGCCTTTGAGTTTAATTGAAATCTAGCTTTGTGATCGGCTGACCATCTGGTATGAGGAATGGTATTTCCTTCATCATCCATTGGTATGTATGGTTCATTCTCGATGATATCCTAAAGATCAATGTGTGTGGATTCTATGAAGAGCTGCATCTTGTCCTTCCAATAATGATAATCCTCACCATTGAATGCAAGAGATCTTGTGACAGAGGCATCTTCAACTACAAAAACATGTGATTCAGCCATGGATCTTTATCCTCATTTGTAATGGTGTTTCTTGAAAACTGAGCTCTGATACCAACTGAAGTAAATCACTTGTTAATATAGACTTTACGTACACTATACAAAATTCACAAAAAGGCGGGTTGAATTGTGTATTATTTTCGTGAATACAAAAACTTTTAATATTTCTTGAAAATAACTTTTTCCGACTACTAAATGAATATCAAAAATGGCTACGTGGTTAAATCACGAATAACTTCTATATACTTATTTAAGAACAATAGAAATTAAAGTAAATAGTTAGAAGGTAGACACTGCGATTTTATACTGGTTCACCCCAAATTTTGGGCTACGTCCAGTCCTCAGAGTTTGTCTGAGATTTCACTATACTTCTCCAAATTTACAAGTATTCTTTCCTTCCCTTTTAAAGCCTCCTCAGGTCTCTTACACCAAGTATTCTTTTGCTATCTTAGCCTTTTCAGGCTCTTAGCCTTTCCTTTCTTTCACTAGAAAGATATTGTGAGCTTTTTGTTATAATAAAGTTTGCTCTCGTGTATCGCACTTTGAATACATACTTTTTCTATGTAAGTAATAACTTGAAAGCTTAAAGATTAAAAACTAAAGTTATTTAGTCTTCGACTACGACTAGTATTTATAGCCTAAGTCTCCAATTGCTTTTTGATAACTGCTTCTTGTTTCTTGTAGAAATCGCTATTTAGTTGAGTTCTGTAACTAACTCCAATTGACTAACTGTCCGAAGTACTATAGTATCTCCATCTCTGTATCATCTGTGTTTTTCTCTTTTTTTGTGTTTTTCACTTCTTTTGTGTTTTCTACTTCTTTTGTGTTTTGTGCTTCTTCTGTGTTTTGCGCTTCTTCTGTGTTTTTTCGTTTCTTTTGTGTTTTTCCGCTTCTTCCGTGTTTTGCGCTTTTTCTGTGTTTTGCCGCTTCTTTTGTGTTTTTCTGCTTCTTCTGTGTTTTGCGCTTCTTCTATGTTTTGTCGTTTCTTTTGTGTTTTGCCGCTTCTTCTGTGTTTTTCACTTCTTCTGTGTTTTGTCACTTCTTTTGTGTTTTTGTTGCACGCTTAACACACTTATCAAAATAGTTCATTCATTTCTAATATTATTATTATTTGATTGTCATTAAAATTAATAGGCGTGAAGTCTTCTTGACTTAATAGTAATTCCCTAGCTTCCTTAACTTTGTATTAGTTTTATAACATGTACATTTCATTAACAAAATCCTCAATGCTCAAGAAGAATCAAAAGAGATGGGTTAGTGAGAAATTCTCTAGCCTTTCTCTAACTTCACCTTTTTTCACCATTTTCTAATCCCAAATCTAAGCCCATTTTCACTCAAACTTTGCGTTTCAAGCCTATCACTAACTCCTTTAGCTCTCCCACCTTTCACTCGTTTAGTTTTTCAATTATTATTAGCGATAATCTCATCTTCTTCTTCCAAGAAACCAAATTCTTCTTCTTCTCCTTCTCAGAATACGTCATCTGCTCTAAGACCACAGTCCCCTTATCTCTCTTTATCAAATGATTTCCCTGTGCTCCGTGCTTCTAATTTTGGGAATGGAAATCTCAATCCAATGCTCACTATGACTTCTCTACAACTGAACAACTTTACTTGAAACAAAATTGTGGAAACCCCCAAACTTTTGGTAATCTTTGTTTCGTCTCCTATGGAAGTACTGAATATCAGTGCCAAAAAAGTGGCAACCTTCCCTTATAGGTTTTCTATGAAGAAAACGCTTTCCTTTCCTAAAGTTCAAATGGAGAACATGCTTGTTAATAAGATGATTTCTTTGTAAGTTCTCCTCTGAGCTTAAAACGGAAAAGATACTGGAGGTTGGACCTTGGCACTTTTAAGGAATGCCCCCATTCATTCAGAAGCAAACACCGGGCCTCTCTTGCGACTAAACCTATAGAACTAGCATTGGATTTATGTAAATTCCTATAAGATCCCTATGGAACATTAGTCCTCGGAAGGCTTGAGCCATTTGGCTAGTAAACTTGGCAAACCTATGACCTTGGATGAAATAATTAATTTCTAACTTAAATGTAAATATTATACATAGGTGTTTGTGTTTGTGTTTGTGTTTGAAGTTGACATTTGTAAGGAACTTCCTAAAGCCATTAGGATCTCCAAACTTGTTGAGCTTGGAAGTCTAGTAGAGGACTCCATTTTCCTTACCACGTGCGAAAGCCTTCCCCAAGAGGCACAATCGCTCCTTAAAGGATAAGAGACCCTAAGGACCACTAATGAAACTTTAGTGATAGAGTAGCAAAAAGAAACCGAGTGAAGAAACATGAATTTGGAGGATTCAAATTTCCTTAAGGACAATCCTCCTCTTACTCCTCATTCATACTAAAAAAGAACTGAAATCATTTTTTCAAACAACAGACATTTCATCAAATACCTTACATGCATAAGAAATTCATCCCAACATTACAACAAAAATCACGTCTTGTCCCTTCTATCAATAATATTTATACTTTAAAGTTATTTTCCAATCACAAAATACATAAATAAACGAAAGTAATCAAATACCCAAATTAACTTTCATCCAATATACGAAAAAACACATAATAATGGTTGCAAAAATACCTCCACTGACGGACACGATGACAATGGTTGGAGAAGACAATGCCAACGAGCAGGAGAGGAGTCCACAATAGAGAAACTGGAGAGAAGAAAATCGCATGAGAGGAGATGCATTAGGAAAAAGAAAGAAGAAGACGTAGGGGGGTCGTCGAGTGAGTTTAATGTAAAAGAAAACGATGTCGTCTGGTGTTAGAAGAAGACGCAGGTTGGGGGGGGGGGGGTGTCATCGAGTGAGTTTAATGTAAAAGAATCACCAAACGATGCATTTTTTTTACTTTAAAACGCTAATGATGAAGCAGAAGACGACGTTTACCTTAAAAATTTACTGACGGAATTTACTGATGAAAATTTTCCGTCGGTAAACTCAAAACTTTTTCATTCTGCCAACAATTCCCGCCTTCTTTATCGACGACCACTTTATACTGTCGCTAAAGATCGTCGTAAAATTTACCGGGATGCTTTCCCTCCATATTTAGCGACGGATATTAGTACCACCGCTAAACGAAATTTTTCTCGTCAATGTTATCAACAGAAATTGATTTTTCGTCAGTAATTTGTAACAGTTTCTTTTCTGTTGCTAATTCCTGCTTTTCTTATAGTGGTTAAAGTTATCAAGAATTTCATTATTATAAATAAGTTGTTGAAAACGTAAAGAGAGTATAATCTTATAATTATATTATCTTCAAATCATTTTAATATGAAAGATTGTAAGTTAATATAAATTTTCAAAATATATATTCTTTACATTATATATATTTTTAATTAATTAATTAATCATTACGTTGCTGGAATTGAAATAATTATGCAAAAAAAAATCCTCCTGACAATGTTTTTCATATCCAGATCGGAAATGACTCATCAATAAATGGATATTTGAAAAGGATTACAAAGTCAAAATTTTTTAAGATAAAAATAGAAAAATCATAATTGTTATCTTGAAGAAAATGAGAAATAGTTATAAATGTTATATTTTCTCAATTTTTTCTATTGATAATTATTTTATAGTAAGAGAATGTATAATCACTATCTTTTGAGTATGTGTTAGATAAAATTTTAGATATATGCATAATCTATTTAATTACACGTTTTAAACAATTTATTTGAAAAAAGAATGAGTCAAAACTAACAGATAGATTTGATTCAAGTTGTTGATAATAGATTAAATATCTCAATATTTTCTATATTGAAAATTGAAAATATTTATTTATAAACACCTTCCATCCCCAAATTTAAATTGAAAAATAATTATAAGTACCCCTCATTCCAATAGTAGAATTAAAAATATTTTATAAAAATTTTCTCCCTTTTTTATTAGTATTTCTTACATTGAAATTGAGGATAATTGGAAACACCTCATCTTAATGCTGGAATTGAAAATAGTTACAATTACCTTACATAGACATCTATTTCTTTTTTACATAAATTATAAATAATTAAAAACACCCCATTTTTTAATATTGAAATAAAAAATAATTATAAACCCACTGACCGTCTTATTGTACCTACTAAAGATTCGAAGAAATTACTCCATCCTCCCAACGCTGCCAAGCCCCTTGTTGTTCTCTTAATATACAAGTATAGATGACCAAATTAGACCATGAGATGCCGCAGCCTACTCTGCTAAATGGTTAGCAACACGACTTTCTATTTTTATCCGTTCAACAACTTTTCTGAGTCGCCTATACCTTTTCGGTCTTTTAGTGGGACCATAAATTGTGTGTGTACACTTTCGTTTGAATTATGGCAGAGGAAGAGATGGTTAGCCTCTTCTCCTATAAATCTAAAAAGGGTTTAATGGTGTTACCTAACCTTTTATTCATGGAATAATTCAATGAGATTTGAATAAAACTCTCCAAAATTATATGTTAGTATCGACGACGGCAATATTAAAGAACTAAACAACTTACTTATCGAGATTTTACCAAACAGAAACAGAAACGAAAATAAAATTTATTTTTTTAGTTTTTATAAATTTTGAAGATCAGAAAAACTAAAACTAAAATTAAAAAACAAAAAAATTCAAACAAACATATTTTTATTAAAAATAAAAACAAAAATATATAAAATCAAACGCCTTAAAATTTAGCCATTTACGTTTAATTGAAACAAAACTTGCGTTTGCCATATATAAATGAGTGCGCCTACTGCTACTATCACTGGGGCAGTTGAGTAAAGTAGAAGTAAAGCAATAACATGAGAGCTGTGATGCGTGCAAGATATCACGTAAATTGCTTCTACTTTCCGCAAGAACAAATGAGATGCTTTATTGTGCATGAAAATTTCAAGTAAAAGTAAAAATAAAATAAAGTATTAATAATACCACTATAAAAAAGGTTTTAGGCATGTAGAAAAAAGGAAGAGTTTCGTAGGGACAAATATCTTGTAGTTTGTTGGCATTAGAGACGGAACAATAATAATTTCAACCTTACTCTCCACAATTGACTGATATAATCTCATTAAACACATGCACGCAGCACCGCCCGCAATAGATTTTATTGGCACCTCATCTGTTGGACCACTTTGATCGAAACTTGTAAGTTTGTGATCATGACACGTATAAAGTTTCCCACAATATCCTTCCCATGCCCTCATACTGGTTAACTATTCTTTCTTTCTAATTTTTGGTCAACATTTATTTGTTGATTGTTCATGAATCAAAATTCAAAAAGTCAACATCCAACAATGCCAGTCCCCGCTATAAACAGGGAACCCAAACACACAAGCGAACCAAAGAGCAATGGCGCTTCTCAATCTCAAACTTGGTATCGTTCCTACAGAGTTTAGCCGCTCCCGCCACGGTCTGTTGCCGGTGCGTTCGCCTCGGGCAGGTTTAGTAACAAAAAGAATTAATGCAGCAGATGACGAAACGACGAAGAATGAGAAGAAAAAGCCTGAAATTTGCACGGCCGACGAGCTTCACTACGTGGACGTAGCTAATTCTGACTGGAAAATCGCCCTCTGGCGTTACCTGCCTTTTCCTAAGGTATTGGGTGGGGTGACGGTTACATTCTGATCGCTTATACGGCGTAGCCTAATAATAATAGGTTTAGTAGCAGCAGCAGTGTCATGTGTTTTTTTTTTTTCCCTTTTAACATTAATGCTAAAGGTAAATATTTGAAGTTTTTAAAGAAATAGAAATAACTGGGTTCGACGCGATGTTTCCTTTAATGTATGTGCTATGCCAATTCTTGTCCACATTATTACTTGCAGTTATTCTTTTTTTTAATCAATTATCTAATTGATATTTTTTTTTTGTAAATATAGTTTGCTACTTATATAGAGCTGTGTTGTGTGTTATTGACACCTGACAGGCACATCCAAGGAAGCATCCATTGTTACTGCTGCCGGGAGTCGCTACCAATGCAATAGGATTTGATTTGTCCCCTCAGGTAACCTTCTCCTTTTTCTATTATATTTATATATCTCGGATCGGCTTCGGATGTTGGGAACTCAAAACTTTCAAAATCACCAATATTTAGGAATACTCTGACCACGCGATTAATATATTATTCAATCTCAACGTCTCAAAATTATTATTCAATAAATGAATAACAAAACTCTTTAAGGTGGTGGGTGCTTCGTGGAGGGGGTGGCGTCTGAGGTGGTAAAGGGGGGAGTATGTTGGTGGCCGCCATAGCCAAGCCAAGAGATAGATAAACAAAGTTGAATCCCTAGAGTGGAGAAGCTGGAATTTTCGAAATTAGCTAGGATAGGATGTCAACGCTAGCAGCAGTGCTGCAGTGGGCCCATACTCAACAAAGGAAGATACATCCACGACGCAACCTGACGGGAGCTTAAGCTTCCTAGTCGTATGATTTTCTTAGATTTTTTCATTTCCAACAGAAACATTACGAGCAAAAAACGCAACTTTTGCCTAGACTTTAAACGATATGTCTTTTTTGTGGAATCGTCTGTGATTGTGATTGAACTCTTCCATCTCTGATAAGACTGACTATTATGCAATACAGTCGTCATTTGCGCGTTTCATGTCAACCCAAGGATTTGATACTTGGATTCTTGAACTTAGAGGAATTGGATTGAGTGCACATGTGATGGAATCTAAATCTGGCAAATTGCATTCCAAGCTATTGGAATCTGTAATAAAATTTCCCGAAAGACTCTCAGGCTTCCTGGACGGAGGTTAGTACAAATAGCTGTGATATTGGACTCTTTGCAATTTATGTTGGTTTAATGGCGTTAACTAAACATGTATGCTTGCAGGTCAAAACTCTTTTATCACAGGCCTAAGTAGGGATTTCAGCCAAAAGCTTCTGAATTTTATTGAAGAAAGTCAACAATATGTCAGGCCGTCATTTTTTCATTTCCACGAGCGTGCACCAGTGGACGACTTTCTTGAACAATTTGAACAAATGAGAAAGTACAATTGGGACTTTGATCACTATTTGGAAGAGGATTTGCCAGCAGCGGTGAGGTGTCATTTCTGTTGGTGTAAATATATTATGTTTCTCGCCTGATAATTACTAGTCCATTCTCATTCATCTACACTGGAGTGTTCCCTGTTCTCTACTATTTAGTCCTTAAGTACTTCGCTTACTCTCCTTTATTGGATCTTCCTTCTCTCGTTGTCTTGTCTTAGATGGAGTACGTAAGGACTCAATGCAAGCCCAAAGATGGAAAGCTGCTTGCCATTGGGCACTCCATGGGTGGCATTCTTCTATATTCATTGCTCTCACTATGCTGTAAGACAGTCTTCAGTTTATGCTTCTTAAATGTGTTATAGTTGAAAACCATGTAGTAATAATCCATATGGAGTTTCTTATTAGTAGCAAGTGAATGATGTGCTATGGCATGATGTTTATTACCTGTTTTGATTACCTTTATTATTGATCATCTCATCTGTATTTGGCTTCCTTTAATATCTTACTTCGGATCATGATTTATGTGGGGAAATTTGAAGTTTAATATGGCATTACTACCCAAGAATCAACCAAGCTATGGCTTTATATTTGATTAAAAGCCTCTTCAGCCTTTAGAGGCCGTCAAGTATATTATGTTAGTTGGGTCTTTCATTCTCTTGACATGAAGTTCATATAGATAATTTATTGAGAAGCCTTCTATTGAATTGTCCATGCAAAGTTTCTTCATAACTAAGTTCAAAGAACTCTGGATTGTCTGAACTAGGCTTTCAACTTGTTTGGGTCATGCAGTAAAAGGCTAAATTCAACTGATAGCCTTTTCCTATTTGACTTGCCCACTCATTGGCTGTTGTTTATTGTACCTGATGTATAACGAAGACTTGAATGTACTGTAGAGCAGCAGGACATACAAAGGAACACTTGATTACTAAAAATTGCAATTCCTCCAATACTACCTCTAAGCACAGAAGATGCATTTTGTTGGTGTAGAAGTAAACTCCAGCAATGTAAACTAAAAAGGCACCAATTATTACTGGAAGTTAAGGAATGTCAAATCCCATTGTATTTAACTAACATGTTTAAGGTCAAAAGCTCTAGTCCAGTTCCTACTTTAAAGGCTATTAATTTACTTCAATCCTTTGGCGTCTGAATTAATCTGCATTGTTCACTATTCACTTCTCATTATTGCTAGTTGTCTACTGAAGTTTGATGTTTAATGTTTAATGTCTGCAACATTTACAAGTGACCTGTGTTTATTTCATGAAAGAAGTATGATGCAGATATTTTGTGTTATGTTTTTGTTCGAAAGATATATTTCATGTTGTGTTCTCTCCAGTGACAATATAAGTACTGTTTAGAATTTGAAGCAAATAAAACTCATCAAATTTTAAAAATTAGTTGAATAGATCATGTAACTAGGGATGTTTAACCTGATAAACTGATATTTACTGTAGCTTTTCAAGGAAGGGAAACTGGATTGACATCTGTCACTACTTTGGGGTCGTCACTTGATTACACATCTTCACAGTCTACGCTAAAATTGGCCATACCAGTTGTAAGTGATAGGAACATCTAGGTTTTCTAAAAACTTACTCTTCAGTTATGTAACATAGCTGATTCCAATCTATTTTTGGTACTTTCAGGCTGACCCTGCAAGGGCTCTTAATATCCCTGCAATTCCAATTGGAGAATTCGTCTCTGTCATTCATCCTCTTGTATGCCATCCTCCTTACATTTTATCTTGGTTAACTCATCAATTTTCTTATCCAGGCATGATGGATCCACAGTTGTTTGAAAAGCTTGTCCTGAACAATTTCTGTAAGTATGTATGTCATCTTGACTAATAAATACTTTAAAGTGTTCCAAACAAAAATGTTTGAAGTTACTTTGGCACCCACATATTAGGAAAGTATAATCTAAGTGAATTTGCAAGTGTAGATGGTAACAACATGAGGGGGCATAACTAGTATGATACTGCCTGAGGAGTTTCATGTCATTGACTTTTTCGTTATCATTGCATCAACTGTGATCAAACCAATAGTAACGTTGGCACAGAGGAAAATGATTTTGTTCTCAGCTGATGGTGAACCTGAATATGCATTGTGCCTTTTCTTTTCCACAGACTACTAATCTTGTGTTGTTCATATGCATTATTATTAAGATTATTTATAGAGGAATCTTATATATCTATTGGTGATTTTTGTCGTTGTATGTTGATGTTAAACGATTGCCCTTTGATCAGTTTGAGGTCGGTTAGATAATAACTTACATCATGGAACTTGAATAATTTATCAGAGAACATGGGTGGAAGCGCACTACCTCTTTTATTTTCTTGTTCATTGATCATAATACTAAGATATCTCTGTTGATCTAGTTTATTACCTATTTTTCTTTCTTTTTGCTAACTTTTACCTATATAGCTGTCAAAAATCACAATCTTTGAACAAGCATCCTGTGACTTGAATCGCTTTTGAACCTAATTTTTGCGTACCTTTTATCATAGCTTTTATACATTTAGCTGTGAGTTCTGGTTCTAAATAGCACAGCAGCAGCAATCTGTCTGCATCATTGTCTCTACTAAGCTTAAATCATGAGTTGAATTCAGTAATTGTGCCCATTGTTTGTATGCTGTTTATGGAGCAGTTTAAGTTTCTACTAGTTTTATGTGGTTTATTTGCACTATCCTTATTAGCGACGTGATTGATCTTTGGCAAGTTGGAAAGCACTAACAGATTCCATGTACTGGGAATTAACTAACGAAACCTTTAGACAAACTGCATGAGCATTAAAGTACTGTTGTTTAATCTGCAATTTCTATGCCTCCTTGCAATAAGGGCCAACCGTTTGCAAGGGTGAGAATGTAGAGTGAGAAGCTCTATCTTCTCTCTAGAGATTCTCCACCCCTCTAACCTTGAATCAACAGCTTCTGTTCATCTTGAGTTCTTGCTCCAGACCTACACCCCTTCTGCTTCGGTAGCTTCAGCTTTGTTCTCTTCTTTCCTTCCTCAGCAACCTTCCTCAACCCCCCTTGTTTCCATTCTCAGCCCCTCTCTTTTCCTGCCCCTCTATTTTACCATTTGCACAACTAACTTTCAAACTTTCATTGAGGCTAGGGTTAGTTTTTATCTTTTCCAATAATGACCTAACCTAGTCTTTGATATCACACTCAACCAAACCAACTTCCCTCTCCTCCAGCCTGCTCTTGTCCCCAACCTCATCCGTGACTCATGTCCCTCTGGCTTTGTTAATACTATCTCCTCTCCTCTTAGCTTGCTATTAGAATCCTCCATTCCTCCCCCCTCTATAAGGACAGTCCAAGACTTAGCTTTGCACTCCCCCTACTTAGATAGGCTGTCATTCAGGTAACCCCAAAGTGAGTTGGAAATAAATAGTGGGAGATGCCTTGGAATAAAGTTACATTACTACCCACCATCATGTTAGAACTCTAGAACTTATAATGCTGGAGTTCCTCTATATTATTTCAATATATCGGTAAAGTGTTTCTCACTACCGAATAGTAGTATATTACTTCTCCCTAACCAGAGCAGATTTGCTCCTCAGAAGGTGTGAATCCTTCTGTCACTATCTTCTGCCAAATATTTTGCCTACCTCTCCCCTCTTTCTTTCCCCCTTTTATAAGCCCCCCTCTCTAGGTACATTCTATTATGCCTAACTAATTAGCCACCTCAGCTGTAACTAACTCCTTCCTTCACCCACTGTCCTTCCTTTGGAATAATCCTCTCTCTCTCTCCCGAAGATCCTAACATTGCCTCCTCCAGGAAGAACAACCTTGTCCTCAAGGCTGAAGTGAGGAACCATGGTGCGGCATTCCATAGCTATATCCCCCTTCCTCCTCCGTGTCTGCTTGCAAGGCGATAATTTCTCCAGTCTCAGTCATTGTTTCGTTGTCATCCAGTATCAACAATCGGAGTTGTCGTTCTGGACATTGATGGAGGGGATGAAATTTCTCCCCACATCGGACGCATAGCCCCTTGGCCTTGCGATCCATCAGTTCTTGATATGGCAGATGGCGCACCCCTCTATTCCTCCCCGTTGATCCCCTACTGTCTCCTTCAGGCCGTATGTTGGAGGTCGCCGTGGGTGACGCTACCGTCTGACGTTGCGCAAGGAACTCGGGTGGAGCCCCCGTGATGTCGCGATTTCTCCTCGTTCCCACGCCACTCTCAAACCTCCCACGACCCGTCGGGTCTGGGGGCTCCGGGTCTCGATGGATCGGGTTGACCCAGAGGTTGCCCCTAAAAGGGCTCCTTCGGTGCGAAGACTACAGACGCATCCGAGAGCCAAGGCTATCGACACCCCTAATCTCGCCGTTCGTCTCCTCCTCCACCGCCCTCGCTACCTTCATCAACTGATGCCTATTAGCAGGTCCAAACGTTCGTACCCTTCTCCAAATATCTTCTCTCAGCCCACTCATGAAATACCCCATGAGCTGCTCTTCTGGTAGCCTTCCCACTTGCGACGAAATAA
>JAOTAX010000006.1:22928157-22948659 GCA_025629825.1 Erythroxylum guanchezii
CATCGATGATGGTTCCTCACTGAGTTCGCAAAACTCACCCAAAATTTGCAATTATTTTTCAGGCTTTGAAAAGTACCCCGTTAGACAAACGGGAGTATGCCTACTGCATATAAGTCAGAGATAGAGGTCAGGATCATTCCACGTTTGCATTAGTGTTATCTTACTTTTATACAATTATGTATTCCGCATTTTCTGGAAAATAGTGCTATAGTTATAGTAAGCCCCAAATGGGCTATTGAAATTTTATTGATTGTAATATGATCACTGAAATGTTTATGAATAAAATTGGGCCCAATTTGGTTATGGATTTGTGTGTATTAACTGGCTATTCTAAATACTATCGAGTGTATTGTTATCACTGAAAATGTTTACAAATTAAAGCGGACCCAAATTGTCTACTGATTTCCGCGCATATAATTGTATTCAAAAAAAAATTTATACTGAGTTTTTGACTGTGTTCAAGTACTCTAGCATGCCACCCTTACGAGTCACAGACTCGGATATCACCTGCGATGTCGGGTTCGGGTCCTGCAGGATTGGGGTGCTACAATCCTAGGCTTGGAATGGGTAGTTTTCAATTACAAAATGAACATGCATTACTTTTTTTTAAATGAACAACTTGCATTGTTTTGAATTATTTTACATGATTTGAAATTGTTTTGCATGAACTAAAGATTTTCAATGGTTTTAGATTGAAGGAGTGATTATGCCACCTCGAAAAAGAACTCGAGAGCTCTAACTCAATCTGGCTCTTATCGGGGAAGTATAGATAAATCGTATGTCCCGCAGAACGGAGGGACACGCTCTACTCTTAATTCTGAGGCGCCTAGTGTGCAGCATGCAATGCCACCGCCTCCTCCTCCTATGCCTCAAGTAAACCCTCTAAATCCACATTTTTTTCAAGCCTTTGCCCAGGCTTTCACTTATGCCATGGGTCAAGAGTCACAAGTGTCGGTGCCAGCTCCAGTGAAGAGGAGTAGGCAGTATGATAAACTCCGCAAGTATGGGATTGTTAATTTCAATGGGACTACAAATCCTAAAGAGGCGAAAGTATGGTTGAAGAGGACTGAGAGAGTCCTAATTCAGATGAAGTGCTCTGACGAAGAGAAGATGGATTATGCAGTTAGCTTATTGCAAGGGGATGCAATTCATTGGTGGGAATCAGTGCTCCACA
Source organism: Erythroxylum guanchezii (assembly GCA_025629825.1). NCBI lineage: Eukaryota > Viridiplantae > Streptophyta > Magnoliopsida > Malpighiales > Erythroxylaceae > Erythroxylum > Erythroxylum guanchezii. The sequence goes on from JAOTAX010000006.1 coordinate 22,929,332, forward strand.
GTCAGGTTATACCTCCGGCGCTGACATGGAGGGACCTTTTGGAAACTTTCAGGAGGAAGTACTTCTCGAGGTTCTATATCCAAGAGAAGGCCAGAGAATTTCTGAATCTTACACAGAGGGATATGAGTATGAGCGAGTATAAGTTAAAGTTCACTCAGCTTTCCCGATATGCAGCCAACATTGTGGCGAATGGGGAGGACAAGTGCCGCAAGTTTGACAGTGGTTTTCATTTGGGGATCAAGAAGAAAGTCTTGATCCACAATTTCTATGACTACCAACAGTTGGTAGATGCTGCACTCCAGGCTGAGAAACTAGAGAACATAAGATACGAAGCGAATAAGAAGAGAAAGAGTCAGGAACAGACTGCTAAGAAGGGAATGAGTGCTCCCATACCAGAGAGGAGCTTCCGCTCCCAGAGCGAAGTGGGGAGTTGTGGCTCTGCCAAGAATAAGCAAGTGAAGATAGTTTCAGTGCAAGCCTCAACTATGGGAGGCAATAGAAGGACGGACAAGAAAAGTCACATGAATACGAACCCCCAATGTGAGTATTGTGGGAAATTTCACAAGAGAGAGCGCTTCAAGTTACTTGGAGCATGCTTCCGATGCGGAGAGAAGGGATACATGTTCAGGAACTGTCCCCAAGCAATAAGGCAAGAGGGGTTGCAGTCGCAAGCCCCAAGGAGAGTAGAAACAGTGGGGATCAGGCCAGTAATTGGGGTGGGCAGTTCTGGAGCTGCAAGGAATGTTGTTCCTTCAGGAAGGCCAAGGGGTCAGGCTCAGGCTCAGGCTCAGGCTCAGGCAAGGGTGTTTTCCATGACCAGAGATAAAGCTGCAACCGCTCCTGAAGTTGTCACGGGTATGGCTTAGTTATTCAATTCTACAATATATGTGTTGATTGATACTGACTCTACGCATTCATTTGTTTCTGCAAGTATGACTTTACATTATGTCAATTCAATGCCTTTGAATAATCCTTTGCTTGTTAGTACACCTCTAGGGAGAAATGTGGTAATTAGCCAAGTGTATAAGGGTTGTGAACTCTTCATTGACGATGCTAGACTAGTAGTAGACTTACTATCTCTAGACCTAAGATGCTTAGATGTCATACTTGGAATGGATGCCATGGAGAAGTATCATGTGAAGTTGGATTGTAGACTTAAGGTGGTAGAATTTGATCTGGGAAATGGAGAGAAGGTGACTTTCCGAGGAGACAGGAGAATACCATCGCCAAGAATTATTTCGGCTTTATTAGTAGACAAAATGATGGGAAAGGGGTGTGAAGCCTTCTTGGCGCATGTTGTGGACACTGAGGTGAATGAAGGGAGGTTAGAAGATTTTTCAGTAGTGAGGGAGTTTCCAAATGTGTTCCCAGAGGACTTACCTGGTTTGCCACCAGTGAGAAAAATCGAGTTTGCAATTGACTTAATCCCTAGAACTGCACCCATTCCTATACCACCATATAAAATGGCTCCAGCTGAGCTGAAGGAACTCAAAGAACAGTTAGAGGAACTATTAGAAAAAGGGGTATATACAGCCAAGTTCAGCACCATAGGGAGAGTAAAGGAGGAAATACCGGATGAGGCACACAATGCGCCTTATGCTATGCACCCAGGTAGCACCAGGATGTACAGAGACTTGAAAGAGCGTTTCTGGTGGAAATGCATGAAGAGAGATGTAGAAGAATATGTGAGCAAGTGTCTAATGTGTCAGCAACTCAAGGCTGAATACCAGGCACCTTCTGGAAAATTGAGGCCATTGTCCATTCCTTAGTGGAACTAGCAAAGGATAACTATGGATTTTCTGATAGGTTTGCCTAAGACTAGTAGGAAACATGATGCCATATAGGTCATTGTTGATCGGTTGACAAAGTCAGCCCATTTTTTAGCAATTAAACAAACTGATTCTCTGCATGCGCTAGCAAAGAAGTATATTGATGAGATAGTAAGATTACATAGGGTTCCAGATTCCATAGTTTCTGACAAGGATCCTCGATTCACTTCGAGATTCTAGGGAAGCTTACAAGAAGCTCTGGGAACCAATTTGAATTTTAGCACGACTTTTCATCCCCAGACGGATGGTCAATCTGAGAGGATCATTTGGACCCTTGAGGGAATGCTCAAGGCATGTGTGATGGATTTTAAAGGAGCTTGAGATGAGCATTTGCCATTGGTCAAATTTGCTTATAATAATTCGTACCATTCGAGCATTCAGATGGCTCCTTATGAAGCACTGTATGGAAGGAGGTATAGAACTCCGATATGCTAGGCGAAGAAGGAGAAAGGAAATTGATCAGACCGGAGTTACTCCAGATGACAGTTGACAAGGTCAATCTGAAACAATGCAGGATAGAATGAAAAATTATACTGATGCATACCGAAAGGAAATGGAGTATGAAGTCGGTGAGAAAGTATTTCTTAAGACGTCTCCTTGGAAAAGAGTCATGAGATTTGGCAAGAAAGGTAAGTTGAGTCCGAGATATGTAGGTCCCTACAAGATTGTTGAGAGGATTGAACCACTAGCCTATAAGTTGGCATTGCCCTTAGAATTATCACAGATACATGACATCTTTCATGTATCCATGCTGAGGAGATATAGATCGGATCCATCCCACATCTTTCAGATCGCTGAGGTTTAGTTGAGAGATGATCTGAGTTATAAGGAGATTCCAATGGAGATTTTTGACACCAATGAAAAGGTCCTCAAGAACAAGACAATTCAACTAGTCAAAGTCTTGTGGAGAAACCATTCTGTAGAAAAGGCCACGTGGAAGCCTTTGGAAGCCATGAAGGAGAAGTATCCACAACTCTTCAATGACTCAGACAAAAATTTCGAGGACGAAATTCTTTTAAGAGGGGGGGAAAATGTTAGGCCCTGAATTTTTTCTTGATGGATAAGCATAATTTAAATTACTTTTGAGGTTTTGATAGATTAATGTATGTTGGAATTAATTAGCTTGCTGTGAATGAGATTATATGACATAGGTTAATTGAATTAAGGATAAGGTGATAGGTTGCATGAGGGGCATTTTTGGGAGATTACTTAAGTGGGAAAGCTTTAAGGCATTGAAGGAGGGGCAAAATGGGAAGAAGGAATGGTGGGCACATTGGTGAAGAATGAAAGAAGAAAGAAAACACACAAATAAGAAAGAAGGGAGAGAGTGTGTCATGGGTTGAGGAAAAAAAGAGAGAGTTGAGCTAGGTTCCAACTTTTTTTAGCCTTCAAGAGGGATTTTGTGGTTGAGCAAAAAGGGAAAAAGGAAGAGGAAGGTTAAAGCTTCCATTAGAGCCAACTACCTTGAGAATGTGCATTTATTGTCCTTTAAAATTGCTTTGAGAATGTGCCATTTGATTTTGTTGTGAATTTCTGTGAATGACTTATAAGCTGATATGCACATGATTTCAAGTGGCTTTATAATAGCTATATTTGTCGCTTTTGAATGATTTAGGAAATGGCTATACGATTGGTATGGGGTTTCGGTTGATGAAGTGTGAAATGATGATGGAATTGCATATGAAATATTTCATGCTCATGGAAGACAAGTTTTCAAAATGTGTCATTTGGGCAATTGGTTTTCAAGTCATGAATAACATGTTATATGAGTTTGTGGTGGTCTGTTCTATTTGTCAAGTGCACTTGATTAAAAGGCCTCTCCTGCCTGCCCGCTAGTAACATGGAGCTCCTTCATGGATTACCATAAGTTCACGGCTACGCAAGATCATTTTGTGGGATTGCGATAGTACGTTCTGTTCACGGCTACACAGAACCCTTAGGAAAATGTGTAGTACCTTCTGTTACAGAACCACTCAAACCATTCTGATGTGATTATTTGATTATGATGTATTGGTAAGTTTGATGGATATGCGACTTATGTGAGTTGTGAATTTACTTGACACGTTAAGAATTATGATTCAATGAGAATTTGCTATGATCATGAAGGTTTTAAATGGTTTTTGCTTATTACCAGTTATAAAACTATTACCCACGAGCTTTCGAGCTCACCCCCCAAACTATTACCCACGAGCTTTCGAGCTCACCCCCCTTTCCTTCCCATCTTCAGGTGATGAACAAGATATCGAGTGATCGAGTCGAGAGTCGAGGCATCACTTCAATTTGAGCAATTATTGTTCTTGTAAAGTTTGTATTTTTGGATTTTGATGTAAGGTGACTTGAAATGCCCACTAAAGCATTGTAAAACTCTTTTTTTTTATATGAATGAAATACATATACATTGTGGTTTTTTATGGCTTTTCAAGTCTTTACATTGCTAATTTCAAGTTTTCATAGGGGTAGGATTTGTGCCTCTGATTTCAGGGGAAATTCTGGAATAATTTAAGTATAACTGGTCAAAATTGTCTTCTTGGAAGTTGTAGATGATCTTTATAGCTTTCCAACGATATAAAATTTGTAATTTTTGGATACCGGAGTGAAAAGATATAATCGTTACAAGATGTGATGCTGCATGCAATGTATGCACAGGACAGCTATGGTAAATGATAAGAATGTGTAGTTTTGATAAATCAAATAGGTTGAAAATTGAGAGTTTTATGAGATAATTTTGGTGTTTGAATTGATATGAAGTGATTTTGCACTAGAAGAGTTGAATTTGGGAAGATTATGAGTGAACATGATATTAGATTGGATGTAGAAAGCATTGGAGAGGCTTTAGTGGGGTTTGGGGAACCCCTATGTCCGTTAGACTGACTTTAGGTCTGTTAAACTAACCTTCTCAGGTCTGGGAGGACCCCCAACATCTCCAATGTCCATTAACGGACCTTCTCGGGTCAAAAATGGCCCTCAATCTTGTGTATGTCCGTTAGGCGGACATATATATCCGCTTAACAGACAGACCTTGTACACTCGCGGTAATTTGTATTTTTGACCCCTTGAATGGAAAAATCTCGCTTTGTGGTCTTCATGAACGTTGTAGATCTAGAATTCGTATTTCAAACTGTCTAAGAACGAACTCAATCCGACATCTTTATTGAAAGTTATGAAAATTGCGCCAAGTTAAGTACAATATGATTAAGGGTATAAACATGTTTGATTCTTTTGGGCGTAACTTCCTCATCCGACCTCCAAATGAAGCGATTCTTCAACCAATAGATTCCTGACACATGCTTCTATCTCTCCATAAAAATGGATTTCTTTTGGAGTTGATTTGGAAAAGCTTGATGGAGAGAAAGTGAGGGGTCGGTTGGGAGAGCATGATTGGGGTATGAGCACACTTTGGCTTTTTTACGCATATCTTGATCTATAGCGCTCCGATTAAGATGGTTGTTGCTTCAAAACAAACTAGAGACTTAGATCTACGATTTCTTTAAAGAAGTCAAATTATAATTTTGGTGATTAACTGGTGTGGGCACACCACCCTTGTGAGATGTTGGGTAATGAAGGTTCAGTGAAATAACCCTACAAGGGAACCTACTCAGCTTTATAACTCCGGATAGTTGGGCTCCGAAAATGGGGTCCAACAGTTGAGCCAAAATTCAGTGAAGCTGAATTCACAGGAATTGAACCCTTCAAAACTTCACTACCCACTAGCACCAACCCCATCAACCAAACCTACTTCAGGTCCCTGATTTACCTTCGATGACCTTCCTCACAAAAATGGAGAGAGTACGTCCATGAATTCATTGCATAGATTGACTTACAAATGACTCGACCAAATAATCCTTTAAGGGATATTTTATCTGAGTTTACTTCTCGTTTTACTGGTATATTACGAGAATGGTGGCAAATTCTTGATGATTATCACAGACTTCAGTACATACAAGTCACATATGTTGGCTTACTTCTTAGTGTAATTCACAAAGAATTCATTGGTGACTTTTAGCTCATTGACAAACAAGTCAGACAAGAGTATTTTGAGATGTAAGTGTTCTTCTCTAAATAGAAGAGACCTACAGAAACATTTTCAGCGTATGACGGAATGTTATTATCTTCTCAATGGATTCAATGATGTTACTCTCCGTTATACTTTTATTTCTTCTCTTCTAGAAGAATTACAACCTGAGTTACAAAGGACCATTACTTAACTTCAAAGAGATATGAAAAACATATCTCTTGGAGAAATCTATTAGCTCACGTTAGCTTCTCTTAACGAGCTATGTGATCAACATATGTTTTTCAAAAATATGATTAAAGGTGGTCCTCTATTAAAAAAGGCATTCAAAAAGCCTTACTTAACAATCAAGTGTAAGGAGAAAAAAGACAGTGAATGTCATACAAAAAAGAAACATCATCACCAAAAGTTCACCTATAAGAAATTCCACAGATCCTTCATGTCTCCTAGGAAGGCTACAAGCCCTTCAAGAAAAAGAAACGATAGTGATTTGTTAGATTCTTCAAAAGAAGACATCCTCAAGCCAAAAAGGCATATCATTGTTTTCTCTGTGGAAAGTCAGGACATTTTGCTCGTCAATGTCCTAACAAGACACAAAGAGATATCAAACTCCTGGATTCCATTGAAGCTATTATTCCCATTCATAACAAGGGGAATATTAAAGAACTTATTCAAGAACAATCCAGTGAAAATGAAGAAACAAAGTTTGTTGTTCCTCTTGGTTCCTCTGATGAGGATGATAACTCATCTACTAGATCTCGAGTTTTGATGATGACATGCTCTATATGTTACAATAACGACAACATCTATGTTTCAAGCTTGATCCCAAACCTATTCCTCATCCTTATGTTCAAATCCAGTTACTGTTCCAAGATAAATATGATAAACCTATTAAAGCTATTGGGTACATAGATATTGGATCTTGCAGAAGCATTATAAAGCCCAAAATATTACCTTCTGATGCATGGAGTCCCTATCGTGAAAATTTTACTGCTGCTGACGGCAATTCCTTTAAGATTGGGCTTATTACTGAAAGGAAAATTGGGATTCGTTTCTTCCCTGACTGTGTGGTATGGACTAAGGTTCTTGACAGTAATCCACCTGGTTCAAATATTCTTATTAGAATGGATGTCTATTGTTAAACATCTCCAATTCAGATTTTACCCACATGAATCAAATATCATGCCAACTTTGGTTCTTACACAGATCTCATAAATGTGATTGAACTTACTAATGTTCCACTATGAAGCTTTGAGAGATTAGTTTTTGAAATATTGTTTTGAGAATCAAGCACAGTTCTCTCATTCCAATCCTTTATGGAAGAATCATTATTTCTTCATTCATCTTCCTTTCAAGAAGGACAAAGACGTCAACCCTACTAAGGTTACTCATCTGGGTATGAACCCTGGTGATTTGAAACTCGTGCAAGAAGAATATGGTATCCTTCTTCAACAAGGATTAATTGAGCTTACTAAATCTAATTAGACTTTTCACACTTTTTATGTCAACAAAAGGTCTAAATAGAAACGAGGGAAAAAGAGGTTAGCCATTGACTATAAACTTCTCAATACTTTCCTAGAAGATGATAAGTTCTCACTACCGAAGATTAGTATTCAAGTACTATTTCTCAAGGAAGCAACCATCTTCTCTAAGTTTGACTTAAAAGCTAGATTTTGGTAACTTGGAATTAACCCTCCAAAGAGATACAAGAGGCCTTTTGTATTCCAAATGCCCAATATCAACAGACTATCGTACCGTTTGAACTCAAGGTTGCCCCCTCACTATTTTAACGGGCCATGACAAAGACTTATGAGCTCATTCTCTATAGTGTTTTGGTCTACATTGATGACATCTTATTATACTCTAAGACCATAAAGAACATCAAAACCCACTCCAATCCTTCTTGAATCTTAGAAAGCAACATAGAATTATGCTTTCAGCAAAAAAGAGTCATATTGGGATAACCCAAATATAATTTTTAGGTATGCATTTCCACAATGGATATTGTCAGCCCGGTCTACATATTGCTAGTGAATTATTGAACTTTCCTTATGATAATCTCATTATTAAACATATTCAACAATTCATTGGAATTGTCAACTACATCAGAGATTTCATCCCCCACGCGGCTAATTATACATCATCCTTATCAAAATTATTGAAAAAGAATCCTCCACCATGGGGAAAAGATCAAACCACAACCATATAACACTTACAGAAAGCTTGCCAAAACCCATAAGCTTTAAAAATTCCTCACAAAGGCCAGCGTATTCTGCAAATAGACACTAGTGATCACTATTGGGGTGTTGTGTTAATTAAAGAGATTGATGGCAAACGACACTACTATGGCCATTTCAGTGGACAATTTAAAGAATCTGAAAAGCATTATCACACAAGCTACAAAGAGATTTTGGCGGTGAAAAAAGGAATTGAAAAGTTCAATTTCCATCTTAGCCCTTACCACTTTGTGATAGAAATAGATAACACAACTTTTCCTAAGATTCTTGAGCCTAAAAGGAAGAAACTGCCAGATAATCAATTGCTTCAATGGCAAGAATAGTTCTCCCGATATAAATTCATAATTCACCATATCAAGGGACATCACAATATTCTTGCCAACTTTCTTTCTCAACCCAAAAAAAAAACCTAATTGATCTCTCCTCTTCTCTCGATAACAATACCTATGCTCCTTCCCATCATAGAGTTTCCTCCTCTCTTTAAAACTACTTCAAGTTTTGAACCAATAAAGAAAGTCCTACACTACCAATGCCCAACAACATTGACCTTAATGACTTGTTCATCAACGCACTAGGCCTATGGCCTCCAAATTAGAATGATTCCAAAATTGATTGCTTTATCCAAAGCCATGGATCACCTTGAGAAAAACATGGATTTGACAGGAGATTCTGACAATGACAATGGTGGCCCACATTTTTCCTATGCTCTTTAAAGATTCCTTTTTATCTTGTAAAAGAATATTTGAGATCTAGTGTTTCCCAACCATTCTTTTTATTATTTGTTTTTTAAAAGTTGTATGAATAATTGTATCTAAGGAATCTTTTCCTTAAAATCATTTGTTTTTATTCGCTTGTTTGGTTTATAAAAGCAAGACATCTTCATTGTCGTCCTCACGTTATATTAGGAGTTTAAACGATTTAAATGAATAGAAGTTTATGTGTTTTTCATCCTATAGCTTCTTTCTAAGTTTCTCTATCTTGCAAGCTTAATTCTTGAACAATATTATCATAATCATACAGAAAAATAAGTATGCTCTACACTTGTCTCTTCATGAAAATCCTATATATCAAAAAGTCTTAGATCATAGATCCTATTTAAGATCATTGTTAAACAGGAATAGATTAAGAATGTAAGATTTAGAAAAGGCAAATCTTGAGAATTGATACCCGTTGAGAGAGAGAGCTTGTGTCTCAACCAAAGTACCTAAAATTTACACTACAGTCTTACTTTGTTTATCCCTGCTCTCTAATGGTATCTGTTCATAAGCACAAAGACCTTGTGTCCCTGTGTGTCCTCTAATCAAGGGTAACCTGAGTGACCAAAGAAATTACATATTAAGCTCTTTTATCATCAAGTACTTGATTGTATAAACAAATTACTAATTAAGGAAAACTATAAACTTTTGATTAATTAAAATGAAAGCATAAATATGTCGATTTGCTCATAAGTACACAAAAGATTATGTCATGTAGGATACTAAAATCAAACATCATCTATAAAGTCCATACCATTTGGCTGGTGACTCCATGAAAGGAAGATTAAATCTTCTTCACCAGAATCATTTACGAGGAAGCTTTACTTTCCAAATTATATAAATTATAAAAAGGTTAACTTGGTCTGGACAATTTCGAAATAAGTTAGCTATCCATCTTATCATCAAAGATAACAGAAAAAGAAGCTAATATGAATGACATACGTTGTACTGTTATGGAGAGAACCCGAGCATCCAAAGCGGTCTACTCGTCTTCACTGGAAACTGCATTTATTCTAAACCACATTGCAAAATTTCTTTGGCTATTATGCTAAAGCCATTGACAAATAGAATTTCAACTATTGCAGAAACCTAACCGACGACAGACATCCAATCAAACATTTATAAAAGTAGGAATCTTCCATCAATTCCATAGCGAAATCAGTATGATCCCACAAATTCATACAAACAGGGCATAACAATTCATGGGAAAATGGGGGGGTGGGGGGTAGCTTCATGCCAAAGAATAAAAATTAGGGGAGACGTCCTGGTAATGGATATGGAATCTATACACCAAATATAGGCATCGAGATATCTTGTATTATATATATATATAAAAGAATACCAACACTAGCCTCGGGCAACTGGCGCATCCTTACAGACTGGGCATGTATTTTTATGCGCAAGCCATTGTTTTATACATTGTACGTGGAAACCATGTCCACATTCCAGCTTCCCCAACTCATCATCTGCTTCATAATCCTCCTGTTTAGAACCAACGACACACAAAAATCAGATAAAGGAAACGTAAGAGTGACAAAAGGTTGAAATTCCAAAAGAACTGAACCAAGAAGACTGCACCCTACCTGACAAACACTGCAATTCCTATCCACAATCGTGGGAAAATGGGATGATAGATCATTTAGAATCGAGAACCTAATCTTCCTGATGCAATGGCTTATCTCATCTTCCTTTAGTCCAGTACACACATAACCAATTTTATCACCTAGCTCAAGTAGTTCCTGTTGGCATAAGAATAGATAAAGCACACAAAAGAAGAAAGATGAATTTCAGCTGTGCAGAGTAACGCAACACATGAATGAAAGAAAACAAAAATACCACATGGTGTATCTGATCAGGAGGGATTTAATATAGTCCCAACAACAACGTGTACACATCAATGAATACCGCCAACCACACACTGATATTTGCACCTGGCAGTCAAAGCTTTCCACCCTTCTCTAAGCAGCACAATCGAAACAAACTTAAGCATACCTCATATGACATGTTGTCAACGTCAAGTCTCCAATCACTAAATCGATCCAATCGTCCTCCCATCATGAAACCATTTTGGAGCATCAATATCTGCATGCAGCCAGCACCACAGCTACCATGTTTTAACAACCTTAAGAATATATAATAAATACAAGGCAATCCACGCACCGAATGATCACGGTTATCATTCATTGTCCCTCAAATTGCTCCCCATAATAAACAAACTCATTTGACAAAAACAAATGTTCAATTTTCTGTCTGAAAACGGCCAAAACAAAGAAATAAAGACAGCATTGTATGCATCCTTGGGCAGGAACATGAAGTTTGAACTCAAATATCAGAAACGCATATTACATGTAACCTAAGAAGTCATCTTAAGAACGTATGATATGGTAACGGGAGATTCAAACCTCATATGTTAAAAGGCACAATCATTACTCTAATAATTCCTCCAGAGTCAACGTTATTGTTCTCACAATGAAGACAATGAAGCCCCAGATGGAAAATAATGGGTGAACATAATATTTTCTAAACAAAAAGTACCATCCTTTGTTTTATGAGGAGCCCTAACAATTGGATTTTGTAGAATACTCTGCTTTTGCGAATTTCACTTCTAAAACAGGAGAAGCAAGATCCTGGTGTGTATGACCTCGAGAGTACAGAAAGTTTTATGGAAAACGCATCAAAACATTATAACGAAGGAGATTAGAGTTCCTTCCAATTTATAATTCTACTAGCATAGAGTATGTCCAAGTAAAAATTAAAAGTCTATCAAGTCAATAAGCCTGTGCTGTCTCTTACCTATGTTTAAAACTAAGCTCTCAACTCCATCCTCAAAACAACAACACCCATGTTCAACAGAAGAAAAAAAAAGCTGAAAACCTATCCAAAAACTATGTTAAAATTAAAGAAAAACTAAGTAAAGCAATAACAAAATCTTTTGTCTATATCAAATGAACCGTTCAACTTATAAACAGTTGTAATTAGTAATATAATTAATAAAAATTAAGGTACATCTTCTGTTTAAAGTGAAATGTACAATGGACGATGACAAGCATCCTCAATTACAAATGCAACCTGAAATTCAATATGTCCCATCTAATAGAGAGATGCTGGGGATCCCATAATTGTCTCTTCAGAACAGACACTAATAAACAAATCATAAGCAACAGTAAAAGGCAAAACTTTAGATTGTGAAGCAATGAACACACCTCAGCAAGTCCATCAGGAGAAGGATGCCGATAATGATGATACTTCCTCGTGCCAAAGACTTCTGGTTCAGGCTGAAAAGGTACAAAAAGGGGGTCTATATCCAAAAGCGCTACAGTATCAGGATTCATCGCAACTCTCCTTGGTAAACAAGAACGCTGCCAAGGTTGAGACAACAGATAAATACCTAAGGAACAACATGAAGTAACAAAAGAACAGTTTAAAGAATTAACAAATATAAAATTAAGAGTAGACCACTTCGTGCTTAAGGCTTTCAAAGCAAGATTCCAACTCTAAACAAAAAAGAGTAAGAGGAATCCTACATGTACTTACAATACAGGAGAAGAGTTTTGTCCTTCTCTAACTCAAAGACTGTATGTACCTAACAGAAGCTACGTATAGTTAAATCCAAACATATTTATATGTAATAGTGGGGTCCACAATTTTGCCATTAATCTAAGTAGGAGTTTTGCTTCAGTAGCCATGTAAATCATACGTACGCACATAAGCACATCAATTGATATTATCCTAAGAAATTAAAAGCTTAATTCTACAAGACATTGAGCTTTAGAGAGGCCTTACTAAAGAAAAGTTGGCGCAAGCACTCGGGACACCTATAAGACTAATTTGAACAAACACTTGATCAACCCCTTGAAATAAACATCTCCTTTGAAAGTACACAAAGCATAGAGATAGTGTACATGTGTTTGCTCGACTTACATACTTCAGGATACTGCATTCGACTAACTTTACTCGAAGAAATTGCATACACACAATAAACAATGGTTTGACCGTTTTCAACTTTCATCTCGAGTGTTTAGCCTCCAATTGCAAGGACTTCCCCATTCCTGGGGTTATTGAAAATCATAAAACATTGATATTTGTAGGTATCGTACAGATGTTTAGAGAAGTTAAACTCTAATTAAGTCAAGGGATTTGCTTCAATTATTTCATAATAAAATTGAAACAAAAATATAAGAAGTACAATAAATGCAAAAGACGATTGCTAGATTACGAAAAGGTTCAAAACTAATACGATACAGTGTACAGAGAGAATAAAGTATAGGAATTGTGAATAAATAGATAAGGGATGCTATATAGGAATAACGCGGGAGAATTAGTTAGAAGTAGTTAAAATAGGAGACTCAAGACCAAATGTGGTATTGGAAATCAGTTGTAAAACTTTTCCTCTCTAATAAAGATTCTTCTTCAATCTCTTAATTCTCTTCTTCATCTTCTTATCTCCTCTTCTTACTTCTTAATTCTTTTGTTATCAATTTTGGACCGTATCAATTGGTATCAGAACATTCGATTCCTATGGCTGAGGAAATGCAGTTCCAAGAATATCGACAAGAACTCATAACTTTAGTGGAAGAAGCCGAGAAGCGACAAGAGAACACATTGAATCAAGCAATTGCAAAGATCAAGACTCTCTTAAGGGGTTTAAGTTTGCAATGTCGAGAAGCAGTTCTTTCAAGGCAACAAATCTTCGATCGAAGTTGTCAGTTCACAGGCTACAGGAATTCTTTTGCAGAGGAATTATTAACAAGCACATCACATGAAGTTTCCAAAATTTGATAGAGATAATTTTGGTAGTTGGTATCGACAAGTGCAGAGCTACTTCGATGTAGAAGGTGCCTTAACAAAAAAAAAAGTCAAGAAAGTGTACCCCATTTGAGAGGCAAAGCATTGCATTGGCATGCTGGTTATATTAAGATCAAGGGAGAACGAGCTTATGCTGATTGGGAAGAATATATCTATAACATGAGGGCTCAACTTCATTATTCAACACATGAATATCCTTTATCATAACCGAGGAATTTGAGGTAGTAAGGCACTTTACAAGAGTATATTGATGCTTTTGATGAATTATACCCAAAGGCAAAGATCTTAGAAGGTAATGCTCTTAGCTTGTTTCCATCTGTCTTACTTGATGAAATCCAAATGACCATGTGCATGTTCAAGCCCAAAACACTAGCAGAAGCCTATTCCTTTCCTAGGCTCCAAGAACTCCAAATAGTTGCACTATTTCAATAGCCTAAACCTGCTACCAATAACACCCATACTACCCTTACTATTAGACCTAAGCCATTACCTAGCTCATCAACCATAGTACCATCTACTATCACTAACCAATACACAAACCAAAACACAAACTACTAATCCAAAAGTACAAACGAGTGGTCTGTTACCTACTCCTACTGTTAAACCCTTGAATAACAATTTTGCCATAACACTCACCACTAAAGAAATGAATGACAAAAGAGCTAAGGGTTTTTTCTTTTGGTGCGAGGAAAAGTATGTAAATGGGCATAAATGAAAAAAAGACAAATTTTTATGATAAGGTTGATACTCATGAGGATGCAGTTGACGATGAAGGGGGTGAAGTAATAGATTTCCAAGTGTTGACCAGAAATTATTAGCATTGATATTGTTATGTTGACCAGAAATTATTAACATTGATATTGTTATAATTACACCTATAATCTCTCCTATAATTGAGAGATTCATAGAGTTAATAGCTAGATTACTTCCTAAATAGTCTTAGGAATTTTGTATATAAACCTTGTTCCTATGTACACAAATTTACAGAATACAAATTATCTTCAACATTCAACACATTCAACATGGTATCAGAGCCCTATCTAATTTAGGGGTTTTTTTTCTAGCTGTTCACTGAGTGTGTACTCGCCTAAAAAGCAACGTGTTTTTCTTCTCACCACCCACCTAGATTGCTTCAGCTGTGACCGGCGACTCCCACCATGAAAGACCTGACATCAACTGCACGGCCATGCGCCGCCACAGTCTCTCTACCATCATCGCGCGTGAGCACTACTCGCCACCCTCCGGCCAGTGTTTCGCCTCGGTTCTTTCTCCACCAATGTTACCAGCCTCTTGCCTCTCCTCTGGTGGTGTCAGACACACCTTTTACCTTCTGCCAGTACCCTTGCTTCCTTGCTTCTCCTCGGTCTATTTTGTTTCTAGTCTGTCTGGTATTTTTTTCTACCCATACACCAGAAGCACATTTTCGAACAGATTTTATTTACTCTATTGGCCTTTTTTTTTTTGTTGGTTGTCCTGAGTAATACTAAATAAGATGCAGGGAAAGAAGGTAATTATGTCGAGTTCCAATAATCCTTTACTTCAAATCAATCCCGTAAAAATTGATGGAACTAATTATCTTGCTTGGTCAAGATCCTGTTTGTTGTTCATCAAAGCTAGAGGATTACAGGGTTACAATAATGATGACAGTAAGAGACTCGATGTCAATAACTCTTATTATAATCAGTGTGAGTCCGAGAATTCTCTCATCATGTCTTGGCTCATCAATTCAATGAAGCCAGAGATTGCTTGGACATACTTGCTACTTGACGACGCAGCAAAGATGTGGAAAGCTACTTCTCTGACCTGTTCTCAAATAGGTAATAAAGCTCAAAATTTTTATCTTCGTAATAAATTGCATAACACGAAGCAAGGATATATGACTGTATCACAGTATTTTGCGGAGTTATGTGGGTTGTGGCAGGAATTAGACTATTATCAAGACTTTCAAACATAATGCTCAAAAGACGCTGCTAGATTCCAAAAAATGATAGAAGAAGATCGGGTATTTGATTTTTTAGCAGGTCTTAACCTAGAGTATGTTCATGTACAAGGTACAATACTTGGAAAAGATCCTTTCCCTTCCGTTCAACTCGCACGTTCTCTAGTACAACAAGAAGAAAGTTGGCGGAATGTTATGCTACATACACCTATCATTGGATAAGCAAGACTAGTAGCAAGTTCTACCGAAAAGCCAAAACCTGCAAATACCTCATCTAATAAGGATCACTTACATTGTGATTACTGTGGAAAATCAAGAAATACTTGAGAAACCTGCTGGAAATTGCATGGAAGGCCTAATCAAAGTTGTGGAAAACGAGGCGGCTCAGTGATACGAGGTCAGGCTCACTTGGCTTATGGAAATTAAGTATCTGAAAAAATTGTCAGCTAGGGGATTATCCAATGAGGAACGTCAAGGCTTAAGACATCTTCTCTCAAAAACAGACTCTACTTCCACAGTTGGTGCATCAAACCTTGCCAAACCAGGTATTGAGTACTACAATTCTAAAGATAATCCTTGGATTATAGACTCCGGAGCTAACAGACATATGACAGGCTCTCCAAAGAAATTTTTAACATACTCTCATGGAAACAACAGGGATTAGAGTTCTTATCATTTATCAAACAAGAAGAGTTCTGTTCCTTTTATGACCATTCACTAGGGTCCTATTCAAACTCCCTCTCTTTCTGGCCATAGATGATTTGTGACCTTTATTGATTGTTACACCCGATTGACATGGGTTTATCTGATGAAAACCAAGAAAGAAGTTTTTTCATGCTTCCAATCTTTTCACAAAATAATTTGTACTCAACATGATGCTAGAGTTAAGATTTTACAGTCAAATAATGGAATGGAGTATATGGATGGCAAATTTCGTGATTATCTAGATTTTAATAGAATAATATATCAAACTAGTTGTGCCTATACTAGTGACCAGAACTGAGTTGCGGAAAGGAAGAACAGGCACATTTCGGAGGTTGCGCGATCACTCATGTTCACAATGAATCTTCCAAAGGGATATTGGGGTGATGCAGACCTTTCAGCCGCCTATCTTATCAACAGAATGCCACTTCGAATTTTAGTTTTTAAAAGCCCTATTGAAATATTACAAGGTACAAACTCTTATACTGTACCTCCAAGAGTCTTTGGGTGTGTTTGCTTTGTTCATGCTCGGAATGTTGGCAAGTTGGAGTCAACAACTTTGAAATGTGTGTTTGTAGGATATTCTCCCACACAAAAAGGATATAAGTGTTATCACCCCCTGTCTAAGAAATACATTGTAAGTATGGATATCACTTTTCTAGAGTATGAGTCCTATTTCACCACATCCCCAACTCCTCTTCAAGGGGAGAATGAGATTGAAGACGAAGTGTTGCTTGACTCTATAGATAATGTGATCCATGGAGGAAGAATAATTCAGGAGGAGAAAACTAGTTTGGTTCAAGAGGATCGAAGTCGGCACTTAAATAGACCAGGCTTAAAGACATACTCAAGGCGAGATAAGGCAGAAAAAGCCATCATGCAGTTTATGCCAATGCCATCCTCTTCCCTCAAAAACACTAGTGAGCTAGAATATGATTTATCTGATGATTTAAATAAGTCGATTGCTCTTCGAAAAGGTGTTAGAAGTTACACCAAGCACCCAATTTCTAACTTTGTTACATATGACTCACTATCTCCTGCCTATAGAGCCTTTGTCTTATCTGTTTCTTCTGTGTCTATTCCACATGATTGGAGAGAAGCAATGAAAATTGTCCGATGGAAAGAAGCTATGATTGAAGAAATGAAGGCCCTGGCAAAAAATGAGACCTGGGAACTTGTCATTGCTCCAGAAGGAACACGAACGGTTGGCTGAAAATGGGTATTCACAATGAAGCATAAGCCAAATGGATCCATTGAGAGATACAAGGCGAGATTGGTGACTAAAGGCTTTACTCAAACATATGGAGTGGACTATCAAGAAACCTTTGCTCCTATTGCTAAGATGAATACAATCAGAGTTTACTCTCGTGTGCAGCTAACTTGGATTGGGACTTACAGCAGTTCGATGTTAACAATGCATTTCTTCATGGGGATCTGGACGAGAAGGTGTATATGGAGATTCCTCCAGGGTTTTAAGATGAGAAGACACAAGGGAAGGTTTGTAGATTAAAAAAGGACTTGTACAAGCTGGAACAATCACCACGAGCATGGTTTGAAAAGTTCAATCGGGCTACGATCTCCTTTGGTTATCAACAGAGTAATGTGGATCATACCCTATTTATCAAGCACACCGAAGATAAGATCACGCTTCTTATTGTCTATGTTGATGACATCATTGTAATTAGAAGTGATACAGAAGAGATGGCTAAGCTAAAAAAACTACTTGCTCAAGAATTTGAAATTACGGACCTAGGAAAATTGCAAGATTTCTTGGGAGTTGAAGTCGCTAAATCAAGAAGAGGAATCTTTATCTCCTAGAGAAAATATGTCCTAGACTTATTAGAAGAAATCGGTATGATGGGTTGTAAACCAACTGAATCTCCTATCGAAAGCAACCACGAACTACAAGCAGGAACAGGTACATCAGTGAACATGAGAAGTTATCAGAGGTTAGTTGGGAGACTCATCTATCTTTCTCACACTAGGCTAGACATAGCATTTGCAGTTAGTCTGGTAAGTCAGTACATGCATGATCCAAGAGAACCACACTTATAAGCTGTATTCCACATTTCGTGCTATCTAAAGTCTGCTCCAGGATAAGGCCTTATGTTCACGAGCAATGGTCATCTTAAGATAGAAGCATTTACATATGCTGATTGGGCCGGATCTCCAGATGATAAGAGGTCAACTGCTAGTTATTGTACGCTCATAGGAGGAAATCTAATCACCTGGAGAAGCAAGAAACAGAATGTAGTTGCTAGATCTAGTGCAGAAGCCGAATATAAAGCTATGGCTCATGGTGTGTGCAAACTATTATGGGTAAAGAAGCTGATGAATGAATTACAACTGACGAATGAGGGAAGTTCATCTCTCTACTGTGATAACAAAGTTGCCATTAGTATAGCTCACTATCCTGTTCAGCATGATAGAACAAAACACATAGAAATTAACCGACACTTCGTGAAGGGGAAACTTATGAATGGCTTTCTGCAATTATTCCATGTCCGGTCAAATGAACAACTGGCAGATGTCTTCACCAAAGGACTCTACAACAAACAGTTTCATAACCTCGTTTGCAAGTTGGGCATGAGCGATATCTATGCACCAACTTGAGGGAGAGTGTTGACTAGAAATTATTAGCATTGATATTGTTATGTTGACCAGAAATTATTAGCATTGATATTGTTAGGACTCCCTCCTTTAGAACACTAGGATTTTACTATAATATTGCAATATTTCGGTAAAGTGTTTATCACTACCGAATGGTAGTGCCTAACCAGAGCAGATGCTCCTCACTAACCAGAGCAGATTTGCTCCTTAGAAGGTGAATCCTTCTGTCACTAACTTCTTACAAATATTCTCCTTCCTTTCTCTCTTCTCTGCCTACCCCTTTATAGACCCCCTCCCTTAGGTACATTCGGTTATTTGGCTGTAACTAACTCCTTCTAGAATAATCCTCTTTCTCTCTCCTGAAGATCCTAACATTGCCGCCTCCTTGAAGAGCAGCCTTGTCCTCAAGGCTGAAGTGAGGAAAATGACTCCAGTTCA
>JAOTAX010000006.1:22948759-22961404 GCA_025629825.1 Erythroxylum guanchezii
TAAAGTGTTTATCACTACCGAATGGTAGTGCCTAACCAGAGCAGATGCTCCTCACTAACCAGAGCAGATTTGCTCCTCAGAAGGTGAATCCTTCTGTCACTAACTTCTTACAAATATTCTCCTTCCTTTCTCTCTTCTGTGCCTACCCCTTTATAGACCCCCTCCCTTAGGTACATTTGGTTATTTGGCTGTAACTAACTCCCTGATGTTTTTATTCTTCCTCTAGACAATTATGATCTAATCTTGGGCGTACAATGGCTTTCAACTATTGGAGACATCTTGTGAAATTTCCAACCGTTGAAGATGACATTTACATTACATGGGCAAGAACATATGTTCATAGGATCCAAGACTGGGGGAATTGAAGCGATAAATGCTTTGCAAATCCATAAAACACTAGTGGCTTTTAGTCGAGTGATTTCATTGTCAGAGTTGGTAGCTGTCAATGGTTTGCCTAAGGAAACCATAGATAGTTCTTGGCCTAAGTTACAACAATTGCTTAATGAATTTAAAGCAGTGCTTGAGGATCCTGTGTCATTGCCTTAACCTCATGAGTTTGATCAACGAATTGAACTTAAGGAAGGAAGTTAGCCTATTAATACTCGACCATATCATTATGCTTGTCTCCAAAAGGATGTCATTGAGAAGATGGTGAGGCAGATGCTTGATGCAAGTGTCATAAGGCGCAGTCACAGTCCTTAATGCTAACCCAATAGTGTTGGTTAAGAAGAAAGATAATACTTGGCGTATGTGTGTAGACTATCATGCACTTAATCATACAACCATTAAAGACAAATTTTACATTCATGTGGTAGAGGAGCTCTTGAATGAATTAGGACATTCAACAGTAAGATAGATTTGCGTTCAGGGTATTGGCTGATTAGAATTCATGGTGCTGACATTGAAAAGACTACTTTTTCAAACACATTAGGGTTATTACAAGTTTCTAGTCATGCTCTTTGGCCTTACACGAAGAGAATTGATGTAGGGCATCATGCTACTACGAAGAGAATTGCTGCAATTCTCTTTGTAGTAGCATGATGCCCTCCAAATGATGAAGCATGAAAGAATTGAATTAATTGTTGAATTCTCTATTGGAAAGACCCTTGCAAAGATGTAAGAGAGTATGTCAGGAATCGTACAATTTGCTTGCAAAATGAGAATGAAAACGTGGCTTCTCCTACATTGCTACAACCACTGCCAATTCCTGAGGGTGTTTTCATTGATATTAGTATGGATTTTATAGAATGATGACTACTCTCTATAGGCAAATCTATCATTCTTGTGGTTGTTGACAAATTAACCAAATATGCTCACTTTATGAAGTTGCATCATCCCTACCACGGTAAGGATGTGGCCAAGGTCTCCATTGATTCAGTACACAAACTTCATTGGGATGCCATCTACTATAACAAGTGATCGTGATCCTATCTTTGTTAGCAATTTTGTGAAGGAACTCTTTACTTTACAAGGGGTGTCAAACATCTACTACCTACCACCCCCAAAAAAATGGGCACACATAAGTGGTTAATCATTGGTTAGAGACATATTTGCAGTGCATGACAAGTAATCGTCCAACAGCGTGCAGTTAGTGGTTGCCTGTGGTTGAATTTTGGTATAATACCACTTGTCATACTGTTATCAATTTGACCCGTTTTGAAGCTCTTTATGGATTTCCAGAACCAATTCATGTCCCTTACTTTCCTAATGATTATCAGAAGGTCACAGTGGACCAATGGTTCCAACAACGTGAGGATATGATTAAATATTTACGGAATCAGCTACTTAAAGTTTAACACTGAATGAAACAAATGGCTGACAGCAAATGTATTGAGCGACAGTTTGCTATTAGAGATAAGTTCTATCTAAAAGTTCATCCTTCTAGGCAACAGAGTTTAAGTGGCAATCGATCCTATCATAAGCTTCAAAAGCGGTACTATGGTTCTTTCCTTGTTGTTGATCGGATAGGAAAAGTGGCTTACAAGTTACAATTACCTGCGAATGCTCAAATTCATAACGTTTTTCACGTTTCTATGTTGAGGAGCTCCTGGTGCCAGTGAGCTTCAATCTTCCCTTCCACGTTCCATACATAGCCAATGTTGCTTTCTCAGGCTGTACTCAAGCATCGAATGGTTAACCAGGGTAATCAGGCTACAACCCAGGTCCTCATTTATTGGCAGGGTGAAACTGCAACTAATGCTACATGGGAGTTTGTTGATGAGATGTGATTACGGTATCCTGATATCTTTTTTCCTTGAGGTCAAGGAAAGTTTGGCAAGGGGTTAATGATATGATACAGTGTACAGAGAGAATAAAGGATAGGAATTGTGAATAAATAGGTAAGGGATGCTGTACAGGAATAAGGCGGGAGAATTAGTTAGAAGCAGTTAAAATAGGAGACTCAAGACCGGATGTGGTATCGGAAATCAGTTGTAAGACTGTTTCTTCTCTCTAATAAAGATTCTTATTCAATCTCTTAATTCTCCTCTTAATCATCTTATCTTCTCTTCTTAGTTCTTAATTCTTTTGTTATTGATTCTGGACCATATCAGAAACTTAGAACATAGTTTCAGGGCAAGTAAGGAATATCATAAATGAAATAGTGTCTAAAAGTCGTGAAGAAGATCTTCATTATCATGCAGTCAACTGAAACTTTCTTGACCGTAACATAAAAATAAATGGAAGTACCAATAACCTAGACGAAATTTCTGAAGAGAAATCGATCATCAATGAAAAACAAACCAAACAAATATTAAAAGAGAAACAAAGAGAACAACAGCGCATTATAAAAAAGTGTAATAATCAGTATGTATATCGAAAAAAGTGGAGGCAAAAATCCCAGCTTAAAAATCTGAAATGCATCGAAAATCCCAATAAACTATTAGGAGACCCTAACCAACTTCAACAAACTAAAACAGAAAAAGGATTTCCTTACAAGAAAAATAAAACATAAAGAAACAAACAAACAAATAAACAAAGAACAATATTGAAACAAGTAGACCATGCAAGTGCAACACTTAGAGCACAACAAAAATGGGGAAGAAACTGCAGGACACAATAGATGGAGGAAAATTACCTCCCTCTCTTTTCCTCGCTCCCTCTGAATGGGTTTGTCCCCATCTAACTTGCCTCTTCCATTCAGATTCCTCCTCGCGACAACACAATCTACAGACCCAACAACAGCATCTGCTGACAACCCAATTCCAGGTCCGCACCAGACATCCTGACCCGCCATACAACTTCCATGATTAAAGCTACCATTACTATTCCCATCATTGTTGCTGTTACTGTTACTGCTACTACCTACACCAAGAACAAGTTGGTAATGGCTTTCTTTGTTAACATTCTCATTTTTCTTTCTTTTCTGTTGTTGTAGGTTCTTTTTCTTCTTCATCGTTTTCCCTTCCCACTCCGCCGACGACCGTATCACCCCCGGCACCGAAACTTGGTGCGCCGACGACGCGGTGCATCCAAGGCCTCTAAAGGTTGAACCTTTCTTCTTGCTTGTGGTGGTGGTGGACTCACCGGCGTTTGTGGAGAATGGGGAGATAAAAAGAGAGGAAATTGTCGACTTGGATGAGCGAGAGATATTTGGGTCTGGATCAGTTCTTGTGGAAATGGGGTGCTCATGGTTGAAATGGTTTCTGGATTTTCTTAGCATGTTTTGCTCTGCTATCGTTGACGATGATGATGCGCTGCTTTCTGTAAAAGCTGGCATAATCTTGTTCTTTCAGAGAGAGAGAGAGAGATGACAAAATGGGAACGGAATGCAGATATTCGTTATCAAGTCCAAGAGATAGAATTTGTTTGGTGTTTGTAATAATGTAACTGCGAGACAAAGTAAATTGGCTTTAAAGTGGGGAAAAACTGGTTTTTGTTAGTTCTGGTGTTTGGAATATAAATGTTACTTTAGGTTGTCAACTAGAGCGACGGAGAGAGACGCTCAGTGGTTTTTAGACTCAGTGGGCAAGAACTGGTTTTATTTTATGTATTACTTTCAGCATAAAATAAAACCAGTTCATATTTTACTTTAATGCTTATGTTTAATTTCAAGGGAGTTTGTTAAGTGGGCTATGGCTTGTCTTATTGTTGAAGGTGTGTGTGGGCATATGCTTATTATCAAACAGCAAACGCAGACAGATACACTGACATAGACACAGACTCTCTCCCTGGAATCCATTTAATACCTTTTTCTTTTCCTTATTTACTTTTGTTAGCCACCAAGATTGATGCTAACTTGTCAATGAGAAAAGCACAAAAAGCTTTTAAGAAAAGCTAAACTCATCCTTAACTTAATCTCCCTCTCTTTTCTATAACGTGTATATGAGGCTGTGACGGAGGAGAGTGGTCTACGAAAAAAGTCAGATTTGTGCGTTACTGTGGACGGTCCCATTTGAGAAAATCACGTTTGTGTGTTTGTGAATTGGGATTTGGGATCATAAGTGCCATCAGAAAATGTACCCCTATTGGGGTATCTTTATAATAGGCTTAAATACTAGCAATGCGATCGCGCCATATCTTCTGTATAAAGCATGTTTTGGTGGGGTCCTAAGTTTGGTAATTTACATGAGCTCTTTTCCATGCCCTGCGGCTTTGGTAGGGTCCTAGGGTTGGTAATTTACATGCGCTTTTTCCCATGCCTTGCCGCTTTCCCAAATCCAACCATGCTTAACCACAGCGGAAGTCCCAGAACATGAAAGAAAAACAATAACCTATCACAAAAAATGATTCCTTTTCCCCCTGCTGTGTTGTGTTGCTTCAGTATAGAATGTTTAGACACAGAAGCCTATTGAGCGAGTAAGTTCATTGTCAAATCTTCAAGAGATTAAGAAAAAGACCACATCCCTAGACTTCACATGGTAGCAGAAAGGGAAACCACAAACACAATTGTAAATTTGCACTCGCTTTTATTACTTGAAAATAAAAGAGGTGGAGTTTGCTTCAAAAATCATGTCACATGCGCAGTTCAAATGCTATAAACTCCTACTAAAGGGACAAGTTAGGAGAAACAAAAAAACAGTACTTCTCGTATGGAATTGTGCGATGACAGAATAACCCAAATTAAGCTTTAGGACTATGAGAAGTGCCCCTTTAATCCCAGCAAAACTTGGTGATGGTAGTTTCGTTAAGTCATTAAAAGACTAAAGGCTTGAGATGTCATCGGTCTTCCCAACACCTTACGTATGGAACATGTGCGCTCACAATTCCACCCTTAGAAAGTTTTAGTGTGTTTGGGCATTAGCATCAGCTCAGCTGTTTCATCCGCCATCATGTTTCACATCAATCAATCGCCTTTCTTTTTTCTTCTCCTGTCTTCTTGTACTTGGTTAGATGCATGCATAAAATAAGAAAGAATTTCATAACAAATTGTTCAAAATATCTGTCTTCTAACCATTAAGAATATTTTGGGAACCATGAACCACTTTGCAGACCAAAAGTAAGTTCTTGCTGATCGGGCCATATTAAGACCTTTCTTGTTTACAACTCAGAATATGTCTTCCCACACACATTTTATAAAGAAAAAAAAAAGATAACTATAAGCAAGGCATATGCTCAATGCCCATGAAAGCATAAACTGGGTTTGGATTATGTTCTTATAGTAGTAATTAAAAAGAAAAAACTATTGGCAAATGAGGATTGAAGATTTCCGACTAATAAACTATCCTAACAGAAGTGATAGTGTTGTGATCGTGCAGTTAATGTCAATGGGGAATTCCTAGTATATTTTTGTTAACCCATTTCTTAAGCATCATCTCCATATATTAGGCTGGTTTTATTTATTAGTGATTTAAATGATAAGTGGGATGATCATGAGCGGATTTATCAGATTATTGAACTGGACATTTATTCTTGGGATCACTGATACATTTATTTAGTACCGTACCATTTTAGTGGCCAGCATAGAAACATTGGAACAAAAAGGCGCATTTAATGTGAACCTATTATTTCTAATTAGTATAAGAAAGTGAGTCAAATAAGGGGCAACCAATTTCAAGTACTATCTCATTTTGGAAAACAAAAAAGTTTATCCAATCTTTACATGGTTCACATGTCATCTTAATTAACGGGATACTGAAATTTCTAATAAGTTAATTACTAAAATTAAAAAAATTAATAAGATTCACCAATTTTTAAAAAATTAAAATAACATTTTAAAAAGTTCTATTGATAACCACTGTATAAGATTTTTCAAAATACTAAATTTAATAGTAAAATAAATTCATTTTGTTATCAAATTTAAAATCTAAATTTCATAGAAAATTTGATCAATCAAGTTGTAATTAAAAAATAAGATGGTATCAAATTATGATCACATAAGCATTACTAATTCAGAAGTTGGATTGCATACCGGCCATGAGCCAACAACCAAATGGAAGTAGATTTTCTATCGTCCTTATAGTTAGGTGGCGTTTCACTAATCAACAGTGTCACTTATTACGCTATAATTTTGAATCTTCACTTATTTCCTCAGCCACCCTGTCCGATTCCATTACATCAGACAACCTATGAGATAAGTTGACCTCGCTCGAAACCTTAAAACAAAGACTATGTGCCTCGAATAAAAGAGAAAGGGAAGGAAAATTTTCGGTAATAAGTTACCTTCGATAGTCTCAATCCAAAAAGAAAAGGGCAGTTTTATCTTTAAATCCAGACATTCTAATTACAGAGTTGTCGTCTAATTAATCAGCAAGAAAAGATGAAAAACTGATTGCAGGTACTTTTCTTTAACCGGTGGCGAAGAGTGCTTTCGGCTTTCATTTAATTCCTTTTTAACATTATTTTAATGTTTTTTACAATAAATCCAAAAACAATCAACATTGCTAGATTAATTGGAACGTCATATGATTAGTTTTAATATCAAGTCAACAACGATAAGTATATTTTAAATTTCATAAATTTAAATAAATAAAAACAATTTAATTAAGGTGATTATAAATTTTCTCCCACAATCTTTTTAAGACTAGCCTAAAACCAAAGAGATTAACAAAAAGATTTTAAAAGAGGAACTATAAAGAAAAAGTAAGATCTCACCAAAACAACACTCTTGCATGCTTTTTCGCCTTCGCCAAATAAGTCACATCAAGAGTAGCAGCCATGGTGGTAGCATTAGCATCTGTAATAGTAACATATCCCCCATTGGCACCAACAATTTTTTCTTAGAACTGATCTCAACCTGCTAATCCTTACTCAACCACTTTTGTTCCAGTTGATACCTCTTCCTTCAACGAAGTTGTCCAGATGGGACTGAAAATGAACACAAAATCATAATATCTCAAGTCGCCACTGTCCCAAATTCGATTCCTCCAATCAAGATCACAACCAAAAAAAGTCAATCTTCCGAGTTCAAACTTTATGAACATACAAACCTCCTCAAGAACCTTAAGATCAACCCTTTGAACTTTATTTTCGCTCCACTCAAGGTTTTCTTCTAGAAATTTTTAGATTTTATCTTTGAGCACCTAGTTGATATTCAATCCATTTGACTGATTCACAATATAAAATTATATAAACTGGAACAGCCCCTTTTATAAGAATAGTATTGACAATACATTAAACATTGATGCTAATGACTATTGAACACACTTGATGATTTAAGATATGACGTTTGATATTAACTGCCAAAGACACCCGATGGTTTAGAATAAGACGTTTTATATAAACTGGTAAATTACAGTTTTTAAATGTATTATAAAATAATTTAGACTTTCTAAAAATAAGAAACTGAACTCATCCAAATAATAAATTTTGATGATACATGTGTTTTTGAACTATTTTATTGTTTATTTATGTTAGATAATATTTCTTACAATGATATCATAACATTTGTATGTTGTCTATGTTAGATAATATTTTTGACAGTGATATCATACCATTTTGTATATGCATCTTGATATGCATGCGTTTCTCAATTTTACTTCATTATCTTCCTCCAATTTTAACGACTTATGTGTGAATAACTATTGAATTTTAAAGTTCTTGTTTTGTGTCTTACAGTGTCAGACATTCATGGAAATTAGACTTCTTTTTTCTGCACGATTCAATTATGTTTTGGTATATCTGAAAACCAAGTCAATGAAAGACGAGTATGATGTAATCAAAACACACAAGACAGTGATATCATACCATTTTGTATATGCATCTTGATATGCATGCGTTTCTCAATTTTACTTCATTATCTTCCTCCAATTTTAACGACTTATGTGTGAATAACTATTGAATTTTAAAGTTCTTGTTTTGTGTCTTACAGTGTCAGACATTCATGGAAATTAGACTTCTTTTTAATGCACGATTCAATTATGTTTTGGTATATCTGAAAACCAAGTCAATGAAAGATGAGTATGATGTTTTTGTTTAATTAGAATGCTAAATCAAAACACACAAAAATTCTTACCTTTGGTAAAATTTTGATGACACAAATCTCTACCTTTAATAAAATCCTTTCTCGTTAAACTCTCCGCCCATATGTTATTATCATCACTTTTTGTATAGTTTCATCAATAATAAAAAATTATTTAGTATCTATCTCATATTTTTTCAGTATCAAGTTAATATAATGTGTAATATGAGAAGTCTAATATAAATAATTATACCTACTTACAACCTCTTCTTAACTACTTTTAAAGTAGCATTATAGGCAGTGATGAACTATATAATATTTTTATGCTTAATTTCATTTACAACTTTATAAAAGTTTTTAAGTATCAACATTCCTTACGAGGCTAAATGCATAAGATTTTCAAAAACATCATCCCTTGGTAAAATGAACCATAAAATTCATAATGGATACTTTTCTTCTATTTATCTAGCAATCACACATGATTAGACACTCATAAGTTGCACAAATCATTCTTCTTTCACTTAAATAATTTTTTATCTCATTAACAAAGCTACTTGGAAGATTATCTTTATAATCATTAGTTGAAAAAGCTTTATATCTTAGATCATAAGAAGTAATAACATTCACACTATCATTGAGTGACAAACCTGAATCATACTATCATTTAACCATTGTCATTTTTACATTATGCAATCTTTCGATTGTATTATACTACAAATTAAATGTTGAGCAAAAAAGTTAGACACTTGTCATTTTTTCCTCAAATTTAAGCACAATTGAGAAATATAATCTCTTTACAAATAGTTGATGATAATTTTATTAGTTCATCTCCTTGCATGTCATTTTTATGCCAGTGGGATTCCTTAACCATTTATTAATGGCATTTGCAATCATTTTGATAAAGATATTAATTCCATCTAAGTCCCCCACCTAAATTCGGTTTGCTATCTCAACAAGATAAGCTCTATCGACTAGACTTGACAAATTGACCCAACCTAAAGTCAACAGGATAACCCAATTTGATCGGACTTTTGGCCAAATTTTTTAAAAAATTGAGCTTTAGATTGATTCAACACAAAGCTTGATTAAAACGACATCATTTGACAATATCGTTTCACTTTTTTAAGTTAAAAATTAAAAAAATGAATCGGATGAAGCTAAATAAGATTTTGGTCTACCTAGGCCTAATCGAGCTCAAGCTTGGGCTAGACTACCTAGGCCTAATCAGGCTTGGACTTAGATTAAACTACCTTAGGCCCAATCAAACCTCAACCCAGTCCGGCGTATTGTTAAGCCTACCATTGACATCTCTAAATTTGATTTGAGATCAATATAAAACTAATGTATCAATCCAAGCAGCGGAAATCACATAAAGTTGACTGGCCCGGCCCTTGTTAAGCCTACCATTGACATTTCTAAATTTGATTTGAGGTCCATATAAAACTAATATATCAACCCCAGCAGCGGAAATCACAGAAAGTTGACTTACGAGCATCCATAAGTAGTTTGCATCTCTCTTTTGATGCTTACGAATCAATTAAACGCCAATATTTTACAAATCCATGTTAAATTACACTTGCATCTTTTCCTCCTAAGCTGCACGTCAACATAAATCAATTTCCATTAAGAAAACACTTTACCAGGATACCGGAAGCTCAACTTCCAGATAGTAAATTCATCATTGTTAAAGAATTAAACTAGACAAAATGATAAAAATAGAGAATGATGAAATAATACGCTAGGGCTGGAACTGGAAGAGCTCGTAATTCAAGATAGAGTTGGAGAGTGCTGAGGAGGGAAGTTGACAGTGACAGTAAGGAGAGAAATTGATGGTGCAGTAAGTAGAAGAGTTGACGAGCGACGGTGAGGAGAGAACAGATGATCTGACGGGGGGCAGTTATGTGAGGAGATAATGGTGACTTAGCCGAGTGGTGAGCTAGAGTTGAGGAGACTGCAGTGACGTTACGAGCTAGAGAGTAGCTAGAGAGTAGTTGGAGTTGTGGCCCGACGAGGGGAGAACAGTGAAAAGGAGTAAAGTCATCGATGGCTAGGTTTAGCACTCGGGAGAAATTAGGTTTTTTTTTTTCAACTTTGTCCTTTTTTTTTTTTTAATTTCACTTCTATATTAGTATGAACGGGTATTTTGCGAACTAGTTAATACTGTCCAAAACAGTCAATTCCAACCAGCATTTTAGCTCAGTATGATACTGTAAAATCTCTATAAATGAATATTTTTAAGATCTTAAAAATTATTATTTTATATAGAGTTATTAATTTAACGATAAATGAATATTTTATTAATTTATCGATAAATAAATATTATATTAATTTAGCGATAAATTAATATTTATTAATTTATAGAATAATTTTTATTTTGTACATTATATTTGTCAAATTAAACAGTTAATTTTTTTCGTTATTAAAAAAAGAAAATAAATAAACAATTAATTAATGATTGTGCATTGTATCTAAGTTTATTAATCTTGTCAAAAATAAGTTTATTAATCTTAGGTTAGCGTGATTTAAAATAGAGTGCATGTAGGTACATCAGAATATGAAGTGTTAGAATATGAAATATTGTGAATTGTTTCAAGTAAATAGTACCATATAGAGTTTATAAATAGATACATCTACTTTAACTTCATATACCAAAATATAAAAATTCATATATTATATCTTTTCTTCCATGACTACTCATTTGAAATGTGTAAAAAAGTCTACGCTAACTGATGAGATGAGAAAAGCATTATGTGAGTACAAAAATCAGCATCTCTCTTTAAGTCAAAAAGATTTGCAACAGTGAATTTAACAAAAGTTTGATCTCTCTATTAGTCAATCAACAATATCAAATACTCTTAAATGGTCAGCAGAGTATTTATCAAAAGAGATAACAAATAGCAATGTTAAAAGGCACAAATTAGCAAAATATCCTAAATTAGAAAATGTATTGTATGAGTGTTTTCTCCAATATCAAGAGAAAGTGAACATGACTAGAGAAATGATTAAAACTAAAGCAAGAGAGTTTCTACAGAAGATGTATGATGATGCAAATCCAGAATTTAACTTCTCAAGTGGTTGGCTAGAACTGTTCAAGGTGAGTCATGGGATTAAGTCTTATAAAAAGTTTGGTGAAAGCGGTTCAGTTTTCATGGAGAATATTGAAGAAGTTGTACTTGAAATTTGAACCAAATTGGACAAATTTCATTGGAGGAATATCAATAATATGGATAAAACAGGCTTATTTTATCGTTTGCAAGCAAATTATTCACTAGCTACAAAGCAATTAGAAGGACGGAAAAAGAACAAGGAAAGACTTACTGTTGCTTTTGTTGCAATAGAGATGGTGCAGATAAAGTATGTAATACCCGGTATCTAGTTTACCCGATACACCAAAATAAATCAGTATTTGAGATTGATGTCATTAAAACCAGGACAGTGAATAATAATTTTAGTGGCATCAAATAAATGATGTATGACATTTTTTGGTGGTCACAGGAAATTATTCTAGCAGATGTTGAAATACAGTACAAGGATGACAATTTTGTAAATAAATAGACATGAGGCATATAAAAGGAGCTAGATGGAGAATAAGACAAAAAATTGTCTTCTTCTTCTCCCTCATTCACGACATCCACCATGGAAGCTCTCTCCAAGCTTTTTCAATCCTTGTAACAAGGTTTGGAAGGAGAATCAAGCCATTCTAGCAACATAAAAAGGTAAGTCTCTATTTCAATGCTTAGATCTATGGATTAAAACTTAGTTTTTCTCTTCTTTTGTGAAACTCGCTTGATGGAAGTTATGGGTTTGATGATTTGAATGATGGGTTTTTGTTCTTGGATGTCTAATGACACTTTTACATGAAAAAATTTCATTTTTTATGGTGATTGGAGAGCTAAATCAAAACCTAGGGTTTTGAAGGTTAAGCTGTCAATGGAGATAGATTCGTAGCTCTATTTGTTCATTTTTTTGAGCTGTTTAACGTGTGAATCTAGAGAAACTCAAAACATAGAAGTTGTAGATACAGATGTCTACTGTCTCCCTGATTTTTTTCACGATTTTAGGGTGAGCCAAACAAATGTAAGATGCCCCGAATTGACACTAGTTCAGAATACCAGCGAGATTGAATCGAGAACTGAAAGTTAATTGTTTGAGGACCTTAGAGTTAGAATTGGATGATGAGTTCCTCTTATGAAATTCTTAAAAATGTGTCATCTAAGTTTTGTAAAAAGGAATTTTTAATTTGATGAGTATTCTATTAGATATGGCTGAAAAAGTGAAGGGTGTTGCTAACCTTAGTGACACAGAAG
>JAOTAX010000006.1:22981167-22999250 GCA_025629825.1 Erythroxylum guanchezii
GTTTTCATACGTAAATTTTGAAAATAGTTTATAATATTGATTTTCAGTAGTTTTGCAAAAAGAACAAGTTTCTTTAACAAAATATTTACAAGGGGATCAACGAAAAAGAATACACAATTCAACCCCCCCTTCTTGTGCATTTGTATATCATTTATTAACGTGTGATTCACTTTATCTCATTATCATGATCTCCTCATGATTTGCTTCATGCTATATAATGTGTCAAGGACTTTACTAATTTGATTTAAGATCATTATCAATTCATAAAGAACATGAACATCGAATTACTGAAAAAACCTTTTATGAATAAAAAAGATTTGTATAATAAGTGTTAAAGGTGATTGCCTTCAGAGCACTTCTTTAACAACCTCCGACTTACATTAAAGCTAATCACCTTTGTATTTAATACCACAGGCGAGTACATGAGATTCATTTCTCTTTTGAGGAATTGACTTAGTTAAAGGATCAACAAAATTCTGATCAGTGGGCACTCTCTCAATCTTGACATCATTTTTACCAATGATTTCTCTAATCAAATGGTATCGCCTGAGAACATATTTGGATTTCTGATGAGACCTTGGTTCCTTTGCTTGCGCTATGGCACCATTGTTGTCACAACACAACTGTACTGGGTCAACAATAATAGGAACCACTCTAAGTTCCATAATGAACTTCTTAATCCAAACTGCTTCCTTTGTTGGTTCTGAAGTGGCAATATATTCTACTTCGATTGCTGAATCTACAGTTATCTCTTATTTGGAACTTTTCCAACTGATTTATCCACCATTTAGTATGAAAATATATCCTGACTAGGATTTGGAGTCATCCCTGCGGAATTGGAAATTGGCATTTGTATCACAACAAGATCTCCTTCTCCATATACTAAGAATACATCCTTAGTTCTTCTCAAGTATCTTCTTGACCATCTCCAGGATTTGACTGATATCTGTTTGTAACACTTAGAGTATATGATACAACAGGTCTCATACATAACATAGCTTACAAGATTTGTTGGACCCCGTGTCTGGAGCCCAACAACCGGAGTCATAAACCTTGAGCTTATTACCCTGCAGGGTTATTTGCCATTGTTCTACAAGGTTGGTGTGCCCACACCAATCAATCACCCAAATTAAAACTTCACTTCTTCAAAGAAATTGTAGCTATAAGTCTCTAGTTTGTTTTGAAGCAAGAACTTCTCAATCGGAGTTTTACAGCTCAAGATATACTTAAAAAGCTAAAGCGTGTTCATACCCCAATCATGCTCTCCCAACCGACCTCTCACTTACTCTAATGTAAACTTTCTCAAAACAACTTCAAAAGATACAAATCTTCATGGAGAGACAGTAAAAGATGTTAGGAATCCGTTGCTTCAAAAATCACTTCATTTGGAGGTCGGATGAGGAAGTTATACCCGAAAGAATCGAACATGTTTATACCATCAATCAATTTGTACCTATCTTGGAGCAATTGCCATAAATCCCACTACAAAAGTAGGATTGACTTTGTTTTTGGATGGTTTGAAAGAAAAATTCTAGATCTACAACTTTTATTAAGACCTAAAAGAAAAATTCCACCTTTTAAAGGATCAAAAATGGAACAGAAGATGACAATACAAACTAAGACGATGCAGAAAGTCAAATTAAGACGATCAAACTAAGATGATGCAAAAGGTCAAATAAGACGGTCAAATTAAGACGAAGCAAAACTAAGATGAAGCAAAACTAAAAGGAAGCAAACTAAGACGAAGCAAACTAAGATGAAGCAAAACTAAGACGAAGCAAAACTAAGACGAAGCAAACTAAGGTAAAGAAAAACTAAGACGAATCAAAACTATGATGAAGCAAAATTAAGACGATACAGAAGGTCAAACTAAGACGATGCAGAACTAAGACAGTTCTAAATCACTTTCTATACTCTCCAAAGCATCTCCCCTCATAAGGACCATAACTTTCGACTTAGATGTCCAAAAATTTTATGCTATATATACCGTTGGAAAGATAAAAGAAAGACCTACAACTTTCTAGAAGATAACTTTGCCTAAATCAGCCCAGATCAACCCATAAATTTTCTTAAAGTCAGTATACAAATTTTCCCCTTATGCAACCTTGAGAATTATGGGAGAAAACAAAATCATAAATCATTAGTATCAAAAGATCATAGTTTTACAAAGCTTTAGTGGGCATTTCAAGCCCCCCAATACATCAATGTTTCAAAAGAAATCCCAAAATACAAAAGATACATGAATACCAAATTGCTCAAAATGCAACTAAAGCCTTAGTTTACAAGATTGGCTTAAAATACAACAATATTTCAAAAGCGGAGTGATGCCTTGGCCTTTCTCAATCTCTTGCTCATCACCTGCTTATAGGGAGGAAAGTGGGGGTGAGCTTAAAGCTCGTGGGAAACAATTTTATAGTTTGTAACAAGCAAAGACATTTTAAAAACATTTTCCATATAGAAATTCATGTGTATGGAAATCATGAATGCATTACTCCTATCAGCTTGTCATGAACACATAAACACATCAAATGGTTTGGGTAAGTTCGAAACATAACGCACTTCACATTTCCAATGAAATGGTCTTGTGTAATCGTGAATTCTTGAGGGAGTCCTTGAGGGAGCTTCATGCCACTAGTAGGCAGGCGAGAGAAGCCTATACTTGGGTTCACGTGCACGTGACGGATCTTAAGGGACTACCACAAACCCACATAACACATAAATTTCAAAAGCTTATAAGCTTGATGCCTAAAAAGGCACATTCCCTTGAATTGCAATAGGTTGATTAATAAACCCTAATTGAATTCGAAAAATATGAATTTGAAATTTCTCAATTATCAAAAATAGCCTACGTCTCTAATTAATTCTTAAGCAATCTAGTAAACAATCGGTTCCTTAAACAAGATCTCTCTTCATATAATTACCAATTTGATATTCATGTGATCTATTAGGCTCTTAATTCTTATTACCCAACCTAATTATGTTACTATCAATTCAATCTCTTGATTTGTTATCAAATTATGCAAAAATCATAAACATCACAACACCCAACAATTTCATTAACATCAAAAGCAAATAAGTCACAAAATAATTCAAGAATCAATCCCTAAATGAAGTTAGAACATCCTTAATAATATATTCAACATCCTCATGTCCAAAGCATACATTAGATGAAATAAATAACAAGAGAAATGTAGAAATAACTTGGAATGGATGGCTGGAGTGGTTGGACAGTAGCTCTTGCAGCTCCTTCTCTTTTGTCCTTCTTCTCTCTTCCTTGTCTTCTTTCCCAAAGTGACAAATGGAGGCTCCTCTTAATTATGGTCATTTAATGATTTTATATTGTTCCCAGGCCATTTAGGGTAAAAACTAGGTTTTACCCAAGCCAAAAAGTCGAAAAAGACCCTCTAAAAATGAGAACAAAAGGAGATCCCTGCGTCTGGCGAGGCACTGTCACGATCATACCAAAGCCTTTTGTCACAATCACGACGAGCGTATCACAATCGTGATCTTAGGATGGTGTCTTCTATCACGATCATGATAGGGATGTCACGATCTGGTTCTTTGTCCATGCTTTCTCCAACTTCCTTTGATCTTCTTCATCTGATTTCATACAGTAACAAACACATCAAAATATCTCAAACGCATAAAATTAAAGTTCAATATCATGCTCTAAATAACATAACACTCAAAAATAGAAACACATAGTCATATTGACATAATTCTAAACCTAAACATGCACAATTCATCTAATCAACACCTAAAAACACACTAAAATGCCTAACAAAACATAATATAAACTATCACTATTAGTTCTTTGGTGGTGATGGTGGAGGCGATGGAATTTGAAGACACTTAATGTCATAAAATTCCAGCAATTCACTCATTACAAAATAAACATAAAAAAATAAAAATAACAAAGCACTAACAAAATAAACTAAAAATAAAAAATGAAACTTATCCTAATTCTTGGGTTGCCTCCTAAGCAATGTTTGCTTAAAATAATTAACTTGACGTACTCTGCACCTTTATGCTCAACCTAGGACTATGATGAGTGGCTTGCTTCCATCGGTGTTACCCAATTTTAGTTTCATAACCTGTAAATAAGCTACATATTTCAAGATAATTAGATGGACATAAATAATCAAATTGAAAAAGCCTAGTAAGTTCAGTAATGTCCTTTTTCTGACAAAGTGTCAATAAAATAGGAACTGATGAAACTCCCTAAATCTTCAGATGAATCTAATAGTTTGTTCTCTAAGGAGGCGAACTTCTCTTCCTTTTTGGCAATCATCCTTGTCCCCTCTTCTTCATCCACTCTTTGAATAAAGACTTCCTTATATTCTTCAAGCTCTATGTCCTCTTATCAACTATTCCTCTTCCTCTTGCTTTAAAGATTAGACTACATTAATGCACATGAATTAGCTGCCCTTCTTCAAATTTTTAATACCTTATCCATATTGAATTCCACTTATTCATCACCAATCCAAACATTAAGGTTGCCTTTATTGACATATACCAAAGCTCTTCCAATGCTCAAGAAGACTGTGCCAAGAATTAGCGGACAGTTTCAAACTTCTTTAAAGTCTAGCACTATGAAATCCACAGGAATTATAAACTTGTCCACTTTTATTGGCACATTCTCCACCATGCAAAATGATTTCTTTATTGATTAATTCGCCAACTAAATAAACAAGGAAATTAGCCTCACATTTCCTATCCCTAATTTCCTGAAGATTGACAAAGGAATAAGATTAATACTTGCACCTAATTCACATAAACATATAGAAAACTCTAAATTATCAACTACATAAGGTATAGTAAAACTCCCTAGACCTATCAACTTGAGGGCACATGGTTGGTAATTAAGAAGCTGCAACTTTCATCATAAAGACCATTTAGTTTTCATCCCACGTCCATTTACTTGATAATATGTCTTTAATAAATTTCACGTACATGGGTATGCCCTTAAAAGCTTCCACAAAGGGCAAGGTAATTTGTAAGTTCTTCATCTTTTCTACAAACGTTGCAAATTGTATATCCAATTTATTCTTTTGAATTTTTTGTGGGAATGGTATTGTTGGTGGATATGAAGGAGGAGGAAATTAGGGAGGATCCTCATTCTTAACTTCATCCATTTTCTTCTTCTCTTGGTCTTCTACAAGGTGGGGTGATTTATTTTTCTGCTGGTTCTTCTGGCACTTTCTCACTCCTAAGTGTGATAGCCTTAAAATTTTCCTTTATATTTGCTTTTGTATTTCGTGGAAGGCTCCTTAGACTTCTTATAGATAATGAATTGTAAGTTGTCCTACTTGAACCTCTAGGTTGTGAATAGAAGAGGTATGAGTTTTTGCTACTTGCTCGAATTGCCCTTCCATCCTCTTTTATACTCATAAGCTTATCTATGAGCTTTTCCAATTTTGAATCATTTACACCAGACTCATCTTGTTGAAATCCCAGTGGACTTTGATTTCTTAACTGAGTCCCTGCATTTTAGACCAAGAAAATTTTGGGTGGTTCTGCCATTAAGATTGAACGTGTTTCAATAAGGATCATAACCTCCCTGACTAATTTATGCTCCCTTGAATTGGAATTACTACACATTGTTGTTTTCCAGTAGGAAACAATCAGCTGTGATATGGCTCTTTTGTCCGCATAGCTTATATCTGTGCTGAATTGCTTTGAGTGGAGAGAAAGAAGTAGTTGTCAGGCTATTCAATTGCTTTGTTAGGTTATCAATATTAACCTACAAT
Source organism: Erythroxylum guanchezii (assembly GCA_025629825.1). Taxonomy (NCBI): domain Eukaryota; kingdom Viridiplantae; phylum Streptophyta; class Magnoliopsida; order Malpighiales; family Erythroxylaceae; genus Erythroxylum; species Erythroxylum guanchezii. The sequence continues at coordinate 22,986,918 of JAOTAX010000006.1, forward strand.
GTTGTCATTAAATCCACAACAATCATTCCTTCAAGATTTGGGAAGGTTGATTACTGTCTACTTCATTCCAATATCCAAAGGCAACTATTGTTTGCCATCTCTTTTAATAGGTAGTTTGCCAGTGGTGGTTGTGTAATTCCTTAATAATTTACATTGAACCCTGGCTTCAAAAAGTCCATAAGGGTCCTTTGCACTCCGTGATGTATTTCCTCCACCATCGTTCTTTCTATCTCTTTTCTTCATTCAAGCCTTGTGATCTCAAGATTGATGTGTCTTCTCCTTTGTACCCAAACTTTTCTTTTTTCTTGAGCAAGCACCTAACACATATAACTAAAGTACTAAATCCCAAAATCAAAGGAATTCAAATCATCCTAATGCTGAAATCCCTGTCAACGACACCAAAAGCACGTTTAGCAAGTTTTATATCTAATAATAAAATTCTCAATAATTGCAGCAAGTTTTATATCTAATAATTCCCGTAACAAGTTTTATATATAATAGTAAAACTTTCAATACCCACAAGTATACAGATCGTATCTTGTAGTATAAGAGATTATCATCCCCATAAGGATTATGCAATAGCTAACAATTTGAACCTAACTTTGCCTAAGGTATTTAGAAATTGATTTGAATTAAATTTAAATAACATAAATTGAAAAAAAAAATAAAACAACAAGTAAACAAATAATAAGTGATCTGCCAATTTAAATTAAGGTTTGATCAATATTGAATACTTAGGAACTATTCTTTCCTTATTTTGATTCCTTTACTATTATTGATTCAATTTATATGTTTGATCTTAGATTTCCTAACATATTGATTACTCTTTCTTAAGATCTAATTAATTAACCCTAATTAAATTTGAAAATTTCAGATTTGCAATCTCTCGATTCATAAAACTATTCCTAAATTTGAAGCTATCTAATAGATAATCAATTTCACTACCAAGATCTCTCTTCAATTGATTGTTAATTTGATAATTGTGGGTTTATTAAACTACTAACTCTTATTGTACAATCTAACACTGATTACTTTTGACTCGCTTTCTCAATTTTTTGTCAAGTTTAGACATGAACAATTATCACAAACATCCATATATGTGTTGAAATCATCAATGAATAATTCACAAAATAAATCTAGAATAATTTATTTAAAACTCTCTAGACAAGTTAAACATCTCAGAAATCCAATTACACATTGATAATAATGAAAGAACAAGGGAAAAAGAATGAAAACTCTATTTGCTCTTTGATCTATAAAGTTGGAATTTCTTGATGTTGCTCTTGCTCTCTCCACATTTAATCCATTTTGATTCAATTGTAGAAGCATTTTTGTGTTTTTCTTTTCCTTAAGTAGTTGTTAAGGCTCTAGGGTTCTTTCTAGGGTTTTCCAACTTAATTTGGCTCTAAAAAAACCATGACACATCAAAAGACAAAAAGAACTCGCACTTGAAAAATCTTTGGCCTGATTATTACATTAGAGGTACGACCGTGCTCCTGCCGTTTCACTGTCAGCATGATTATGCTTGATAGGTTCTTAATTGATTATTTAATTATTTTATACCACTTAACAATTAAGGACATGAAATTGCTTAAGATACTTATTTTAACTCATATGTGATTTTAGGCACAATTCGGAAGCAAAGAAGTTAAAGTGAGTCAAAAGTACGATATTTGGGCCATTTTCTGAAGATTAATACTCACTTGTCTTCATGGAGCAAGAAGAAGAAAATTAGAAGACAAGAGGAAGAAAAGAAAAATGGAACAAAAAGATGAAGAATCATAGAAACCATGTAACGTGCATGTTTTTGTCATGCAAGAACATCAATTTAATGGAGTAGTAAAACAATAGCAGTCTATGAAGAAAACGCACCAGCATGAAGAGAAGCAGAAATGATGATGTAATGGAGCATGAAATGAAGTAGTATGAAATGGTGACGCAATAGTTGGGAAGTGTGAGCAAAATGCAGTCTGCGTTTCACGTAGATGACGTCTACATAACGCAGAAGTTGTGCATGAATGCAGACGTTGTGCGTGGACGTAGACCACATCTGTGAAACACAGACATTTTCAAGAGCAAAAACCTTATCTTAAAGAGGGATGAATAGTAGCTTAGACAAAAAAAAAGTTAATTTGTCACATCACAAATAGTAGTTGATGAGGCGAGAACAGGAGCATAGAAGAGCAGGCACAGTAGGGAAGAGCAGATAAGGGGTCTTTGGTTGGTGTTATAACGTGGGGGCTGAAGCATTTTCTTTGGAGAGAGTCATGGAAGGCTAAGTTCCTAATGCTGGTTTGGAGATGATATAGATGCCAACAACCCGGGTTAAGTGTATTATACTATTTTTGTTGTTTCTTTTTCTCATTAGAAATTGATTGTGTTATCCTATGTTAATTGATTGGGGTTTTTTGCAAGGATAATCGAATTTTTATTATTGTTCAATTATTTGTGTATGAACTCATTATGCATTGTGAAAAGATGATTTTAATGCATTCATTGAATCGTTTATTTGCAAACCCATTGCTAGAATTCAATATAATCTGTAATTTTTATGTTGTAATTCATATGTAGTGACTAATGATTCGTAATCAATAGGGATAACATGACCTATGTTAAATGACGCATCGTATATGGTTCTTGCCTTGATTAATCGATTTTCTTAATTCGTAATGCTATTGCCGAATTAAATATAGAAATCGTATCCTAGGTCATTCGGAAGTTAGGTTTAATTAATGATTGTATCACTACCTAAGGGAATACTCGGTTTAATTATTAACCCACGATTAATATTTTCTAGGAGAGATTAGATAACAACAAATTAATGAAATATGCTTGATTAGGGCGTAGGATGAGATTGAACCAAAAAACCAGGTCCCTACTGAATTCGCCACTTTTATCATTTTTTGTATTTTTTCTTTAATTTGTTTAGTCTAGTTTTATTTTATTTTCTTATTTCAAAATCCAAACCCCCTTAACCTAAAAAACTATTAATTTCATTTCAACAACTTTACACACACTTTCTGTGGGATAGACCTAGACTCACCACTGCTATAGTAGTAGTCTAGTTATTTTATTTTGGCTAACATTACAAAGCGCTATCAATTTTTTGTTGCTGGGGAGTGCGGTGTTTTAGTTTTTGTTTATGATTTTAATTGATGTTTTGTATATATTTGCTGGTAATTGGTTTCTTTTCAGTTACTTTGTGATCCTTCCTTTTTTTTTTTTATGTTTCATGTTTGTGATAAATATTAAAAAATATTCATGGATGTAAGTAATTTTTTCTTTAACTCTTACTCTCAATCCTATAACCAATGTTGAACTGATCAACCTAACTTTAGTTTTGAATGGGATAATCAACAAAGTTACTTCTATGATAGTTTGCAAGATGCACAACAATTCCTATATAGACCAGAAGTTTCTTATCACGATTCATGTATATCTCTAGACTACTATATCAAGACCTTTAATGCTAATAATCTTCAATTTTAGTAGGGTATGCAGCAACTTCAAGGGAGTATACAGTAGACCCAACAGAATATTTAACAATTCTAGCAGCATGAAAGGCAATCTTGGTCTAGTTGCCAAGATTCAGAGAGCCAACACAACTCAGATACATCTCTACAAGAATTGTTTAATATTATGGCTGCCAACAATCTTCAAATTCAACAGAATATGCAGTAGTTTCAAAAAATTATGTAGCAGTTGTTTTAGCAAGGTGTACAATAAATCCAACAGGATACTCTACAATTCTAGCAAAATGCATTGCCTTGATGAGGATATATCAGTCATATGGAACTGCAAAGCAAAGAGGAGAAGTCGTATCAACCCGAGGTATATCTAATGGATGTTTGTGTAGAAACTTTACAACGTGATGAGGAGCTTGAGAATTTTGAGAGCATTACTCAAGGAGTTGTTTATGTAGAAGAAGCAGAGGAGGAGCTTGAAGCAGAAAAAGACATATCTTTTAGCTCGGAGGTAAGTGCTGAGTTCCATTTTATTGTTGAGAATGACTCTTCACCTTTATATAGCATATTGGAGGAATTAAATGAGGAAGAAAAAGGCGAAGAGACATTTGAGATCTTTCTAGAGTGTATGGACTCAGTTAAGATTGAAAGTCAAAGGATAAGGAAGATGCTAAATAAAACGGATCATCAACTGAGACACTATCCTAAAGAACCTCACATGGAGGAGCGGCATGTGACACCTAAAGATCACAATTTTGTCACGTGAGAAGGAAACATAGAGTTGAGCCAGTGACTCTAAACAAAGGTGCTTCTTAGGAGGCAATCCAAGGGAAGTAAATTTCTTTTCTTTACATTTCACATTTCTTTTATATGCATGTGTGTTCTTTTTGGGTTTGTTTCTTGCTTGTTTTAAATTTTCAATCAAAATGAGAGAGAATAAACCAAACAAAACGAACATTTTTTCTTTTCTATTGATTCTAGGATTATGTAGTCATGATTAGAGTGTGAATTGACTAGAGAATTTCGTAGCAACTTAAGCATGCATTTTTACTTTTATGATTGGTCGATGTGCATTATCTTTAGAAGAGTAGTGACTAGTGGTAGACAAAGCCAGTGATATTTTAAGCCTTATTTGACTGACACATTCATATCAGTCTCGTTGTCTTTTGATAACGTGTGACCTTCATGATATGTTCATCTTAATTTTGCCTTAAATTTCTGTTCAAGACCACATTTTTATCATATGAGTTTGCAAAGTCATTCATAATTAATGCATCTTCCTAGAGTTGTAATGAATGTGTTATTTGAATGTGTTGAATATGAGGTAAATGTTGGCTTAGAAGGTTCACTCTTATGGTTTTAATGTATTGTTGTCATAAATTGTATAAGTGATTCCTTCAGATTGGTATATGCTTCATGTGGTTTGTGTGTGAGAGCTGAAATGAGTTGTTAAATATAAGTGTTGCATTCATCATAGCTGACAGTATCCAGTTATATATGAGTGTGAACTTGTGCACTTTATGTCATATTGAGTGTTGCATTTGTTTCACTAGCTTTAATGACTTTCATGCTAATTGACCCAAATACATCTCACCTCACCTTTACCCACATTATAACCTTAAAAATTCCTTTGATTCATGATTTTTCATGTGAACATTAGTGGTAGAGAAATGAAATGACATGCAAAGTTGTGGAATGACATGATCATGAATGGTATTGAGTATACTTAAGGATATATTTTAGTTAAACACATTTTCCAAGTCGACCATTATATTGTTAAGTTTTTGAAGATGATGAATGTCGATTGATCATGAGTAAAAGCTTGGAATGTTGACTTCTTGCTATGATTTTTAAAAGTCATTCATCTTTGTTATGATTATATATTCTTGGAAACTATAGGAAATGAGTAAATGTTGCTTTTGGGTCTATAGCTTAATTTTGATGTTTTGCCCTAGGAAAACCAAAAGCTAAGTATGGGGGAAATTGATAGCGCTTAATTGATTATTTAATTATTTTATAACATTTAGCAATTAAGGACATGAAATTGCTTAAGATATTCACTTTGAATCATATGTGATTTTAGGCACAATTCAGAAGCAAAGAAGTAAAAGTGAGTCGAAAGTGCGACATTTGACCCATTTTTCGAAGATTAATATTCACTTGTCTTTATGGAGCAAGAAGAAAAAAATTAGCAGGCAAGAGGAAGATAAGAAAAATGGAACAAAAAGAAGAAAAATCATAGAAAGCATGCAATGTGTATGTTTTTGCTATGCAAGAACATCAATTTAATAGAGCAGTAAAATGTTAGAAGTCCATGAAGAAAATGCGGCAGCATGACGAGAAGCAGAAACGACGACACAATGGAGCATGAAAGTAGCAGCATGAAATGGCGACGCAACAGCTAGGAAACGTGAGCAAAACACAATCTGCATTTCACGCAGAAGTTTCTGCGTTAAGCAGACGTTTTCAATAGCAGAAACCTTGTTTTAAAGAGTTGTGAATAGTAGCCTAGACCCAAAAAAGTAAATTTGTCACATCACAAATAGTAGCTGGTGAGGCGAGAACAGGAGCGCAGAAGAGGAGGCACAATAGGGAAGAGCAAATAGGGGGTCTTCAGTTGGGGTTATAACGTAGGGGCTGAAGCTTTTTCTTTTGAGAGACTTATGGAAGGCTAAGTTCCTGATGCCGGTTCAGAGGTGACATCGAGTTCATCGACCTGGGTTAAATGTATTTTACTGTTTTTGTTGTTTTTCTCTCATTAGAAAATGATTATGTTATCCTATGTTAATTGATTTGGGTTTTGTGTATGAATAATTGAATTTTCGTTATTGTTCAGTTATTTATGTATGAACCCATTAGGTATTGATAAAAGATGATTTTAATGCGTTCATTGAATCGTTTATTTGCAAACTCATTGCTAGAATTTCGATATAATCTGTAATTGTTATGTTGAAATTCATGTGTAGCGACTAATAATTCGTAATCATTAGGCATAACATGACCTAGGTTAAATGACGCATCGTATGTGGTTGTTGTCTTGATTAATCGATTTTTCTAATTCGTAATGTTACTGCCTAATTAAATCTAGAGATTGTATTCTAGGTTATTCGGTGGTTAGGTTTAATTAACGATTGTATCTTGATTAAGCACTACCTAAAGGAAAACTTAGGTTAATTATTAACCCTCGATTAATAGTTGCTAGGAGAGATTAGAGAATAACAAATCAATGAAATATGCTTAATTAGGGTGTAGGTCGAGATTGAACCAAAGAACCAGGTCTTTACCAAATTCTCCACTTTTATCATTTTTTGCATGTTTTCTTTAATTTGTTTTTATTAGTCTAGTTTTTTTTCAAAATTCAAACCCCCTTAACCTAAACACCGATTAATTTCATTTCAACAACTTTATACACACTCTCTGTGGGATCGACTTAGACTCACCATTGCTATAGTAGTAGTCTACTTATTTTATTTTGAACAACATTACAACGCATTGTTAGTGCTGCTTGAGGCATAATCATGTCACCTTCAAACTTCCTCCATCTTCTTCATTCTTTAATTTCTTGATTTTCAACACTCACAAACACTTCAAACACCTTTTGAAACATAAAATTAAGATATAATTCTTACTCAAAACCAAACAAACATTTAGAATACATGCAAACATTAACAATATCATAATTCTAAGCATATACACATGATAATAATCTAAAAAGCACTTTAAAATGCACTAAAACATTTAGCAAAACATAATACAATCTACACCTATCAATTTCCTTCTTTAATTTTAGTTCCCAAAAGGACATATGTGTATGGCTTTATTGATTTGAGATAGTCTATAACTACTAGTTTTTTGATAGGTTCATTTAGACTCCTAACATTCCAGGCAAAAATGGACATGGATCATTTGTGGGAGATTTCACCTTTTGTCTTCCTTCTATGTAGATCTTCTTACCACAGTAGTTAAATTCTCATTATGATCTTTTAATTCTTTAAGACTGGTCTTGAGCTCATCATCACTATTTGGTATTTCCTACTCTTCACTTACCATTTTTTTAAATTGTGGACTCTACTATTTGACTCTACAAGTTTTTTTAAGTTGAAATTTGCACTATATTTGATTTTTTATGGTTTTATTATTAGCTTCTTCATAATCCGTATTTTTTTCTTTATGCAAAATTTGATTTTATGAATCAATTTGGGGTGGAATTTATATCATGTTTGAATTTTTTGCAGTATCTCCTCCTCCTCTTTTCTACCTAAGATCAATGTTACAGAGACCCTTTAAATAGGTCTCCATTATATTGTTTTCCTTGCTTAAGGCTTCCATAGGTAGGTTATTGAGATTGTGCTTTCTTCCAAATTCCTATAAGGGTCAAGTCTTTTAAGTTTGAGTGTGTCTAGGAGCTCCTTATCTAGATTAGCTTCTATGTACATTTTTGTATAGCTAATTTGACCTATGGATGTAATGTTCTCACCCATGAATAAAGGTTTACTTAGTGCACTTGCTAAATAGCCAAGTCTCATGGTACTTCAATATTTAAGTGGAATGTCATAGAATTGTGCCCACACAAGAACTTTTTTTAATTTTTTTCTTGTTCAATTCCATTCCTAACTTCCATCTTTCGATTATTATAGGCTTGCCATTGCAAGGCCATAGACCTGTCTCAATCATTTTGTTTGCCTAAGTTTTTGAATTGAAAGTGAAAAGAAAGAAATCACCTTAGTTTATAAGTACTTTAACTAGGTCAAGTTGATTCCACTTAGTTTCTGCCTATACCTTAACTTAGGAGTAGTAAGGAGTAAGCTAGTATCTTACCAACAAAGTAACCAATAATGTGCTCATCCATCTTGAGGCCCCCTTCCTTGAGTACTTTAATTGGTGGTGACATGATGCCTATATATGTTTCTATTACTTATGAATGAAAGAGTGCTTGAAGGTGGAATCTCTGTCATGAGCCACTTGTGACCATGTCTTACTAGTAGCCTGGTTCTTAACATCTTTAGTACTCATCTCATCTTCATTTATAGCCACAAAGTGAGAGGTGGTCTGATTCTCAACTTCATTCAAAGTTACTTGAGGAAGTTAAGGACAAAGAGTAGTAGGGGTTGAAATGGTTTTGTTGGACGCAACTAGTAAGGCATGGTTTTGGCCTAGAAGTTAGGAAGTAGATAGAGTAGAAGTGGGTCCTTATAGGGGTGTGAAGGTTCCAAAGTATGTGTCAATGAACTAAGAAAGAAAATTTCAATGTTTATGGAGTAGTAGGTTTGAAAAACAATTACCTAAAAAGGTAAAAAAGAGGGTGGAAGCTGGAAAAAATTATTAGAAAGACAGATCTACCCATAGTGTATAAATTATATAGTAGCAAGAACCTTAACCAAAAACTAGGCCAGGAAGAGGAGAGGTGAAAGAGATGAAAGTAAGAAGAAAAAAGATAGAGCTGAGGGATGTCTAGACAGGAGGATTTGAAGTTATAAAACAGTGTCTAGGAGGAGATGGTTATTAGAGCATGTTTCAAAAGGTTTCTTAAATAATCCTTATTATTTGGCTCCTCCTCTTCATGTTCCTCTTTCCCCCTCTTCTTTCTTGAATATTCTCATGTTTAATCTTCTATAGGCTCATTCTTGGCTTCCAGATCTATAGGAAAATTGAGAAATTGAAAACATTTCGGGGATCGTTCTCTAAAACTCCATTTGCTTCAGACTCAGAGTAGAATTTAAAGAGAACATGATTCTTTTTTATATCATAACTTCCTGCAGTTCTTTTTCATGAGGCATGGCAATGGGCTGGGTTAGGCTTGGGCCAGTGAAACCCAACTTGTAGCCTAGCTCTATCGGGTCAAGGGTGGCTCGTCCAGCTTGGTCAGGCTCGAAGATTTTAATAAATTTTCTTTATATATTTATTTAAGGAACATTTTAATATTGTAGTTACATTTTTTTATTTCCTAAATTTCAAATTATACACAAATATTTATATAAAATTAATGATATAAAATATTTTTAATAGATATTTAGAAACTATCATATTTATTAAAAATATATAATATTGTTATAATTATTCCCTACAAATAAGTGAATTTAATTTCAATTTCGTAATTTTACTATAACAATTAATTATAATTTAAATGTAAAAAAGTTATTATCTAAATACAATTTATTTCAAATATTATTTTTATTTTTAAATATTATTATAATTCTTTTTTAATATGATTTAAAAAACATATATTAAGTTTATAATATAATATTTTTAAACTTTTAGTTTTTTTTTATAAATTATGTACAGAACTCTTAATTGATGTTGGTGCTATAAATTATACACTTTAAATAATAATTATACATGTAACTCTTAGTTATTGTTGATTTTTTTACTTCTACAAATATTAATCAATCTACAAAACTAAAGAAAGTATAATTTTTTTATACCCGTATGCAAAAGACTACAAAGTTTAAAATATTGCAATAATATTGTCTTTTCATATTGTATCTACTAACTATTAAATAATCATTGTAAAATTTTAAATTTTTATTAAATATATATTTTAAAATGTAATTAATAATAATTCAATTTCTTATATTATAAATAAAATATAAAAACTTTTAATTAGAAATATATTAGTTTTTTTTTTCAAAATTTTGAATGTATTAAGCCTTGAAGGCAAATTAAAATGTCACAACTTATAAAACAACTAAGCATCTCCAAACAGTAAAATCGTTACATCTGAACAGACAAGGGAAAATACTCTTGTGATTAATTTTCAGTAACACGCTCTATCCTTAAAACACCGCTCATCATGTCACATTTTCCTTGGCGTTATACGTCCACCACGTGCGCCATTCGGAACTTTAACCTGCATACCAACAGGAGAGAACCTAAAATTTTATATTTAAATATTAATTTACAAATAACTCTTTTCTTAATCTTTAATTCAAATTTATCTACATCTAAAACATATAAAAAAAAATTAAACTTACTTATATTATATTCATGTATTTCATCTCAATATTTCAATATTTGGAAAATATTATGAAAATAATCTACATTCACAATATAAGCAATTATTTTAAACTTAAATTTTCTTTACAAAATTAGTCATTTTTTTTCTTTTTATAAATCATAAAAATAATAAAATTTTATTGAATAAAATAAAGTTTAAACTAAATATTTTACTTACTTATTTGTGCATAATCAGCTAATATAAATAAAATCTAAATAAGTGTGCTTATAAATAAATAGTAATATTATATACTTATATTAATAAAAAATAAATTATATATAATTAATTATATCAATTTAAATACCTATACAATATTTACATTAAATCGTATTTATATATATAAATAGATAGTGTCTTGACACCAGGCTTCTCATAATTTGAGAAGTGACAAATTCGTAAGAAAGTAGACATATATTTTCTAACTAATTTAGTAAAATAATTTATTCGACGTATCAAAAAAAGCGGTTTGCACCTTCAAAATTTTCATTGTTATAATTGTTTATTTATTATATGAACAAATACATATATTTGCACAATATTCAAATAATTATCTTTTAGAAAATATATTTTATATATACACATATCAAAAGAAATTAATATCATAATTACTCTTAACGCATTAAACTTTTTATTTTTTATTTTATATTTATACAATACATACATTATGCATATATGTATTTATATAAATCTTAAAATGAACCAATAGCTTTATTAATCCAAATATATCGATTTCAAAAGAATATAAAAAGAAGTCAAAAGTAATTGAGTCATAAAAACATAAACATATAGTATGTTATATTGAAAATAGCTATTATTTTATTTACACTAGAATATATTTTATAAATACTTTTGATGTGTTTTTATAAATTATTATATTTATTAAAATTTACTATAATTATTTTTATATTATTAAAAAGAGAATTTTATTTTAAAATTTGTAAGATATTAAATTTTATTATAATAATTAAAATACACATAAAAGCGAAAAATCAAAGTCAATTTATAAAAGATGAAGCTAATCGTATTTTAAAAATTCTTATTACATTAGAATATTATCATAAGGGTATTAGACTTTTACAGTAGGTCATTTAAATTATAATATAGTTTACGATGAAATTACCAATAAATTATACAAAAATATTTATATAAAATTTAAAATTAATAAAACCAAATTCATTAACTATAGCAATCTTTATTAGACACGAATGATTATCCAAATCATTTTACAATAAATGATATAATTTACAAAAAAAAGATAATACCATGACGGACAGACGGAGCTTGGATACTAGATACTGGAGACTTGAGACTAAGAGAACAGCTAATCGTTGTACTTGTTGCTAAGATCGTCAACAGTTTGGATCAAATTATTTGTACGTACAAACATTATATTTAGTAATGTAATATTAAAATTAAAGGAATATTTTGGATATGGTAATATTCAATAAATAATTAAATATGCCTTCATCTTCATATATTTGATCAAAACAATGTGCAATTAGTCGATTAATTTGACTAGTCACCTTCGCATTAATACCTATGGTTATTGTTAGGACCTGATCTCGAAATCGGACCCCAACCGGAAAAAGACGGAAAAACGGAAAACAAAAGAATACGAATCATTACGAATCGATCGGAGATCGTATAACAAAGGCGAAAACAAAATCGAATGCAAATCGCGGTAGAGAATCGGTAAAGAAATCATAAACGAATCGAAGCGGAAGCAAAAGCGAAAACGGAAATCGAAGAATCGGATTATAAATTTCGAAACGAACCAAAATCGGATTTCTCTGAATCAAAAGCCAACAAATCAAATGCGGAACAAAGCGAACAAATCGAACGTGAATCCGACATCCGAAAATGTGTATCGGATAA
>JAOTAX010000006.1:23013363-23027719 GCA_025629825.1 Erythroxylum guanchezii
CCTTTCCTAAATAAACTCCTACTGCCAACTAGAATTCCTAACTAAGCAAGGATTTAGAATCCTTAATAAACTCCTACGAATGCATCCATAACACCCTCTTTCTCTATGCACTCGTGCACTTGTCAACTTGTACTTATAACTACTCAGCAAAGGATGTTGTTTCATCACATTACGCTAATATGGGGGTTTCCCCGACTTTTACATCTGCAAACTAATGCTATATTGCTTACAGAAATGGGGGTTATTCCTATTCTCTTTGAACAGCCAGTTGATAGAGATGATTGGGAAGCCCTTGGTCATGTCACTCAAATTGCAAAAGCCAAATATGGGATATCTGTTGCAGCAGATGAGAGTTGTCGAAGTATAGATGATGTTAAGAAAATAGTCAAAGGGAATCTTGCAGATGTTATTAACATTAAACTTGCCAAAGTTGGAGTTATTGGGGCACTTGAAATTATTGAGGAGGCAAGAGCATCAGGATTGGATCTCATGATTGGTGGAATGGTAGAAACTAGACTGGCCATGGGCTTTGCCGGTCACCTTGCTGCTGGCCTTGGTTGTTTTAAGTAAGCACCATGAGTTTATACCTTTGTTGGGAATATAAATATGTATGGAATTGTTTAGAAGCTTACATGTTTACTGTTTGCATTCTAGTTCAATATGTTTTCGTTTTAGTCTCATGTTTGCTCTCCCTTTTGATTCGTTTGTCGTAAATCTGTCCCATACAGGTATATTGACCTGGATACTCCCATTTTGCTATCAGAAGATCCTGTTTTTGAAGGTTATGAAGGTATTCCTTTAACTCCACTCCAACTATTCAACTAATTAGTATTGAACATCTAGGTTTCTGTGACAATCAATTATGTCTTCAAACTATCAGCTTTAGATTGGTCATTTGATAAATTACTCCTTTTTTACCCCCAAAACTTTTGTAGTATCTGGTGCAGTTTACAAATTCACGAATGCAAGAGGGCACGGTGGTTTCCTTCACTGGGAGAACGTTCTCTGGTAAGCTTTAGCTATTTTTCAGTCCATCTACGTGGTGTAAGTTTTGGACTTTTAGAAAATTCTATACGATGTGATGTTGAGGACTAGTTGCTCCTTTGTGATCATAAGATTACAGGTTTAAGTTATCGAAACAGTCTCTTTGTAAAAATACAAAGGGAAGGCTGCATACATTATGACCCTCTCTAGACCTCCGCAAAGCGGGGAGTCTTATGCACTGGGTGCATTGACTATAATACGTGACGATATGGAGTCTTGCTACCGAATTAATCAACTCAAAATTTGTCCCTAATTTACCTCAAATAACTAGTTTCTGTTTATTTCAAATTGTTAGCATTACAAACAGGCTAAACATTCATCCCAATGGCATAGGCTTTGCCTTTCACCCAGTTATCTTTTCAAGCAAGATATACTTTGTAACCTACGTTGCCTTAATCTTTTCCATTAGCCCTTAGGTTTTGATTGTTTATATCAAGTTCCCATAAGACATAGGCTAAGGGTCAAGAAATTCCTATCCATGTCACCTGTGTTGCCCTACTGTTACCCATTAGTACTTAGGTATTGATTTTTTATACTCAATTTTCATAAAGGCTCATAGGCTAAGAGTCAAGAAGTGCCTTGCAAGAAAGAATGTTTTGCGTGAATATAATTGGTACTTTTGACCAGGAAGTATTTGTTTATGCAAGTTATTGCCAGACGTTGAGCTTCTGGGGGAAAGGAAAATTTATATCATGGTGTTTTACTTGCTTGTAATGGTGGTTTCAGCTATACAAAGATCTATCAAGTCATACCGTCCAATCTTTGTGATACTTTCTTCACAGTTTGAAATTGCACTTTTCAGTCTAAGAGCCCTTTGATTTGGGTTACAAATAGAAATGCTGACTTCCGAGGAAGGCATCCTTTAACAGCTTAAGTTATTACATATTTCTTTCTGTAATTGCTTTTGGTTGAATTGATTAAAAGCTCATGTTCCCAAGTATTAGGAGGTTCAGAATTCTATCATATCAGAAGTTAAATTGTTTTGTCTTATGCTACTTTTTTTTTTGAAAGTTAAAAATTTCACTGATTAAAAATAATTACATCTAGAATACAAAAGGTGAAGAATAATCCAAAAAGACTAGATTACAAAGAGTTTTGGTTCCTAGTACACGTCTACTTCTTAATATCTAGGGGTACTTACCTGTATTACTCCAATCCCCTTCTCTTCATACTACTTGACAGATTTCCTGCTATTCATAGTACTTCTTGTTATCTAAGCACGGATACCTGAAATTTAGTCAGTAGAGCATGGTGCAGGTATTATTATAAACTCAAAATAGGTGCTGATTTTTTTGTTGACGCTCTTATGAAATCTATTACCAAATTAGAGAATATTCTGTTTTTAATTAATTAATTTATTGATTTGTCTTATCCCAATTGCGCAGAACAATGTAAAGAACTGCTGTCTGAAGATCAATTGCGGTTAAATTTTTTTAACCCTTAGTTTTTCGGACTGAGGGTATGTGACCAACTCTTGATTTTAGCTAGACGGCAGTTCTATTGGGGTTTTCAGTTTTGTCTCTGTAATCTTATGCATAAGCAATTGTGGGTGAAATTTGTAGCATTTTTATGTTTGACAAAACTGGGAATAAATTGTTGTATTAATCTTAAATATATTTACTGCGAGCCATCTCAATCCTTTTCTTTTTTTGGCACATCTTCTATTTCAGTTGAAATTGAAACATAAACGTCTTTGGTGTGCATTTTGCCTTTCTTTTTTTTTTAATGATCTGTATCTCAAGTTCACATCTTGAACAGAGCCTGGCAATCATACCATTGGAATCTTCATGTGTGCAAGCAGATAAGTTTGCTTTCATCTTTCAGGTCTACATATATCGGAGTAACAACAACCTAAGCAATGAATTGCAGGATAGCCAGTACAGCAATTAGGAACAAGTTCAAGAATTACTTAATTGGCTCATTCTTTTTCCATTGTTAAGACTTTAATTCATTTTCCTATTAACTAGTTTGAATGCTTTAGGATTTCAATTTTTTTTCCCTTTTCTTTTCTCAATCTCAAATATCTACTATTTTTTAAAGACTTGAGCTCTGGGTTTTCCTTTTAAGTCCTAAGTTCTCTTCTTTCGCCTGGTTTTCCGATCATGCCTTTTATCTAACTACTGAAATTGATAATTTATGGTATGGGTTAATTAATGTGTGAGATATGTTGAGTTTTTACTCGTAGTTGCTACTTTTTTATTTTGTTAATCAAGTGTTTCAAATAAGCTACCTGAAAAGCCAGGAACCAGAACAAAACTGGAAAACAGCTTCGAACCAACACATAATGTACTTCGTCAATTAGTACGAAGTCCGAAAAATTAGATCCATAAACTCTTAGATGCTAGAGCTTCTTAAATCAAGTCAATCATTGCTACACTCCAACCTCGACTAACGTCACGAATTGGAGACTTAAAAGGCGAAATGAATTCATCAGTTTTCTGTCAATTATTTAATTATAAACACAGACGGCTAACCTCCTAAATTAGTTGAAAACATATTCAGATTTTCATAAAATGTTTAAAAAGCACCCAAAAAAATGCAGAAATCCTTTAAACATGCATGGATGTGATCATGTGAACACTTTTTCAAAAGCAGGAGGCGCCTACAAACTACAAAGGCGAAAGTGCACAAATGCTTTGCTCATGCCATTACTTTTTTCCCTCTTCCAAGTCTATGTTCTTTCTCATTCCTGTCAAGACGGTTAGTATTATTAAGGTAGGAACGTAAACGCTGCATTATAATTTACATTCACCCATGGCCGGTGAAAGTTTTTAAGTTTCTTTATCGTTAAACCATCAAATGCAAGGGTATGCCCAATCTCCTTATTTCTCTCCTTTTTTTCTTCTCCTTTTTTGTGCCCAAAGGGGAAGTTTGACCGTTAAATGCAATGCTATGCCCAATCTCCTTATTTCTCTCCTTTTTTTTTTCTTCTCCTTTTTTGTGCCCAAAGGAGAAGCTTGACTGTTAGAAAGTCTCTTGACTTCTTAGTCCATAGAATCTCGGTCTCTCTCTCTGTATATATATGCAGGTACTTACTACTCCATTTTCTAGATAATTGGTTCACGTTTTCACATTCTTAATGTGAACGTAAAAATGCGCAAGTGGGGAACTCTGTTTCGTGCATGCGTGTTAGTAGTTTATAGACCAGGATTGATGGGCATGTATACTGCCAATCCCACGATCATTAATTCCACCTCCTCCTTGTCAGAGGAAAAAGGATAGGACCACGGCTTCAATGAACTAACTTTCGGCCACTACTTGAGCGTGCGACGTGATATGTTTGCGTTAATGAAAAGGACAACTAATTTAAGTTGCCATCCGCTTCCCATAGCCGAAAGTGTTCACCATCATTGTGCTGGTGTTTAAAAACATTTTCCAATATAAATGCTCAATATAGCATCCATCATCTTAAGTTATAATTCAATTCTTAGAGGAGTTTGTTTTATTACTCATCCTATATAGGAAATACGTGTGTATAAAACCATCTATCAGAGTCTTTTCTTAGGAATAACGTAGTGCTTACAGGAATTATGTGCGCACATAAAAAGTGAACTTACATTAGCAGCAAATTCATTTATTCACTTAAAAAAAAATGCCATAGTATAACTTAAAGTGATTTAACTACACACTCGTTATGCCTTTATAATGTTGGAACCTCAATTACAAATTCAATCAGTAGTAATTTAACATGAGGTTAATGTCACATAAATGCGAAAAATAAAATTAATTAATAACACTAAATTCTAACTAATACAAGATAGCTTTATTATAGCACCACAAATTTAAGGAGATAAAAGATCAGAACTCTTTCCATGCTATGCTCAAATTCTAGAAGAGAGCTTGCGTTTGATGGGTGTAAGCAGAATCACAAAAGAACAATGTATTAGAGAATAAAATGTCAAAAGCAAACAATTGCCTAGGCAGGTGTTCACGATTTGCTACAATAGCTACAGAAGACCTTAATCTTCTTTATATATAGTATCTATATTAGGTCTCCTTATCACAAGCTTAATATAGGTCCAGTTCACACCGATCGGGGTTTATTTTCCTCCTGGACTTCAGCCCATTACTCTAGATTATTCATTGAATCACTTTATTATCTTTATATGGATCAAATTACGTAACTTAACCGATAAGTTATTTAAAAACCAAAAATTACAATTAATTGTCGTCCACTAAATAGAAAATTTTCTAACATTCTTCCCTTTGGACAATAACTAATTGGGTTATTGACTTAAGTTTAAAAACCAGTTTAAAATTCATTAAGTCACACTACTATATTGATCGATCAAGTTTAAAAACAAAATAATTGATCCCAAAATAATAAAATTCCACCATTCCATCCCGTAAGGCTTTCGATATCAAAAGATATCAAACATATGTTTAATATGTGACACAGGTCTAATATAATCACGAATATTTAATATCTCACTAATATGAATGAGAAAATGAAGTGTGGCAAACTCAGATGATACATGTATGATCTAATATGTATTATCTTTCTGTTTGTAGGTCTCGATTTCTGTAAACTTTATGCTAAACTGCATCAGAGAAATCTTGTTTTCTCTCTCCGAATACAAAAACTGCATTAGAGAAAACCTTTATGTTCTCTAACTGAATGTTAAGCTGCATTAGAGAGCCTTTATCAGATTGAACACTTATATTCCCCTATGTCATGTCAAAATCTATATATATACATATTAAACTGTATGTGTCATAATGATATAGGCTAAAGGTCAATCTATATATATGCCCAATGACCTCTAAAATGCTTAAGATCAACACAAATCTTAAGACTTTCACATGTATTATGACTATGTATGATAACATGTAGTGCTTAAATATGAATCAATGACCTGCCTTATTCCAACACAATACATCTGTATATATACAAGTTTGGTGCCAAATCGGTGCACCCTAATATTGAGCTAATCAACTTGCCTAAATTAGTGGGCCTATGATACTAACAGAAAATACTTCTTATTCTAAAGATATGTACAGCGAATGATCCGCAAATTAATTGTCGACAGAATCTGATAGATATAATGCAGATATTCTCATTTTACCCCCCCCCCCCCTCAAGTTGGTGCATGTAAGTCTTGAATGCCCAACTTGCCCAATAGATAATTAAATTGTTTGGTGCCAAGAGCCTTAGTGAAAAGATCCGCAAGTTAGGTGCGAGAAGGAACATAAAAGGGACTGAGGTGCCTTTGAACTATTTCATCCCGAACAAAGTGACAGTAGACTTCAATGTGCTTCGTGCGTTCATGAAAGATGGGGTTCTTGGCGATATGGAGGGCAGCTTAGCTGTCACAGTAGAGGCGAATGGGCACAATGTGGGAGATGCCAAGACTAGAGATAATATCCTTCAACCATTTTAACTCACAAGTGGTGTTAGCCATGGAGTGATATTCGGCTTCCGAAAAGGATTTAGAGACAATGTGTTGTTTCTTGGTCTTTCAGGAAACCGGTAAGTTTCCAAGTTGAATAAACCAATCAGTGAGAGACTTCCGAGTTATAGGGCAGCTCGCCCAATCTGAGTCACACTAGCCATAGGGTCAAAAGTCACCGTCGCGACGCAAGAGGATACCCTGCCCTGGGTGTCCCTTCAAATAACGAACCATGCGCAAGGCAGCATGCTAGTGGTCCTCCCGAGGGGCCTGCATGAATTGAGATAAAATATGAACATTGTAGGACAGGTCAAGTCGTGTGAAACATAGATAAATGAGGCTTCCAACGAGGTGGCGGTATTGGCTAGGATCAACGAGTAACAAGTCATCCGCTAATGCCAAGCGGTGATTTTCTTCCAATGGAGTGGGAGCCAGTTTGGCTCCAAGCAACCCAACTTCCGTGATAATGTCCAAGGCATATTTTCTTTGGCACAAGTAGATACCAGTGGGGGATCGAGCAACTTCCACCCCAAGGAAGTATTTAAGGCGCCTCAAATCCTTCATGTGAAAACAACGATGGAGATAAGTTTTAAATTGTCGAACAGCAGCTATATTATTATCTCCAATGACAAGGCCATCTATATAAGCCAACACCACAAGCCACACATCATCTTAATGAAGAGTGAACAATTAGTAGTCTGAATAAGACTATTGAAAGCCGTACTGAACTAAAGCAGCAGAAAGTTTTGCAAACTAACAACGAGGGGCTTGCCATAAGCTATAAAGCAATTTACGAAGTTTACACACTACTCTTGGTTGTGACACCTGGAAATCGGGAGGTAATTTCATGTATACTTCCTCTTTAAGATCACCATGTAGGAAAGCATTGTGGACATCCATTTGATGAAGTTCCCAGTCTTTAGCAGCAGCTACAGCTAAGATCGTGTGAATAGTGACCATCTTGACCACAGGAGCAAAAGTCTCATTGTAATTCAGTCCTTCAAGCACCAAGGCCACATCATCATGAGTGCTAGAACCCCCCCCCCCTTTCGGAGGTGGTCGGTGTTGCAGGAAACGTGGGTTCAGAATCTTCAGATGCAATGTTGGGCGCCGCTATATGAGTGTCTGGTGGGCCACCGTCACTACCTTCTGCTTCTTCAATTGTAGTGTCAACAAATCCTTCAGGGGCCCGCACTTGTAGAATGTGCTCGTCTACTTCACTGGGCTGAGTAGCAAAGGGGAACTCTTTTTCCACAAACTTAACATCACGTGAGACAAAAATAATTCCTTTTTCCAAGTCAAAGAGCTTCTATCCTTTTTGTCCATACGGGCAACCAACAAAGACACATTTTTGACTTCTACTATCTAATTTATCCCCTCGTCAGCTTTGGTTGTGAGCATAGCATAGAGAACCAAATACCCGCAAGTGATTATAAGATGGTGGCTTCCCATGTATCATTTCATACGAGGTCTTCCCATCAAAAATTGATGATGACGTTATATTAATTAAATACCCGACAATCAAAATGCATGCTTCCCAGAAGCGAAGATGAAGTTTTCCTTGAAAGTGTAGTGCTCGTGCAACATTTAAAATGTGTCGATGTTGGACCCCACTTATTTCTAGAGTCCAACGCTTGCTTTAATACCATATCTGTTGGATCCCGCTTGTTTCCATAGTCCAACGCTTGCTTTGATACCATATCTATTGGACCCCGCTTGTTTTCGGAATCCAACTCTTGCTTTGATACCAGACATGTTGGATCCCATTTTCGAAACCCAACTCTTGCGAAATATTATAATACTTGAGCATATTCCCATGAAATCATCTCCTTAACCATTTTAATAGAGAGTCAAAAGAACATACACAATCGAAACTACTTCAAATCTATCATTTCATTACTTAAGCAACAGAGTTTGAAAAAACTTTATTTACATCTCAAAAGCCACACCATTGGCTTATTACAAAAATACAAAATAGCAAATGAAGCAATTCCCTTAGGCTCTCGATCACTTGATCTCTTAGCTATCACTTGAAGATGGGACAAGAAGGGGGTGAGCTTGAAAGCTCGTGGGTAACAGTTTATGTTAAAAAGGGAATCAAGAGAGAGAAGTGGAACAAGAGAAGAAGCATTTTGAGCAAGTCTATAAGCAAGGAAATCAAGGTGGGTTACATGTTTATAATAGAGTAAATAAGCCACTAAATGTGTTTTTCGAATAAAGAAAGTTTAATGATTTCAAATTGCATCATAAGTGTTGCATTTATTGATATGGTATCAAAGCAAGTGATGGACTCTAGAACCAAGCGGGGTCCAACAGTTGTGGTATCATACAGATCCCGCTTGTTTTCGAAATCCAACTCTTGCATCAAAGCAAGTGTTGGTGTTGGATCCCGCTTGTTTCCGGAATCCAACTCTTGCTCTAGAACCAAGCGGGGTCCAACAGTTGTGGTATCATACAGATCCCGCTTGTTTTCGAAATCCAACTCTTGCATCAAAGCAAGTGTTGGTGTTGGATCCCGCTTGTTTCCGGAATCCAACTCTTGCAAGAGTTGGATTCCGGAAACAAGCAGGATCTAACAGATATGGTATCAAAGTAAGCGTTGGACTCTAGAAACAAGCGGGGTCTAACAGTCTATGCTTCCTTTCCACTCGTCCGTTTTGTTGAGGAGTCCCTGTATATGATGTTTGATGAAGGATTCCATGTTGCATAAAATATTGTTTTAAACACATGATTTTAGTCCCATTGTCACTGCGCACAATTTTTACCCTTTTATTATACTGTCGTTCAATTAGTGAAAAAAATTGACCATTGAGCTTGCCGCCTCTTTCTTTTCTCTCAATAAATATATCTATAAAGCCCGAAAGTAACCATCAACCAAAGTGAGGAAATAAGATGCATCGCAAGTTGATGGGGATCTATAAGGTCCCCATAAATCACAATGTATTAAATCAAACATATCTGAGGCTCGAGAATCACTTAAAGGAAATTTTTCTCTCGTTTGTTTCGATCTTTCACATACTTCACACAATTTATTGAAGCACTCACGTTTACAATTACTACTCAAATTAGGAAGCATTTGAAACACTTTAAAAGACGGATGTCCCATTCTTTTGTGCCAAAGCTCGAGTTGTTTTTTTTACACTAATCTAAAAACCTTGCATCCCACGCATACCATGATACAGATAAAGCCCATCTTTCCGCTCACTCTCTCCAATCAGCATCCTCGAAGTGAGGTCCTACATTACACAAAACTTGTTAGTGAACAACACCAAGCACTGCGCCTCATCTGTTAATTTCGACACTGATATGAAATTGCATTTTAATTTTGGCACATATAACACATTTTTTAATCTAAGTTCTCCATCAAGAACAACATTTCCTTCTTTCTTAGCCAGCATCTGTTCACCATTTGGTAACCCCACCGGGCAGCCTCCTATAGTACACTCCTTGTTGAGATTTCTCAATGTTCCTGTCATATGGTTAGAGGCACCATCTATGATCCATAAGTCACAACATTTCTAGAATGGCATGCCACTGCTCAATGCTCAGGCCTACCACTTCGCTCCTTCCATTCTCTGTTCCTGTATCAGTGTGGCTACCTGCAGTAACTTGTGTCACATTGGCACGAATCGTGCCACCTCTTCCTCGGCTTCCACTTGCCTTGGATTGGTTCCTTCCAGTCTTCCCCCCTCGTTTCGTAGTTCACCCCACCAGTCGGGGTATCCTACATCTGAAAGCACCCTTTTACATCATGTCCTGGTTTGCCACAGTGAGAGCACACCACCGACATATCCTTCCCCTCACCTCGTCCTTTTGGCTTGTATCCTGTTTGGACAGTTAGGCCCACAACCATCCCTCTCTCTTCCTTTGATTTGGCAATTGACTTCATTTTCTCCTCTTGCACCATGGTTGCATAGACTCAGTTTAGCGAGGGCAAAGAGTCTGTCACCAAGATATTGGAACGTGTTGTCCCATAGATCACATCATCCAGACCCATCAGAAATTGATAAACCTTTTCTTCTTCTCTTCGCTTCTCAAGTTGAGATGCAATGTTACACTTGCATCCTCCACACGTACACCTTGGAATCTGTTCATAGTTGGCTTACTCTTCCCATAAAATTTTTAGTTTTCCATAGTATGCAACCATGGTCATTCCCTGTTGCTTGCACTCTGCCAGTTCTGCCTTCAATTGCTGAATTCTTGGTCCATTTATCACTGAGAAACGTTCTTTAATTTCTTCCCACATGTCTTTCGCATTTTCTGCATATGCGACAGTGGAACGCAAACCTGACTCTATGGTGTTCAGGATCTAAGACATAATCATAGACTAGAATGTCCACCAATCTTCTTGTTCTGGTGCATCATTCGGTGGTTCCTTGTGAGTTTCATCTATAAACCCCCACTTTCTTCGAGCCCTTAGAGAGATCTTCACGGCTCTAGCCCATTCCTTATAGTTCTCGCCTCGCAATTGTACCTGCGTGATCATGTTTCCAGGGCTGTCACTCGCACTCAGCTCATAGGGTGATGGAGTCTTCTTGCTCTCATTCCCTTGAGTTTTCTTGATTTCTTCGTCGTGCGTCTTTTCTTCTACTTCTGCCATTTTTGCAGCAGAAGTCAGCGCTCTGATACCACGCTCAAATATGAATCAATGATCTGCCTTATTCCAACACAATACATCTGTATATATACAAGTTTGGTGCCAAATCGGTGCACCCTGACATTGAGCTAATCAACTTGCCTAAATTAGTGGGTCCATGATACTAACAGGAAATACTTCCTATTCTAAAGATATGTATAGCTAATGATCCGCAAATTAATTAATGACAGAATCTGATAGATATAATGCAGATATTCTCGTTTTATGTAGTATCGAGGATAAACGATGATCATATTTATTGATGAATCACTATACTATCATAATACATCAAAATGTACAAACGTACATGGAGAAAACATAACGATCCCTAAGTAATAGTATCTAAGGACTTCGAAACACCCATACTATATACTTATCCTTCAAACATAAGTGGACGAAGTCCTTTATTAAAAGATCAGTTAACATTTCCTCAGTCCTTAAATGCTCCACCTTAATGTCACCTTTTTTGTATCAACTTCTTTATGGTCAAATATTTGTATCATTGGTTTAAAGAGAATATTTTCATGATTCAAGTAGTTAGTCTGAAACATATTAGGATAGTCGTAATAAGTCTGAATTTTCCTAAATTAATTAGTTTAAACCCAACATCCAAACCAAAACTTATCATCTAATGACTGGGTATAATAGCATTCCATATCAAATAAATTATAACAATAAGCTCCGAGAAAAAGATTAAACCCTAAATTAAATAATCAAGATAGTTGCAACTACTCAATTTAGTTTTCTTATTTATCATATGTTAAATATGGAAATTTATAAATAACCTATTTGCTACTTGTATCAATCCTTCATGACAATTACAGATTATTGAATTCCTGGATAGTGATAGAATAATCAATATTAAATTAAATTGTCAGATTAATCAAATATTAATCATTTATGAAATATGAGAACTCAAAACAAAAAATACTTGAATTAAAACATGAATAAAAGTTTGGAACACAAACTTCACAAGGTTACAACTAGAATATTGAATCCCTTTGAATAAGAAAGATCGAATTTAGCCACACATAACTTTTGCTCCAATAATAAAAATAGAAGAAAGATAAAGAACTGTGAAAAGCATAAGAAGAGAGAACCTCCTTTTGTTGTAAGGAACGCCCCTTATATAGGGCTTTCTAATAATCATAATCTAACTCTAATTTGTAAAGATGTCTATCTAAAAGGAATTCAAATTTCTACATGATAAGGATAAGACCAAATCTTCTAGCCTTTTATGAAGTTAAACTTTAATTTATTACTCATGTAATAAATCTAGAAAAATTAAAAACTAAATTTATAAACTTCCTCGACTCGAAAACTGACCCAAAATGACCAAGGGTACCTTTACGAAAATCCTGAAAATTTTAAGGTTTTTTGTTATCTGTATGGCCGACATCACTATGACGTCAGCTAGCGAGTGGGGACAAGGTAACATGCATTCCACTTGGCACAACACATTTTATTATCTTTATTCAGATTAAATTACGTAACTTACCTGAGAAGTTATTGAAAAATAAAAAATTACAATTAGTTGTTGTCTACTAAATAGGAAAATTTCTAACAATAGTGACATTGGTTATGATATGATATGATATGATATTTTATATATATATATATAGGTGTACTTATTAAGTTTTCATTGGAATTTGGGAATTGATTTAATTGCCATTCATGTACTTCACAAAAGCCTCTTGTTAAACCTTAATAAAACATATATTAAACTAATTTAAGATTGATCTAAAATTATACGTATTACTTAACTTCTTTTTTTTAATACCCTTTTAGAAACTGATCTGAAATAAATAGATAAAAATGTCCATGAAACCATAAGATATCAAAAAGAATATTGATATGAAGTTCAAATTTTGCTATGCTTTCTTTTCAATGTTTATATTTTCCTTGTACACTCAAAAACCACATATTTTAAGTAACACTATTTTAAGGTGATTTCCTATGAGGAATTTGTTTAAACCCCATTTTTGTTATGTTATTTCACATTAAAATTTAAAATATTAAACGAATTCATTTAATTCATTAAAATTAATTTAATTCGGACCTTTCTAAACTCAACGCCTCAGTAGGACTTTTATTAATGATGATGATGATAATAGTATACATATCTTTGAATAAAAAACTGTTAAGAATTATATAAGATTTATCAAGTTTCAAATTTTAATGAATACAGAATCTGACAATGAAGAATACTTCTAACAAAACATTAGTATTTAAAAAATATGTAGCTTAATTTATATCCTTTTAATAGTTTTTATTTCAAAATTTTACAGTTCATAGAGGATTTGTGAAAATTTTAAATTAACATTATTTTCATTTATTTCTAACAAATCTCTAGTATTTAAAAGATATAAAATAAATAATACAGTATAACTTTCTATAATGTTAACCATTTTTTATTTCAAAACTTTAAATTAACATTATTTTCGTTTATCTTGTACATGTAAACAAAGAATTCTTATTTTCTTTTATATCCTAGTTTCCCCGATGTAGTCAAGGATGGAGATTTTGCATACTAACGGGCTGTTTGGTAGAATGGAATAGTCATTCTATTCCTAACACATTCCTGACATATTCCTAAACCCGTGTTTGGTTAAGAACAGAGACAGGAATAAGTAATCATCAGTAACAACTATTCTTCAAATTTGGAGAATACACAAACCCGACCCCAACCCATCTTTACCTATTCGAAGAATAGCTCTTCTTGTTGAAGACAACTTTGTCCTCTCATGTTCCAGCCTCTGAAACTTCTTGTCCTTCTTTGACGTTGAAACATCTTCGAGCCTCCTCTTATCCTCCCACGTTCAAGCCTCTGAAATCTTCCACTTCTTCAACGTACGCTATTCTCTTCTCCAATTCGTGATTCCAAATCTACCATTTATAGATTTTAGGTAAGTGAGAATCCTTACACAACACCAAAAGACTTCGTCTTCTTATTCCACATAAATCCTCGCGTATAAGTGATACCCAATATATATATATATACATACTTAACAACCCTTCTTGATTTTTTGTTCTGATTTTGTTTTGACCCACCTCCAATGTTAACTCCACAAGAAGTCCATTCCTTTTTTCTGGGTAATATCTTTGTCTCTCTTTTTTTGGGTATTTTATCTTGATGAATAATCACATTTGGAATTTTGATTTTCCGCTCAAATCAAAATCTGGAATCCTCATGAGCAAGACAGCGAGCCTGTTGGACCCCGAACTTTTTGTAAAAGATCAGAACTATTGAATAAGAAATTTTGGTGATTAGTCACGAGTTAAGAGC
>JAOTAX010000006.1:23056786-23067393 GCA_025629825.1 Erythroxylum guanchezii
GAAAGGAAAGGTTCAATGAAATTACTGATATTGAAGCGTTCAATTCCTTCATTTCCTATTAAACCTTTTGAAGCACTGGAAGAAAGGAAAGGTTCAATGAAATTACTGATATTGAAGCGTTCAATTCCTTCATTTCCTATTAAACCTTTTGAAGCACTGGAAGAAAGGAAAGGTTCAATGAAATTACTGATATTGAAGCGTTCAATTCCTTCATTTCCTATTAAACCTTTTGAAGCACTAAATTATGAATTTTTCTTATTTTCTTTGCCTTATTCTCCTGAAAACTTGCATTTCAACTAATGCTTACTGTTTTCACTTTAATCGGAAATTCAATGTCTCTAAAATGAAATGATTTATAACAGGGAAGAAAAAAGTAGTATTCAATCTACCCTTGGACTAGGGGTAATTATCACCGTGTCTTTAACTCTAATCTCCTTTTTGTTGTTTATCATTCAATTGTTAGAGTATTTAACATTGATTAAATATGAAAAGGGTAAAGGGTTTATAAGCAGTAATGGTCAACTACCTAAATGACTAGTTCTAGTCATTTTAGCAATTGCTAGACCTAAGCCTAATTCTTGTTAATAGTTATATACTCTACTCATATTGAAAATTTACTATAGCATCAAAGCGTGTTTAGTTTAAATTATTAATTTTTCGGTTGTCTATCTACGCACATAGGAGAGTTTTGTTTGAAGACTCTCCACGATTCTTTCTTGATTGCTGCGCACATAGGAGAGTTTTTGATTGACTTAAGTATCTTTGTTTCTTATATTCTTGATTTAATCACTTGAGATATTCTTCTTTTTATTTCATTCTTTGTTTTAAAATTCTCTGTTGAGATTAGCATTAGTTGGTCATGAAAGACATTTATGGATCGACAATTATTTACATTGTACCTATATCCATGATTATTTTGTAATATGTTGATATTCTTGATACAAGTTTATTCCCTCTCTTCCTTTCTTTCTTTAATGTGTTTCTTCAATGGTTCAGAATGACTCAGATTACATACATAAGTTTTGTTTCTAAAACTTATATACTCATTTACCAACCATCATGATGCTTCAGGTGTGAAAGAGAGAGAGGAAAAGGGTCTTTGACCCATTTGAATTCCATCATTTAATACCCAATAACCATTATCTTAGGTGCTTTTCATGGGACTCAAATCTATCAGTTACATGAGATATTAAATAGTCTAACAATCTCCCACTTGGCCCATGTTACGATTTGGTGATCCAACAATAAAACTTTAAGTGCACACAATACATGGAATTGATCAAGTCATCCTTAATTGAATTAAGCTGATACTGCTGTCGCCTGCAACCAAATTCAAAAGAAATCACTTTTATTAATACAATTTAATGTAGTAGTAGTAAGTGAATATCGGTCCCACAAGGAATCTTAACGGTAAAGGAGTTACGAATTCAAAACAAAACAAAGTAACGAAATTTGGGGGGAGGGGGAGTTTAATTCACTATAATATAAGAAAAATCACAAATCGAAAGGAATAATTGGATCTGAAAAATTAATGAAAAATACCTTGGTTTTCAGGTCACCGATGTTATCATGCTAAAATGGATCCTCGATATAAAATTTCAATCATTAACAAACATTCATTGGGGATGTTTTCTCTTAAGTGTAACGACTAGAAACATGTATCCTAGCATTCTTATTAAATAACAACCTAGATACGATCATAGGTTTAACTGAATAATAGCTTTACGAATCGAGAAACCAATACGCAAGCGAAATACATGTACGACATGTAATCAATCAAGCGAATATCTCCTTAGAATTTCTAACTCTAATGTAAAGAAGGTAATCCTAATTGCTACTTGTGATTAACGTAACTGAACGTTATATTTCATTAATCTAGCTATTGAACGAATTAATTCCTAGTTGCACACCTAGAAATCAACCAATTCAATTAGGAAAAGTAATTCAGAAGATATTCAATGTTTATCAACAACATAAACTTTATTGAAACATCTCACACATAATAGCGGATAACACGGATCCCCTCAACCAAGAAAATAAGTTTAGCTACTCATAATAGAATTGAAAACAAAAGAAATAACAAAGCATATAGTCTCCATCCCTGGTCCTTTACTGAAGAATAAGAAAATACTAAAGGAAGAAGTGCAGAAAACGTAAAAGATTGAAGAGAAAACTACAGAAACGAAAATCTATCTAAAAACCAAGTCTGCGTGAACTGTAATTCCAACCCCTTTTATACTTTTTCGATTTCTCCTCTATCTTTCCTTAATTTTCAGCAGATAATGTATCCCTTAATTTCAGGTGGTTAATCCCCTTGATAGATGGCAATATAATCTTTAAAGATTGTGAAAATCTCAATTTTGAATCTTGAAAATTGATCTGCAAATTTATTTCATCTTTAGATGTACCCACGCTTAGTCACTGAATTGCTGTCAAACTTGGAATTTCGGATTTTTTTCATTCTTTTGCATCTTTTTGATTCAATTTCATCTCTAAGGTGTTGAAAATTATCTGTAAACAATTATAAGACAATTCCATTAATTTTGAATAATAATTTCAACACATTAAAGATAATTAAGTCCAAAATAAGTGCAAATTGATGACTTAACATAAGCTAATGGGATCGTGGCGGTCACAAGTTATACAACATAATTCCTTCTATGTATCACAGAATCAACTCAATTCATAAAACTTTAAGTAGGTAATTCTATAATTGTTATCACACAAATAATAATTATGGTATGCAACATAATATGGATAACCAGTAAGTGAGCAAAAACATATGACTGTAATTAAATTCATAAATATTATAACAATTTGAGCAAGACAATGATATGTATATATACATGTCAGAATACTATGCTAACAAGGACTTATCTATAAGGTCCATCCGTTCAACATGAAATGTTTTAGGCGGTAAGCCTTTCGTTAACGGATCCGCTATCATGAGATTGATACCAATATGCTTAATTGACACTTTATGTTTTTGCACTTCTTCTTTCACACACAAATACTTCAAATCCATGTGTTTCGCACCCTTTGAATATTTGTCATTCTTAGAAAAGAATATGGCTGCTGAATTATCACAATAAATTCTTAACGGTCTGGACGTAATACTGTCGACAAGACCAAGACCTAAGATAAAGTTACGAAACCACAATCCATGAATCATGGCCTTAAAGCACGCCACAAATTTAGCCTCTATAGTGGAAGTAGCAATGACGGACTGCTTTTCACCTTTTCACGAAACTGCTCTCCAACTAATAGGAACATATATCCGAATGTAGATTTTCTTGAGTCTACACAACCGGCATAGTCTAAATCCGAATAGCCTATCACTTCAAGATGGGTTGATTTCCTATATGTGAGCATATAGTCCTTGGTGCCTTTTAAGTATCTAAGGATTTTCTTTGCAGCTTTCCAGTGATCCATTCCAGGATTGCTTTGATAACGTCCTAGCATTCTAACGCAAAACTGATATCTGGTCTAGTGTATGCTTAAGCATACATTAAGCTCCCAACTACTGATGCATAAGGAATAGACTCTATGTCCTTACATTCCAAATCGTTACGTAGACATTGCATTAGACTAAATTTGTCCCCTTTCTTAATTGGAACTGTCCCTACGAAGCATTTTTTCATTTGAAATCTTTCTAATACTTTCTTAATATAACCTTTCTAAGACAATCCTAACAATCCTTGTGATCTATCACGGAATATTTCTATTCCTATCACATAGGATGCCTCGCCCATATCTTTCTTTTCGAAATTATTAGAAAGAAATTTCTTTACATCATGTAACAAAACAATATTATTAGTAGCAAGAAGGATATCATCAACATATAGGACTAATATAATGAACTTGCTCCCACTAACCTTCATATAGATACACCGATCAACGGTGTTTTCTACAAAACCATAAGACGTAATGATATCATTAAACTTAAGATACCATTGTTAGGAAGCTTGCTTCAGTCCATATATTGACTTCTTTAATTTACACACTAATCGTTCCTTTCCTATGGTCACGAAACCTTTCAGTTGATCCATATATACTTCTGCTTCCAAGTTACCATTTAGAAAGGTAGTCTTTACATCCATTTGGTGAAGTTCTAAATCATAATGAGCCACTAGTGCTATAACAATTCTTAAGGAGTCCTTTTTTGAAATTGGAGAGAAGGTCTCTTTATAGTCAATTCCATCCTTTTGATTGTAACCTTTGGCAACAACTCTGGCTTTATACCTTTCAATATTGCCTTGCGTTTGGTCTTAAAGACCCATTTACAACCCACTTGTTTTACACCTTCCGGCAACTTAACTAATTCCCAGACATTGTAATCATCCATTGATTTCAACTTTTCTTTCATAGCATTGAACCATTTCCCAGAATTGTTACTTCTATGGCTTGTTTGAATGAGTCTAGATCTTTATCAATGCTCAAGTCACATTTATGTTCAAGTGAGCAAATTTCATAGTCATTTAAAATAGCTGGTCTTATTTGCCTTACAAACCTTCGTAATGCTACATCTTGTGACATTACTTGATCATTTGTAACTTGATCATCATTAGCTGGTTCATCATTAATATGTTCAACTTGTGGAATTGGAACATTAATTTATTGTTCTGGTATGTTGCGTATCCATGATGCAACAAGAGGAATAACAACCGGTGGAATCACGTCTGATGTAGTAGATTCTATTCGGCTCTCGCGAATATCCACTTTTCGCAGTTCTCCACTCCCATTGATTGAACCATTCTCAATGAACCGAGCATTACCATACTCAACTATTCTCGTGCTATGATTAGGACAATAAAATCTATACCCCTTTGACTTTTTGAGAAAGCTGATGAAATAACCACTGACGGTTCTCGCATTGAGCTTCTTTTCATATGGATTATGCAGTCTTACTTTTGCCGGACAACCCCAAATGTGAAGGTTTCGTATACTAGGTTTCTTCCCTGTCTACAGTTCATAAGGTATCTTAGGAACTACCTTACTAGGAATTCTATTAAGCCAGATTTGCAGCGGTCTTTAATGCATGCATCCACATTGAAAATGATACAAAACTACAACTTAACATACTCTTAACCATATTCATAAGAGTACGATTCCGCCTTTCAGCTACACTATTTTGTTGTGGTGTACTAGGCATTGTGTATTGCGCACATATGCCTCGACTTGCGAGAAACTTTGCAAATAGACCTGGACATTACCCACTTTCATCAAATTTTCCCTAATATTCACCATCTCTATCAAACCTCACTATTTTTACTTTTCTATCTAACTGCCTTTCTATCTCATTAACGAACACCTCTAGGATGTCCACAGACTGAGACTTCTCATGCAACAAATAAATATAACCATATCATGAGAAGTCATCAATAAAGGTAATGAAATAGTTTTTGCCACCCCAAGAAGGAACATCGAAAGGACCACAGACGTCAGTGTGTATTAATTTTAGTAATATGCTACTTCTTGTGGATGGATGCTTTGATATATGTTTGGTTTGCTTGCCTTTAATGCAATCCACACATATATCCCAATCAACAAAATCCAATGGAGGTAAGATGTCATTTTTAACTAATCTTTGTACCCTTTCTTTGGATATATGACCTAATATTTTATGCTATAAAAAAGCAGAACATTCATTTTGTGCACTACGTTTACTTCCTATAATATGGTCAACATGAAACAGAGATTCAGCAAAATCATCATCAAGATTGAAATGATATAAACAATCAATTAAAGTACTAGAACCATAATAGTACTTATGTTTATACAATAAAAAAACACCGTTTCCAATCTTAAATTGAAATCCTACATTATCCAAATTTGCAACAGAAACTAAATTCCTAGCACATAATTCAGGAACATAAAGACACTTTTCTAGATCTAGGGAACATCCAGTCTCTAAGATCAATCTGTACGTCCCAATGCCCTCTATTCGCGCTTTCATTTTGTTCCCCATATACAAGAATTTTTCAGTTCCGTTTATGGGCTGGATTGAAAGGAATCCCTGTTTAACATGTGACATATGAGTAGTTGCACCAGAAGCTAACCACCAGGTATTTTTAAGCACTTCAATAAGATTTGATTCAAAACATACTGAAACATAGTATGTACCTTTCTTTTCAAACCAAGCCTTTCTTTTAGGACAATCTTTCTTGAAGTGATCAGGCTTTTTACAGAAGTGACACCTCTTATCCTTATGGATTTGACCCTCATTAACTTTGTTGAGAGCTTTGTCCTTATCTTTGCCTTTCTTTCCTGGTTTATTTTTGCTGCTAGTAGCTCCTTAATGAAACGTGAGATGAACGAGGTGTTCCTTTATTTTCTTCAATCTCCCTTCCTCCTGAACCAACATGGCCTTTATTTCTTGAAGGTTCAATTTTTTCTTAATGGTGTTATAATTTACCTAGAACTAGCCAAACTCTAGAGGAAGGGAGTTGATAATGAACTGTACTAGAAAGGACTCACTCACATTCATACCCATGGATTTCATCTTTGTAGCTAGGTTTAACATATGAGTTACATGATCGTGAATGGGCTGTGACCAATTAAACTTTTTGGTCGTTAGCTCACTCATTAAAGTCCCTACTATGGACTTGTTAGCTATATCAAATTAGGAGTACTCTTTAAGCTTCAACATGAACTCCTTTGTATTGTCCATTTTAGGCATTGACGGCTTTACATTTTCTACGATCGTCATTCACATCAAATTCGAGCTCAGTCTGCTAGACTATTCCTAAGCCTCATAATAAGACTTGTCAGCTTCAGAACTAGTCTCAGTTATAGCTACAGGTCTTACATATGAAACTATGGCCAAGTCCAAGTCATTACACCCAGTTGGAACTGGATTTGTTCAGACTAATTAGCATAGTTCAGACCATTGAACTTGGTAAGCCCATTTCCTAAAGCAAACAAATTAGTTGATGCTGCAAGCACAACATATATCTCACATATTCATACTTTGAGTAAACCTAAATGGATTCAAACTAATTAATATACTTTAATTATGCATTTAAATTCTCCTTTGGGTGAAATTTAAATACATAAATGTAACCTATTATGATACATATAAATAGTTTACTATAATTGACAATCAATCATATTCTAGTCAACATGTATGTTATCTTTGGATATACAATCATATTAACTAAATATGTTGATAAAGTCCTTTTAATGTCATTAATTATAAGCAATGGTTCACCTTTGGGTGACCTCCTAATATTATAATTAATAATCTCAATTGTTCAATTCAACCTTTATGTTATTTTAGTATCATATCATATTGAACAATTGAACAAATTACAATTAAATGCTTAATATTTTTCAAGCTAGGCCACTTTGGTGACTAACAGGCTTTCCATGCAATAACCATTTAATTGGATAATTTTCATACATGACAAAATTTACTTTAATTAGTTTGGTCACTTTCGTGACTAACAAACTATTCTAAATTTCCATAATGTCATGTATTATAATCAACATATAATAGGAAAATTTAATTCCAAATATTATATAATATAAAATATTCAATGTACCAAAGAAATATATAATATGGCACAAAATTATATTATGCATAGCAAACATAGGCACAACTTTTATGCATATAAATCTAAATTAATTAATTGATTCCTTCATTAATTAATTTGAATTATCAATTAAGTAAATTATGAGTTATGACCCAAAATTAAAATACCTTAAATAGGACCAATATTCAAACCCATAAAATTATTTTGAATAAAAAATAAAAATATTTTAAAAAATTAATTGGCGGGCGTGTGCACAGCATGCACCTGTCACTGCCAATACGCACACGCCTCACCATCCCTCCAGCATGCGTCGCTAACGCACGCGCCTCATCTTCCTCAGATGACGCACGCTGGAATGTTTCTTCTTTTAAAAAAAAAGTCTATTCTAACAACAGTTTTTCTTTTATGGGTTCTTCTCCTCTCTTGGCTTGAGTCAACAATAACGTCATCCACCATTGTCTTCTTCGTTGGTCAATATACGACACAAACTCATGGAGTTTCTCACTCTAACTCATAACAGTTGAGTTTCGTTTCTTGTCTTTTAAACAATCCATATTTTCCCAAGAGCAAACACAGAATAGAACCCATACCCATTATATATCAACACCGAAAGTTCATCAAACCTTTCATGGCAGTGCAACATATCGCAGCATATCATAAACGAACAGAAATAATGCATCACGTCATCCACACAAAAACAAACAGAAAAAAGAAACGATACAGGACAGAAAATAAATCATGCAACATCATGTTTAATACCAATTGTTAGACATTTATGGATCGATTTATGTTAACATTGTAAAACAAACTTGAATCCATATCTTTGAAATGTTCTTGCAAAAACTGTATTTCCTCTCTTCCTTTCTTTATCTCTATTACAGGTTTCTCATACCATCTTTCATGATTTTCTAACATATACGAAAATCTTCTAAACAACATGTCTTTTGGACCTAACAACATGTCTTTTGGGTTAATTTAAGGAGAGAGGAAAATGGTTTAAGATCTATTTGAGCCCAACTCTTTGAGACTCAATAATCATGATCTTGGGTTCTTTCCAATAGACTCAAATCCATATCTCACATGGCCACAAAATATCTTACATATGGCATAGAAATTTCACAATCGTGCAAGATTAATCAAACGAATGACTACACGACCATGTTCACAAGAAAAATTTCTTCCTACTATTCATTCGAGCCTAATAAGATATGCAACGCGATAGTTGCTAAAAATAAGGCTATACTAACAAAGAAGAAGAGAACCTGACTGGTACCGAAGACTAGATCCATACGGGACACAAAATGTCCACTATTCCGCCGGCGTGTTATATCTTGGTACGGTCGCTTTTATCTATCGATGACTTAACTAATCAAACATGTTCTTCAGAACAGGGTTAACACTTACAAGGCTTTGTGGTTGGAACTAAAATGAATTTGTAGACAAGATATGTTAAATATAAAAATATCAAGACGTATTATATAAATGGACGCCAGACGAAATGATGAGTTTCATCAAGGATCCATTGGAATTGTACCATTCAAAATAATCCAAAAACGTTGCCTTTTCTATTTATTGCTTTATCATTTTAATATAGCAATAGGAACTATAATTTCAAATAGCTACATTTATTGATGAAATGGCTCCAATTTGTATATTGATTTCATGACTTAATTTCGTCGAGGGTCATATCCTTGACTCTGAATCCTCTATCAAAACTCGCCGAGTTAAAGCAATTACAAGAGAAACAATGTTTTAATTTCAAAACCTTCAAATGATACCTTACTGCTTGAGCTTTAAATATTGAGTTAATTGGGAATTCTATTGTGTATACCCAAATTTATCTTTTGTCAAGCAGAAAATAACTAGAAAATGCCAACTGTATTTTCTCTTACAAATATTATAGTAAAACGTAAAACAAATCTTTATAATAAAATTGAAATTTCAATATTGTTACAAAAATTTGATACCAACAAAACTTATCTTACCAAGACATAAAAAGATTAAATACTCTATCTTTATTATACGCCTAATTAATATTGTCATTTTTTAAATTAAATTGTAATTCGTCAAAATAAACAATAAATATATATAAGAATTTGTATGTATGAATTTGTTAAGAAGAATGATGAGATTGTAGTCTAAAAATATATTTAAATGATGTAGTTTGTAAATTAAATATATAGTCTATTGCATGGCATTGCTCGTTTTAACGATAAAATGACAAGCAGATGCATTCATTCGTAGGATTGGTTATCAGTATGTCTTCTTACTTGTAGAGCAAATATAATAACTTAAAAACATTTCCAATAAGTCAATAAACAAATTAATTGTCTCGCATTATATGAAGCGAGGAAAGTAATTACCCCAGAAAAGCCAACAGAGTAGTTCATCGATGAGCATCTGATTTCTTCCAATTTAAAGCATGAGAACAAACGGCCCAGAAAAAAAACCATTAGAGTCAATTCGTAATATTTGGACTTCCTCTCCTCACTACAAGAAAAAAAAACCCCCCTTTTGTGACATTTTAAAAAAGTTGCAGAAGGTGGAAACACGTCACAAAAAATGTCGCAAAAGATGAGGTAGGCAAAAGGTTTCCGTGACGTTTTATAAAAAACGTCGCAAAAAATTTTATTATTTAGCGACGTTTCAGAAAATGTCACAAAAAAATAGGATATTTGGCGACGTTTTACGAAAATGTCACAGATTGTTAGAGTTTCAACAACATTTTTAAAAAACGTCTCGGAAACAACCTAATCCGCGACGTTTAAAAAACGTTGCAGAATAGGTACAATCTGCAACGTTTGTTTTCTGAACATCGCGGATTGTATGAAATTTATTTATTTTAATATTGTCGAAAATAATTTTATTTTATTAATTTTTCAAATTTTATAATTATTTTTAATTTATCCGGAAATAATTAATAATTATTCAATATTAATATTAATTTTTCTTTGTTTTCATTTATCCGAAAATAATAATAATTGAATAATTATTCAATTTTAATTATTATTATAATTTTTTCATTAATCCGAAAATAAATTTAATTTAATAATTTTCAATTGTAATAAATAT
>JAOTAX010000006.1:23148333-23168206 GCA_025629825.1 Erythroxylum guanchezii
AAATTAAATTGGTTTTGTGTGAATTAACTTCTGATTTTTTGTAGAGCTTATCGAAAAAGATTAAAGATCTATTCAACCCCCCCTTCTAGATCGTTTACACAATATACCATTCTGCCCACTTAGAAAGAAATCTAGAGAAGGATATTAGATAAGAAATCTCACGGTGAATATCCTATTATGTCCAGGAATTCAAATGCCTCATCATTATATATTAGAATAAAAGTTAGTGAAAAAGCCTAAGGCTAACTAAATTCTTTATGCCTATTAATTATAAGATTTTGATGCTATGAGTTATAAGTAACTCATTTGATTAGCAAAAGTAATTCATTGAGACAAAGAAAAGTAATGTTTGAATTAATAGCAAAAAATGACAAAAAAATGAATAACATGAATAAAATAGCAAGATTTTTTACAAGTTTATGATCATCTCTCATAATCATTTCATCAAACACAATGACTGCATCTCCATAAACCCAAACTTATTATACTTATACACCAAAGATGAACCAAAAATAGGATTTCCCTAAAAAATTCCATATTTTACGACCAATCTTTAGACACACTTCCCCAAATTCACCCATAAAAGCTTGGAAAAGGTAGCCATAACTGTGACGTACTTAAATTGACTGGGGCAAGATGTTAGACAACCATATGGGAACATAATTTTTTTCCCATTATCATTAAGCTTAATAAAACTTAAAGCATGAAATTCCTAACACCATATATTTGTGGTTGCACTTAACCATACATTAAAGCCTACCTAGTATGAGAACTTGCATAAGTAATCTTATGATCATATGATAAAACACTATATCCCATGAGAGTATAAATGGTTTTATATGATGAAATAAACTCTACTAATATAACTATTCCGTATATATAATTCAACGATGAAGGAAAGCAAAGCAAAGAACTTGAGTGCACTCACTTATCAAACTCTCTTAGATTTTTTTACTAAAAACTAATTAACAAACAAAAATCATGTCTTAAAAAAAAAAAACCCAGTTTACCTCGTTTGTGTTGCTTCAAATGGCCAAATAAATCTTTAAGAGATAAAAGTTTGTTTGAAATAATGTAATAAATTTAGACTTACCAAATATTTTTTAGTTTTAAATTAGTATTGATTCCATAAGAATATATATAACACAAACACCAAAAAAGATTGAATTGAAATATAATTGAAACGTTGAAGAAAACTTATTGAAATAGGAGATGCATAGGTTTCAAAATTAAAATTGAAGAAGCAAGTTATAAGAAGTATGCTCAAAGAATGGATCTAAAAGAAATATGATTAAAGAAGAAATTTAAAATAACTATGCAAATTCAAAAATCTCATATTTGGAAAACATTATGCGTAATTTATAAAATCGACTCATTTATTAATGAACTTATTTTTATATCAATAAATTATTAAAATCAACTGAACTAAAAAGTTGATCAGTTCATAATAATTGTAGTAGAAGGAATGCAATTTGGCTTTCAAAACACGCCAGTTTCACACGAAGCCAACAAAACAAACGACCATCCAAAAACACACATCTCGTAAACACAGAGCAAACACTACATCTATATTTTTGGTTAAAGGCGTGATTTGCATCTCAATATTTTGTAAAAAGGTTTTAAGTAAGCTCTTACAATTATTTTTGGTTTGCGTTCATTACTAAAATAGTATTTATTGCACCTTAAATAGGAGCTTTATTTAGATTTTTATGTAAAATATTAAAGTTAAAATTACACCTTTAATAAATATTTTAAAAGGGTTAATTAATAAATAAAGCCTAAATTTTATACAATTTTTTAATTATAATTCGAACTTTAAAAAATAATAATTAAGTACCTGAATTTTTAAATTTTCTCAAATATAGCTCGATGTTAATATCTCAATTAACAAAGTTGACGTGACAAGTCATATTAGCTATATTATGATAAACGTAGGATGCCTTGTATCATGCTAAATCCAAATTAAATTTTTTTTACCAAATTAAATTTTAATAAAATAAAATTAAAAAAACGGTATCTCTTCTTTCCTCTTCTGGCACCCACTCAAAACTCTAACTCTAAGTTAATTTATCTTTATCTCGCTGAGAATGATTTTGATAGAGATTAAAGTCCCTCCTCTTTTTCTCCAAACATAGTCCTAAATTTCTTTCGTTTGAAATTTTTTTTTTTTTAATCTTACTACCTTACTTTCTCTTGCTAAAAGTTCACAACCCATGGTGACTATCAAATCTCCGCCGTGTACTTCGCCCATGGTCATTGACGAACACCTCTGTAATGTTTCTCCTAGTTCGCAGTCTCAATTCTATTATTAACCATCGTGACGTTGGGAGGAGGTATGGTTGTGTTTGTCAATGTTGTCGATGAATGTGAAACTTTATGGAAGTGTAGTATCAGGTGTTGTCTAAATTAGTTCCAAGGTTGAAGATTCATCCGAAGAACCTATTTAAGGCTTAGCTAGTGATAGTGTGAAAATTTGAGACCTTAGAAAGTGAGATTCAAAGGTTTTTTTACATATCATTAAATACGTCTGATGTAGCTTGTCACGTAAATTTCGTTAACAGAGACATTAATGTCAGATTATATTTAAAAAAAATTGAAAAATTTAATATTTAATTATTAAATTTGAGCTATAACTAAAATGTTAAGAGAAGTTTAGAATTTTTTATAATTAATTCTTTAAAAATTATTTTTGAGATTACGATTGAACTACATTTTTTAGAGTACTAAATTTTTTTTAAAAAATTTAAAGCATTATCAATATTTTTAAAAAATGCTATATTATAGCAGTTAATTTAAATTTTAAACAAATATTAGAAGACGATTCTTACGTTTTGACTAATGCTTCCCTGACAACGGCGTTTGGAGTTCACCGCCTATACGCTATTGGCAGAGTTACCGAGACCTTACTCTACGTTTCTCTACTAACTTCATTTCAAAAACCAAATGTAACAAAACCTCCCTAAAACCTCACACCTGAGAGCCAAAATACCAAAACAAAAAGAAATGGCAGGCTATTCAGCTGCTATTCAGGGACACATCATCACGACCACCACAACCGCCGCCACAAGGTCTCTTCGTTTGTGTCTTTCACATAAAACCCTTAAAGCTCGCTTCTTTTCTTGTGTGACTGTGAGGTCCAACCTCCCTGTGCTGTCTAGGCCACAATTGTTTTCAAGGTCTTTTGGGGTTATTAGGTGTTTTGATTGTGGTGGTGTTCGTGGGTTTTTGGATTGGAGGAAAGGTGATAACTTGGCGCTATTGCGTCTCCAGCAGAACTCCAATTATAGCCGGTTTGCTTACCAGGACCCTTCTAGTGATGATGATTCTGATGGAGAATTCGGCTCCACCCAGCAGTCAATGGTTCCTTTTGTTCTTTATTTTTGATTTGGTCATAGGAATCTGCTTTCATGTGGCATTTGCTGCAATTTGACCTGTAGTTTAGCTTTAATGCCTATGCTAAGAACTGTGGCAGTTGTGATTTTTATTGAGATTATTGAATTCTTTGTCATGTTAATATTTAAGTCAATCTATCAAAGAAGAGTGAATTTGGTACATAGGTGAGTGTTTGATTGCTAAGGTCTTGTTTGATGTATGTATGATCTATTATTAGGAGCTGGACAATCAAGTCAAATAAATATAATGGTCCAGAGGAAGTTGATAGTTTTTACTCTTTTGACTGTACATTCAGGGAAAACCTTGTGATATTTTCCCATAGTATCCTTGCTCTAATATATTCCCATTCATGACAACTGAAAGTTTTTCTCTCTACCTGATTAAAGATTGTAAAACATTTCTAGTGATCAATCCAGTTTGAGTATATGGAAAGGTTTTGGCCATTACAGGAATTAATGCCTTATTGCAGTAAAGATATTTAATTTCTTATTGAACCCAATATACAAGATGTTTAATCGGTGATATCATTTGGGGCTGTTACTTCATGCTGAAAGTGTTGATGCAACATTCTCTACTCTTTTCTTCTTGTTGTTGATCTTTTATTAGTGTTAGTATAAAAAGACATAACTTCCTCATACACATGATATTGATTCTTGCTCCCTAGACTGGTTCGACACTTGATAACATCGACGATTGGAAGTGGAAGTTGACCATGCTTCTGCGAAACAATGATGAGCAAGAAGTTGTGTCAAGAGAGAGAAAGGACAGACGTGATTTTGAGCACCTCTCAACCCTAGCAACTCGGATGGGCTTGCACAGGTTATTATACCGTCTTCCAAGTACAATCTGCTTATAGGGTTATATTGCCTATTCTCAAAATGTAACTTGTTCTTTTCAGCCGACAATATTCTAGAGTTGTTGTCTTTAGTAAAGTTCCCCTGCCAAATTACAGACCTGATCTTGATGAAAAGCGTCCACAGAGAGAGGTACTTCCCCCTGCTGAAATATGTGTCTCTATGCTGCAATGAAATTATAATGGTACTACAATTTATATCTAAAGAAAGGGGATGATGGATACACCTTGAGCATTTTTATTCACTTTCTATGGTAAAAAGTTCCTATATTCATGGCTAAAACATTTGTTATTTAGCTACAGCTTGATTTTCTTTCTTAATTCTTGAGGTGTTGAATGTTCTGTTTACTTGGTTATCAACATTTTCCAATGATTTTTATCACTTACAGGTGTCGTTGCCTTTTGGACTGCAAAGAGAAGTAGATAGTCATCTTGGTGCTTATCTTTCCAAAAAGTCCATAATTAAGGGACGAAGTAATTCTCTGTCAAGATCAAGCAATAATGGAAATATGAACAATGCTGGAATTTACAAGCAGGTAGGCTCCGACATCCAGAATAATGTTGCCATGGAGAAAATTATTCGGCGGAAAAGTTTGCAACTGCGCAATAAGCAACAGGAATGGCTGGTATGTTATGTGCTGACAAGTTCAACTACTTTAGATACCATATGACTTAAAATCTGTTGTCTTTAACTATAGATATGTTGTGTCTAAAAGTCTTTTGGTAAGTAAAACGCTGTTAGAGAGTAAATATTTTACACTGGTATGCTTTTTAAATCTTAATGCCAACTTTCCTACAACATGCTTTGGTATTCTACTA
The DNA here is from genome assembly GCA_025629825.1 of Erythroxylum guanchezii. NCBI lineage: Eukaryota > Viridiplantae > Streptophyta > Magnoliopsida > Malpighiales > Erythroxylaceae > Erythroxylum > Erythroxylum guanchezii. The sequence continues at coordinate 23,153,399 of JAOTAX010000006.1, forward strand.
TTAGAGAATGAAAATACTGCTAAATTATGTCACATGATAGTGAAGAAAGCAAGTGTTGGTTTTCATGTTCCTTTGATAGATATGGGGAATTGTTGTGTAGTATCATATTGTCTTATTCCCTCATGGTTTATATTATTTACAATTAACAATGTAGCTCTATTTACTTTTTTTTTTTTTTCAAAAAAGCTAGTTGATAGGATTGGTTGTTGCCTTCCTCTTCCCTTTAGTGTTTATAATGTTATGTTCTCCTTAAAATGAATCTTAGTTTGTTGAATAGATCATCTTGTCTTATTTTGCTTTCCACATGTTATATATTATTTACAATCAACAATGGAGTTGCATATACTTGCTATTTTTTTATAAGCTATTCGATAGGATTGGTTGTTGCCTCTCCCTTCCTTTTAGTGTTTATAATGTTATGTTCTCTCAAATTGAATTTCTTAGTTTGTTGGATATTATCATCTTGGCTTATTTTGTTTCCCTCATAGTTATATTATTTACAATCAATAGTGGTATGTACATTTTACTTTTTTTCTTAAAGCTACTTGATAGGATTGGTCGTTGCCTCCTCTTCCTTTTAGTGTTTAAAATGAATTTCTTAGTTAGTTGGGTACTGTCTTCTTGTCTCATTTTGTTTCCATCGTGTTTTATATTATTTATAATCAACAATAGAGTTGCATGTACATGTTTGATGCAAAAGAACTTAAAGCCTATAGAAGAAATAAAAGAGGAAAAAATTAGTCAACCAAAAGCCTTAATTTAGTGGGATGACGGAATAGAATTAAGTTGACAACAAAGACAATAAAGGCTGAAATGTAGATTATGCTTGGATTCCTTATTAGATAGGAAGTAGGGTAAGTTAACTATGTTATTCTAGTTTTAGATATCTTATCCTATTTGCTTACGACTTAAACTTATAGAAATTTTATTAGAGTAAGATTTAAATCTGTTAGGAACTCTTTCATATTATAATAAGGGTTTTAAGAACTTATGTATAAATATGTGTACTCAACCCTTCAATAATAATAGGTCCTTAATTTTTTTCTACAAACTTGAGTTTTCTACTAGAAGGTTTAATGCTTTCTTCTAAGAATTAGGAGTGATTCCTAGTTTCTTACTCTCCATTGTTTGTGTTTCTCACTAAATTCCAGTAAACCTAACCTAAACTTTATTAAACCCGAAAATCCTAGTCTAAAATTTTCAACAACAAACCCCAAAATTCCATCTATACCCAATTTGAAATTTTAGCATTCCAAGCTTAAATCCAGACTTGATATTCCAGTAGCCTAATATTAGCCATATTTCCTAATTTTGTGATTTTTAGTTACTGGTTTATACTTCTTCTATTTGTTATACACAGTTTGGTATTAGAAGGGCGTGTAGAAGAATACTCAACAACCAAGAGCAAGATGGAATATTTTTGAATTGCGGAAAGATTTGACATTAATAACCCTCGATAACAAAGTGTTCCAAGAACTAGTCTAGAAAACAACATCAGATTTATAAAATCAGTATTTGTAACATTCTACGTCAAGAATAATTTCAAACAAGCCGAGGAGAATTGATGCAAAAGAACTTAAAAGTCTATAGAAGAAATAAAAGAGGAAAAATTAGTCAACCAAAAGCCTTAATTTGGTAGGATGATATGAATTGAGTTGACATCAAAAACAATACGGACTGAAATTTAGATTATGTTTGGATTTCTTATTAGATAGGAAGTAGTTGTTAGGACTCTAGTCTTAGAATACTAGAGTTTTGCTAAATTATTTCTATATATCTGTAATGTGCTTGGCGTTACAGTATAGTAGTGTAGTATTGTTCCCTAACCAGAGTAGATTTGCTCCTCAGAAGGTTTGAATATCCTTCTGCCCCTATCTTCACTCAATTCTTCTGCCTGCTCTCTCTTCTCTCACCCCGGTACATAATATTCCCCTCCCCAGGTACATTCGGTTCCCTAACTACCTTGCCACCTCAGCATAACTACCTGCCCTCCTACCCCTGTTGTTTCTTCTAGAATAAACCTCTCTCTCTTCCCCTCAGATCCTAACATTGCCCCCTCCTTGAAGAGCAACCTTGTCCTCAAGGCTGAAGTGAGGAAGATGACTCCAGTTCACATATGCATCCTCCCCTGAAGCTTGTGCCACTGTTTGGCCCTTCCCTTTAACCAACCATTGCTGTGTTGAGTCTCCATCTTCGTGATTCCGATTGCCTCTCCTAGGTGTAATCTGAAGTCTTGCATTGCCACCAAGTTGGACCTTTTGTCCCTCATGTTCGAATTGCATGCACATCTCCTTCCAATCCACCATGACCTTTCCTAGTGTTTGTAACCAGGCAACCCCTAATATCATATCCATTTCTTCTAAATCTAGGACATAAGCATCAATCTTCCACTCTAAGTCTCCCACCCGAATAGGAATTTCCAAACATTCCCCTTGAGTAGTCACCCGATGGCCATCTCCAAGTCTGGTTTCCAATGCCTTGCTTGTCCCTACGGTCAGCCCCAACCCCTTCACCAACTCAGGAGAGATGAAGTTATGGCTGGCTCCACTATCTACTAGAATAACAATTGGTGCTCCCTGTAACTTTCCAGCCAAATGCATAGATTTATTCTCCTATAAAAGTGCTCCATTCTATCCCAACACTTCCATGGTTCGGCATTCTAGAGCTATATCATTCTCCTCCTCAGTTTCTACTTCCAATGCAATTATTTCCCCATTCTCAGCCAAGGTCTCGTTATCGTCTAAGATCAGTAGTCGTAATTGCTTTTCAGCACATTGATGAAGAGGATGAAACCTCTCTCCACACCGGAAACATAAGCCTTTAGCCTTGCGATCCGTTAACTCATGGTAGGACAGATGACGCAGCCCCTGATTTTTTTCTGTCTGTCCTCGCCAATCACCTTCCGACCTGCTGGTGAGTGTCGCTGGCAGAGGGGTGGCCATTCTGGGCAGCGCATGCGGTTTAGCTGAAACTCCCGTCATTTCCCTATGTCTCGCAGCTCTGGTTCCGCTCCAAAATCGCCCGCTATCCATCGGGTTTGGACCCTCCATCTCACGGTGATGGGTCGGGTTGACCCGAGAGCTGCACCTCATATTCTGTCCGCGATGTGGGTGCCAGGTGCGTGCGCGTGCGTGAGACCCAAACTCGTCTCCTCCACCCATCTCGCCATTCACCTCCTCTTTTACCGCCCTCGTTATCTTCATCATCTGATATCTGTTCAAGGGTCCAAATGTTCTTACTCTCCTTCGAATATCCGCCCTCAACCCACTCATAAAATATCCCATAAATTGCTCCTCCGGTAGTCGACCCACCTGTGACGAGACGAACTCGAAGGCTTCAATATATTCTTCAACGGTGTCCGTTTGTCGCAGATCCGACAACGCCTCAAACGGGTTATCAAATCGTCTTCCTCCATAACGATCTACTAGGGCTTCCTTAAATCTTTTCCAGTCGAGCTCTTCCGTCGTCTCCTTCAGAAGGTTGAACCAATGTATGGTTGCTCCTTCCATACTTAAAAGTGCTAGTTTAATCTTCACTGGTTCTGAGGTATTGTGAACCTTAAAATAAACCTCTGCCCTAGTAATCCATCCCATCAGATCAGTCCCGTCAAACATCGGCAGTTCTACTTTACGTACTGACATGTGGTATTCCTCCATAGTGTCATAGGAATGCTCCATCGGAGTTGATTGCCGAGGGAGATGAGTATTTCTTTCACCCGCCAACGTTGGGCCCCTTTCCGCAGTATCACTCCCCTGCCCCTCTTCTGGTCTCTTGCCCATCATCTTGCTCATTTCTAGCAGCAATACTCGCTGCATCTCCCCCATAGCCATCCTCATGGATGATTGAATTTCCTCCACTCCAGCTCCAGATTTGCCATGCGGGATTCTAACATTTCTACTCTATCGGACATCTTAGGTGGCATCAAGGTATGTTACTCTGACTACTTTTGGTGTTTGTGAAAGTCCTTCGAAAGCTGATCCTCCCCCCTCTTCGAATCCGGCAGGTCGGACCAATGTTAGGACTCTAGTCTAAGAATACTAGAGTTTTGCTAAATTATTTCTATATATCTGTAATGTGCTTGGCGTTACAGTATAGTAGTGTAGTATTGTTCCCTAACCAGAGTAGATTTGCTCCTCAGAAGGTTTGAATATCCTTCTGCCCCTATCTTCACTCAATTCTTCTGCCTGCTCTCTCTTCTCTCACCCCGGTACATAATATTCCCCTCCCCAGGTACATTCGGTTCCCTAACTACCTTGCCACCTCAGCATAACTACCTGCCCTCCTGCCCCTGTTGTTTCTTCTAGAATAAACCTCTCTCTCTTCCCCTAAGATCCTAACAGTAGTAGTAAGATAACTATCTTATTCTAGTTTTAGATATGTTATCCAATTTGTTTATGACTTAACACTTATAGAAATTTTATTAGAATAAGATTTAAATTTGTTAGGAACCTTCTCCTACTAGAATAAGGGTTTTAGATGCTTTCTTCTAAGAGTGAATCTTAGAACCTAGGAGTGATTTCCAATTTCTTATCCTACATTGCTTGTGTTTCTCACGAAATCTCAGCAAACCTAACCTAAAATTCTAGCCATATTAAACCATAAAATGTTAGTCTAAAATTTCTAACAACAAACCCTAAAATCTCAGCTATATCTAATCTAAAATTTTAGCATTCCAAGTTGAAATTTAGACCTAAAATTTTATATTCCAGTAATCTAATATCAGCCATATTTTCTAATTTTGTGATTTTTGGGTACTAGTTAATACTTCTTCCATTTGTCCTACATCAATTTAGTATTAGACCATTAGTTCACAATGACATCACATCGCAGAAGGGAGTATAGAAAAATACTCAACAACCAAGAGCGAGATGAAATACTTTTGAGAATTATGGAAAGATTTGACATTAATGACCCTCGATCACAAAATGCTCCAAGAACTAGTCTAGAAGACAACATTCGATTTATAAGATTAGTATTTGTCACATTCTACGTATAGGAAGACTTCAGACAAGCTATGGAGAATTGATGCAAAAGAACTTTAAGTCTATAGAAGAAAGAAAAGAGACAAAAATTAGTCAACCAAAAGCTTTAATTTGGTTGGATGAATGATGGGAATTAAGTTGTCAAAAAAGACAATAAGGGTTGAATTTTAGATTATGCTTGCATTCCTTATTAGATAGGAAGTAGTAATAAGATAACTATGTTATTCTAGTTTGAAATATGTTATCATATTTGTTTATGACTTAAACTTATAGAAATTTTATTAGAATAGGGTTTAAATTTTTTAAGAACCCTTTCCCACTAGAATAAAGGTTTTAAAAACTTCTCTATAAATATCTGTACTCAGCCGTTCAATAATAATATATCATGAATCTTTTTTTTTAAACTTGAGTTTTCAACTAGAAGGTGTGATGCTTTCTTCAAAGAGTGAATCTTAGACCTTAAGGGTGATTCCTTGTTTCCGCTCTCTATTGTTTGTGTTTCTCACTAAATTCCAGCAAATCTAACCTAAAATTCCAGCCATATTAAACCCTAAAATCCTAGTCTAAAATTTTCAACAACAAACCCTAAAATCCCAGCTATACCTAATTTGAAATTTTAGCATTCCAAGCTGAAATCTCCGCAGTCTAGTATTTGTCATATTTCCTATTTTGTGATTTTTAGCTGCCGGTTAATACTTCTTCTGTTTGTCCTACATCAATGTTACTTTTTTTTTTCCCTGTAAAAGCTAGTTGATAGGATTTGTTGTTGCCTCCCTCTTCCTTTCAATGTTTATAATGTTATTATCTCAAATTGAATTCCTTAGTTTGTTGGGTAGTATCGTTTTGTTGGGTAGTGTCGTCACAATCAACATGGAGCTTCATATACTTGTTACTATTTTTTTATAAGAGCTAGTTGATTGGATTGGTTATTTCCTCCTTCCTGTTACTCTTGCTGGTTGTAATGTTATGTTCTCCTCAATGCAAATTTCTTAGTTTTATGTTTTATGAGTAGGAATTGGTCATTTACTTGTACTCATTATTGGATACTGAGTTTTATTTAATGCAATTTTCTTGATAAATGTTGATTCTTCTGCAGGACTCTTTTGAAGGACAACAGATGCTTGAATTTCGCAAAAGTCTTCCTGCATTTAAAGAAAGGGATACGCTACTGAAAACCATTTCTGAAAATCAAGTAAAATATGAATTTCTTTTGGGTTATTAACTAAGACATTTTGCATTATTTGTTCATTTTAGGAAAAACACTTTGCGGTTAGAATTTAACTTGCCAGAAGTTCCTCTAGTTTGATAGGTTGCTTGCTTCAGTAATTTATTTTATAGTTTCACAAAATGAGTATCATGGAACCACAACTCTTTGTAATGTAGTCTTTTTGGATTATCCTTGACCTTTTGTATTCTAGATGTAATTACTTTTAATCAATCAAAACTTTAACTTGAAAAAACAAAGGAGTATCAAGTTTTGGTAATTTGTACTGTTGGTCAACTATGGATAGCAGAATTCATTAAATGAAAATTTAGTTACTGATACTAAAATGCCCAGTTACTTACCATACATACTATTATAGGGAATGTGATACTTTAATTATTAAATCACTAATATCTTCCAGACCAAACTCTGCATAGTTATGTCTCCAGTAAGCTTTTCCTTTTGGAGGAGCAGTGGTGATGGATGGTTGTCGTGGAAATAGAATGAACCTTAAGGTCTTACCTTGTTAAATGATGGCAATATGGCTCATAAAAGACTAACGCATATTGCAGGTAGTTGTTGTCTCTGGTGAAACTGGTTGTGGTAAGACTACTCAGCTTCCTCAATACATACTTGAATCTGAGATTGAAGCTGCTCGTGGAGCTGCGTGTAGTATTATATGCACTCAGCCTAGAAGAATATCAGCCATGGCTGTTTCTGAGAGAGTTGCTGCAGAACGAGGGGAGAACCTTGGAGAATCAGTTAATAATGGCCTTTATCTCATGATTCTTTGTTTGAAATATGACTATTTTGGACTTAGGTTGATTGTATCATTTCCTTGCTGTTAAAAGGTTGGATACAAAGTAAGGTTGGAAGGAATGAAAGGGAGGGATACTCGACTTCTGTTCTGCACTACTGGTGTGTTGTTGAGGAGATTACTTGTTGACAGAAATTTAAATGGTGTAACTCATGTCATTGTTGATGAAATTCATGAGCGAGGAATGAATGAAGGTGGTTTGAATCTCTATTTATTTGGTTATTGGTCAGTGAATGGATAATAACTGTAGGTTGCTTCAATGTCAGATTTCCTTCTTATTGTTCTGCGAGATCTCCTTCCTCAAAGACCAGATTTGAGGCTCATTTTGATGAGTGCAACACTAAATGCAGAGCTCTTCTCTTCTTACTTTGGTGGTGCTCCAACCATCCATATTCCTGTAAGTTCTGTTCTGATTAGCTAATTGTTCATCCTTCTCTGTTTTCTGAAGACAGTGGCTTATCCTTCATAATGTCGTTCCCAAAATTTTCAAGCCAAAAATGGACTCTTTTTCTCTTAATTTTGTGGAATAAGAGTCTAGTTTATATCAAATTGTTTGAAATATCTATTTCTCTTTCTAATAGCTTTCTCAAAAGTTTGTGAACTTCAGTGCAACTCAATTTTGTGGCAATATTGACTTGTTAGCTTACATGTATAGTGCATATCTGATTGTTTTACTCTTGTATAATGTCATTGATTTGGCAACCACTTGACCTGTTACATTTTCATTTAGGTTCCTATAAATTAACGGCGAAATATTTCGTTTGACTTTCTAATAACGAATTTAGTATTCCAGACTGTCTAAGCATCTTCAGCGCTTCATTACTAGATTTTCTCTATTTATTAGTCAGCTATGGAGTAATTCTCTTTCAGAGGTCATACTTGTTACATGTAAATGAGAAAAATGAACAACACATTGGCTTGTTATGAACTAGGTTTACCAATTTTTAATAATTGGGCTATATAGATTAAAATTTAATGCTAATATTCCAAAATTATACTATTGCATTGTAAGATGCTTCCTATATTGGATACATAACATTAGAATATTAATTGTCCAACATACTTGGAATGTAGATGCTTCAATGTGAGAAACTGCCTTAACCCTAGGAGTTTAGGAATATTCACTTCCAATTAGTATCTTCAACAAAATGATAATAAGCTTTCCCAATCAACGCGAACTATAAAATTCTCCCAACAAACTGATAGCAAGTTTGATCTATTAGTGCCAAAGTGAAATTCCATCAATTAGAGAACATTAATTTTAAAAGGAAAGTTGAAGCAAAATCTCCAAGATAATAAAATACTTCAGGCAATCCAAAACAAAACTACAAGACAAAAAAACTTGAAATTTTTTACAGAAGAATGAAACAAAAACCTTAAAAACAAACAAAAAATAGAAACAATACTGTGACGATATGGATTGTAAGGGTACTGTTCACTATAAGTAGCACCATCCCACAAACAATGGTGTGAACTGTACCACATTGGTACTAATCATGCCATATGACAATGTTCTTTCTCTCTCTCTTTTTCTTTTCACTAGTTTTTATTCGCTCTTATACCTTGTAGTATATAAAATACGTAATAGTATGACATTATTAATTAATTTTTAGTTTACTTGTTTCTAATAGTAGGGCTGTACAGAAAAAAACTAATATTCCAAAATAATACTATTCCAGTGTAGAATACTTATTTTACGGGATACATAATAATTTTATCGCATTCTAGCATTAAACTAATCCCTTCTGTTAATATTCTTTTCTGTTGAATTTGTAGATATAGAATATATAATTTCCATTACCCAAAATTAGCTCTTTGTGGAGTTTTAAGGACATAGGAGTGTTGTTCATTATTATTTTGTAACTTATGCAATTATTAGCAACATTGGCTTTTGGGAAAAGGTGTCGTAATGACTCTTCCCCTTCCAATTCATATCAACTGCAAAAACCTTGTCCCCAATGACTTTGTTAAATTCTCTCCAAGCCTCATATATTGGAAAATTGGTGAGCCAACCATCAAGCCAACCATTCTTTAATTTTTCAATTAAACTGGACAAATTGATCCTAGAAGGAGTTTGTGGGCTTCCTCAAATTTTAAAAGAATGTGATTGGAAAGGAACTGGTTAGGAATTTGATAAACCCAAAAATAACTGGATTGACCAGAAACAACGCAAAAATCTGGATCGCCAATCATCTAAATAATTCAATGAACTTATGATTATCAATTTTGCTAATATTCATTTGAAATATTTGAACATTGTGACTAATGTAATTAAAATTTGACCTCTTTGTTGAATCACCCACACACTAATTAAGCCAACAAGTGAAAATTGAATGTTTGCCAGGCCTGTAGTTGGTTTGTTTATAGTAACTATGGTTGAAAAAGTGGGCTAGTGAAGCTTATGTGATTCCTTCTAAGTGCACATACATCATGCCTCCAAATGGTTTTGGGGAAGTTAGATTATTAGAAAGGGGATCATCTTTCATTTTGTTATATGAAGTAGACATTTGTTGTAGAGTTCTGTAGCTTTTTCATGGTTTTCTTCTACAAGCTCCCTTAGCATATCCTCTGTAATATAATAGAGATGGATCATCATAATTGTTAGAGTACAATTACAAGTTTAACATGCTACCTTACATCTTCGATTCATCTTCATTAATGCACAAGAATGTCATTTCTTCATTAATTTTGTTGGTAATAATTGACTATCTGCATTCCTTTTTGCTTCTTTTGTTGAATGGCTTGTCCGTTTCAGGGGTTTACTTACCCAGTTCGAGCACATTTTCTAGAGGATATTGTAGAGATGACAGGATACCGACTGACTCAGTATAATCAGATTGATGATTATGGCCAAGAAAAGACATGGAAAATGCAAAAACAGGCACAAGCTTTCAGAAAGAGGAAGAGCCATATTGCCTCGTCTGTCGAGGTACCTTGTGAGGCTACCTAGTTCTTGTTGCATAATTTTGGCCGTTGACCAATCTATACATAGTTGTTAATGCTTTGACAGGATGCACTTGAAGCTGCTAACTTTGAGGGTTATAGCCCACGCACTCAGGACTCTTTGTCTTGTTGGAATCCTGACTCAATTGGTTTTAACCTTATTGAGCATGTTCTCTGTCACATAGTTAGAAGAGAAAGACCTGGAGCTGTATTAGTTTTTATGACTGGGTGGGATGACATAAACTCTTTAAAGGATCAGTTACAGGCTCATCCAATCTTTGGTGATCCAACCAGAGTATTGTTACTTGCATGCCATGGTTCAATGGCCAGCTCAGAACAGGTGATCTTTTGTTCATGTATAATGTAGAAATTCTGAACAGAGGTATATTATTCTCAAGATCTTGCTAGGTCAATACATAGGTGCAAGTATATATAGAAATAAAGAGGGCTATTCTAGGAAACTAATATTTGTACATAATATCCTAACTGATCTGATTTGCTAACTTTTAGGAGTCAATAATATGTCGGAGATATCCATCTGGATATTTCCCAACACTCCCCCTTAAGTTGGCTTGTATATGTCATCCATAGCTAGCTTGGTAACTAGAACGTTAAATTGCCTCTTATATAATCCCTTTGTGAGAATATCAGCTGCCTGTTGGGATGTTGGAATATAGGGAACACAAATTAATCTTTTTCAATCTTCTCCTTGATGAAATGCTTGTCGACCTCAACATGTTTTGTTCTATCATGAAGAACAGGGTTGTGAGCAATTGAAATTGCAGCTTTGTTGTCACAGTACATTTTCATAAGAACTGAAATAGGAATTTGTAGTTCCTCCAGTACCCTTTTAATCCATAAAACTTCACAAATTCCATGTGCTATTGAACGAAACTCAATTTTGGCACTGCTTCTTGCAACAGCACTTTGTTTCTTACTCTGCCAAGTTACCAAGTTACCGCCAACAAATGTGCAGTAACTTGAAATTGGTCTTCTATCAGTTGCACTCCCTGCCCAATTAGCATCAGTATAGACTTCGACTTGAAGATTGTTCAGCTTTTGAAACATTAAACCTTGCCCGGGAGTTCCTTTTAGATATCGTAGTATCCTGTATACAACATCCAAATGTTCTTGACCTGGAGAACGCATAAAATGTCTTACTAAGCTCATGACAAAAGCTATATCAGGTCTAGTGTGTGACAAGTATATTAATCTCCCAACCAGTTGCTTGTATCTCTCCTTATTAATTGAATTGATCTAAAATTTACACCAGTTTCAACAAGAGTATTAGTTGCCTTGCATCCTAGTAATCTGGTCTCATTCAATAGGTTCAGAATATATTTCCTTTGATTCACAAATATTCCATCCTTTCATCTAGCAGACTTCATTCCAAGGAAGTATTTGAGGGGTCTAAGGTCTTTAATTTCAAATTCTTTGGCTAATCTCTTCTTCAACTTCACTATTTCGGATACATCACCTCTTGTTATGATGATGTCATCTACGTAAACAATAAGTATAGATATCATACCTGTCTTGGACCGCTTGTAGAACAATGTATGATCCAGCTTGACTTTGAAAATAGCCGTAGCTCTTCATAGCCCTTCCAAATCTATTAAACTATGCTCTAGGGGGTTGTTTTAGGCCATATAATGACTTCTTTAGCTTGCACACCTTATTTCTCCCATAGGTATCTTCAAATCCTAGAGGTAGGCCCATAAAGACTTCTTCTTATAAGTCTTCATTAAGGAATGCATTTTTTACATCTAGTTGATGTAAAGTCCACTCAAAATTTACAGCCAAGGATAACAATGCCCGAATAGTATTTACCTTTGCAATAGGAGCAAATGTCTCTTGGTAGTCATTGCCATAGGTTTGAGTGAACCCTTTAGCAACTAATCTTGCCTTCAGCCTTTCCACACTGCCATATTGGCCTTAAACTTAACAGTGAACAGCCATTTGCAACCTACCAGCTTTTTATCTCTAGGGTAATTCACAAGTTCCCAAGTTCTATTCTTCTCAAGTGCATTTACTTCTTCTATAACAACTGATCTCCAATCCGGATCTTGAAGTGCTTCCTTAATGTTTCTTGGTACAAACAGATTAGTGATTTTAGAGATAAAGGATTTATATATATGTGATAGTTTCTCACAAGATAGGTACTTTGATATGGGATGGTTGGTGCAAGCCTATTTTCCCTTTCTAAATGCTATGGTTAGATAATTACCAGCAGAGAGATTAGTAGGAATATCACTGGTAATTTGTGGGTCAGTAGGTATAAATTGATCATTACTAGGCATAATAAGGGGTAAAATAGCAAATGGGTTACTTGAATTGTTCCCAGGTTCATTCTCTGAGGGTTTTGAGAGGTTGTGCATTGTTGAGGTGGGTTGTTCTCTACTTCTCAATTGAGTCTTCCTCTTAGTATAAACACGAAGCTCAGTATTCCGTTGTTTAGGAACAGACATTAATATTTCTCCCGTTGTGGTTGAACTGGGATTTTCTGGCATTGACATATTAGGAGTAGTATCTTTGGCTTCATTATCAGGAATTATTTTATGATCAATAATGACAGTAGGCAGGGGGTTAGGAGCAATAGTAGCATCCTAAAAATTTTCTGCTTCATTAGAGTTCTCCCCCTGAAGGAAAATTTTTTGATGTTCTAGAAATGTGGCATTCATGGAGATAACAATTTTTGTGTTAAAGGGTTGTAGCACTTATAACCTCGTTGACTAGGAGCATACCCAATAAAGACAGATTTTTCAACTCTTGGATCTAGTTTTGAGTTTTCCCTAGTCGGTTTGTGAACCTACACTGTACACGCAAAGACTTGAAGAGGAAGGGTAGAGCTGATTTTCAGGAAAGCATTGTTTAAACACATCTAAGGGTGTAGCATAATGCAAAACACAACTGGGCATTTGATTAAGTATGATGCAATCAAAACAACCTCACCCTAAAGGTATTTTGGCATATTCGTTGTAAACATAATGGACCGAGAGACTTCCAGGAAATGTTTATTTTTCCTCTCGGTAATACCATTTTGTTGAGGAGTGTTAACACACATAGATTGGTGAACAATGCCTTTAAACTTAAGAAATTTTCCAAGGACTTCATTAAAATACTCGGTACTATTGTCAGAGTGAAGAATGCCAATGTGTGTGTGAAATTGAGTTTCAATCATGCTATAAAAATTTTGAAAGATTTGAGCAACTTCAAATTTTTCACGCATCAAACAGACCCAACATAATCGAGTATGATCATCGATAAAAATTACAAACCATTTTTTTTTCCGGAAAGAGTTTTAACACGAGATGGACCACAAACATCACTATGAATTAAGTAAAATGGTTTGGAGGGTTGATATGCTTTTGTAGGATAAATAGTGTTATGACTTTTGGATAAAATGCAATGCTCACAATGAAGTTTTGAACAATCCACAGATTTAAATAAATGAGTTAATAGTCTTTTGAGATAAGAGAAATTAGGATGTCCTAATTTATTATGCCAAAGAAAAATTTGTTCTTTAGCAGGGGTAGAACAAATACTACTTAAGCCATGAGCTTCTTTATTCTTCAAGTTGCCATCAGTGAAGGAGTAGAGACTATCTATCATCTTAGCACTGCCAATCTTCTTCCTCGAAGTTAGTTCCTGAAGGACACAATATGAGTCAAAAATTTTAATGGTACAATTAGAGTCATAGGCTAGTTTGCTCACAGGTAGCAGATTACAAGTTAGTTTTGGAACATGAAGGACATATTTAAGGCAGATATTAGAGGATAGAGTTATTAAACCTTTACCAGCTACAGCAAAAAATAATCCATCTGCTATACGAATTTTTTCATGGCCAGAACAAGGGTCATAAGTATGAAATAAATTAGAAGAACAAGTCATATGGTCAACTACTCCTGAATCAATGATCCAAGGAGCGAAATCGTATGGAAAGGAACATGATAAGGCGTTAAAATCACTACCAGTTTGCGCAACAGAAGCATTATGGGCACTTGATGATTCAGATTTAGGTTTCAGTAGCTTTAGGATGTAATTAATCTGCTCTTGAGAGAACTGTCCAGCATCTACCTCATTGGCTGATGGAGTTTTACTTGATTCATAGTGAGCTGAAGTTTTATTAAATTTTCCTCCATGTGATCCCTTCCAATTTGTAGGCTTTCCATGGAGTTTTCAGCATGTTTCACGGTTATGACGAGCTTTATTGCAATAGTCACACGAAACCTGTGACTTTTCCTCAGTCTTCTTAGTACGACCAGCAGCATTCCCAGCAACTAAGGCTGTGTTTTCAATTGTAGGTGTAGGATTTCGTTTGCCAAGCATCACAAACCATCTACTCTCTTCATGTCAGACTTCTGCAAAGACTTCCCTAATGGATGGAAGTGGTTATCTTCCAATAATCCTGCCTCTAACCTCATCAAACTCAACATAAAGTCCAATTAAGAACTTAAAAATTTGGTTCTCCTGTACTATTTTTCGGAAATAGTTATAGTCATCAGGGGATTTCTATTCATAGTCATTAAACAAATCTAAGTCTTGCCACAAGCGTTTTAGGGAATTAAAGTACTCACGTAGCGTTTGGATAGTGTCCCCGTCCCCGGGGACAGTGGACAAGACAGAAAAATCCCGTCTCTATGGGTGTTTGCTTCTTGTCTCCGCGTCCCCGTCCCCTGTTTCCGGGAGACAGGGACACAAATTTCTGTCCTCCCCAAAAAGGGAGGACAGGGACAAGTCATCCCTGTCTCCAGCCACTACTTTTTACTATTATGTTTATGATGTTTAATTATTATTATTATTATTATTATTATTATTATTATTATTATTATTATTATATAATTTGTATTTATTATTATTCAAAT
>JAOTAX010000006.1:23168745-23183160 GCA_025629825.1 Erythroxylum guanchezii
CTAGCTCTATATAAGAATAGCAGTATCTGTACACCTTTTTATCATCATTTGAATAAAAATCAGAAGCTTTTACATGGGGTCCTTTTCGGTTTCATAGTTCATGGAATAGATTCTTTTGTAATGTTAGGTCGAGGATAGTACTCTAGCTGTAGTTGCTTTTGGTGAACAATACTTACTAGTAGTAGACAAGTGAAAGACATCCTTTAATAACTCTTTTGTGGAAGATTCACAATGGATCTTAACTTTAAATTCTTAGGGACCCCACCGCAAATATTGTACAATGCTTGCTATTTTAAAATCACCAATGTCAGAGGGTTGCCCATTTTTTTCACTTAAAAATATTTGATGTTTTTTTTCCTTATGTAAGCATATTTTATTGTTAGTATCATGTTTTTCTCCCGGAAGTAGATCTGGAGAACTGTCAGTCTGACATGATATTCATTTTTGTTATTTCTTTTCACTGGTGTTGTCATACAGAGGTTAATATTTGATAAACCTGAAGATGGTGTGAGGAAGATTGTTTTGGCTACTAACATGGCAGAGACAAGTATTACCATCAATGATGTTGTTTTTGTGGTTGACTGTGGGAAGGCAAAGGAGACATCTTATGATGCACTGAATAATACCCCTTGCTTGTTGCCTTCCTGGATTTCAAAGGCCGCTGCGCGGCAGGTAGACCTACCTTTGCAATACAAATTATTTTTGTACCTATGCTCCTTGGCTTATAATTTGTTAAGGATAATTGGGATGGCTTAGGATTGACTATTTAGAGTGAGTTTTACATTTATTATGGCTTTGATCTTTACCCTTGGTCTACAAGGGATGTCTCTTTTTCAGTCTAATTCACTCATGCATTAAGTGGTACTTTATCACCCTTGTGCTTGATACAGTAAGTTGAAAGAGTTAATTAAGCTTGAAAAAAATGAATAATGAACTGGCTTCAAAGCAGTGAGTAACTTTACAGACGAAAAACAAGTTTCATTTGTATCTATGTGGGAGGGACTAAGATATTGACTTCAATTCTCAGTTGGATTTGATAGGGCTGTTAATTATTGTCTTGCTTAATATACATTCTCAGTAAATTAGATATACATAGCACCAATGGCGTTTCTTAAATTAGTAGATATCTTAAAGTTTCATTATATGCATCATTCCCATGTTCAGTACAGTGGAATTAGCATTTTACTTTTGACTTTCAGCTAAACATTACACTGAGAAGTGCAATGACATAATTTATATTATTCTTGCTGCAGGACCAAATTTTTTATGTCAGTTACTTGCACTCCAACTTTATTATTTTAGTATATCTAGTAGGAATAGGATATTAGACAAGTTTGAAACACGAAAAATAACTACTGCTTGTGTTCCAGTTTGAGGATTTGCTAATTATTATTAGCTAATTGGGTTTAAATTAGTATGTTTTATTTAGTTCTCAAGCCTTTTGTGTAATGCTCAGTATGACAGAAGTAATTGATTTCTTGCAGATTTAGCTGCCAGATCCACTTTATACCATGTATTGACTTATATCATGCTTAAAACAAATATTTTGTTTCTTAGAGGGCCAATGCTGTAGTTTGCTTTCTAAAATTTTAGTGTCTTGCCTAGTTCTGTAATATAAAATTGGACTTCTGATTCAGAGAAGAGGAAGAGCTGGTCGTGTTCAACCTGGTGAATGTTATCACCTTTATCCTAAATGTGTATACGAAGCTTTCTCTGATTACCAATTACCAGAACTTTTGAGGACGCCTTTGCAGTCTTTGTGTTTGCAAATCAAAAGCCTCCAACTTGGAAGTATTTCGGACTTCTTGTCTAGAGCCTTGCAGCCTCCAGAACCTTTATCGGTAATTCCTTTTGGAGTTTATTTTCATGAACTGCTCCCCTTTGGAGTTTATTTTCATGAAATGTGCAAATTTATAAAGCTTGCTAACATTGCATTCTTATCACTTGCTATGGAGTTGAAATGTCAATCATATCAGGAATCTTTTGCTATTTTAGCATCTTTAATTTTTCTATGCTTCTTTGCTGTATTTTATAATTCATCTTTTTTTTTTAAGGTTCAAAATGCTGTTGAGTACTTAAAGGTGATTGGAGCTCTTGATGAAAGTGAAAATCTGACAGTTCTTGGTACATCAGTTTTTTCTTGATCTTTAGTGATCTTCATATGGTGTAATACTTTAGGAACTGAATTTTAAAGCAGGATTGGTTGCTTTTATAGGACGCCACTTGTCAGTGCTTCCAGTTGAACCAAGGCTTGGGAAAATGCTCATATATGGGGCTGTTTTTAATTGTCTTGATCCAATAATGACTGTTGTTGCTGGTCTTAGTGTGAGAGATCCTTTCTTGATGCCATTTGACAAGAAGGATGTAAGTTTTATTTTCTTACTTTATTGTCTCCAAAGCAAAGATATTACTTTATTGTACCAGGTGTGATGTAGAAGTATATGAATTTGAGACAAATTATTTGTTGACGATGACACAAGAAAAAAAGAAATTCTATATAAAGAGGGTTAGTGTGTTTCAATTGACAGAGGGTGCATATAGAAATCTTCTTTGTTTCTACTGTGAAGAGAATCTGCAATTTAAATTTCTCTGTCATATTAATCAATCATATTGTTCCCAGAAAAGTCAGGTTTATAGGGATAAATATCTAAAAATGTGAATGTATATACACTATGATTGTGCATGCATGTGTCCTGGTGTGGGGTGGAGTTAGAGTAAATACTCAATAGAAATTATCTAATGATATGTGATGGACTATTAAACATAAGATGGTGGTGATATGCGATGGACTATTAACCATAGACGGTGGTTCTGTATTGGACTTTATTTTATCTTGTTTGTCTATTGATTTCTTAAACTTTTAATATTGAATTTTGGAATTGATGTCATCAAGAATTAACTTTATAAAACAAGGGAGCAAACTGGACTCTGGTCATGTGTCTGTATTTATTATGTCTAAGCGTAAATTTTCTTCCTGTCTTGGCAGCTTGCAGAGTCTGCAAAAGCACAATTTGCTGCGCAGGATTACAGTGACCATCTTGCTCTTATTCGAGCCTATGATGGTTGGAAAGCTTCCGAAGCACAACAATCTGGGTACGAATACTGCTGGAAAAATTTTCTTTCTGCCCAGACTTTGAAAGCCATTGATTCTCTTCGGAAGCAATTCTTTTACTTGCTGAAGGATACTGGTCTAATTGATCAGAGGACTGAAAATTGCAATACATGGAGCCATGATGAGCATCTTATCCGTGCGGTTATCTGTGCTGGCTTGTTCCCAGGGATATGTTCTGTTGTGGTAAGACATACGTCAAGTTTTCATACTTCAATTTTTTCCCTATGGATTTATGTTCTCCTTTGAATATGTTATGGTAAAATGCTCATGAAATGTCCTTGTCCTAACCTTATTTTCTCCTTAAAACATCTTATTCTGTGCTTCTGTTTCACATGTTTGTTATAATTTTAAACTTTTCTGAAGCGCTGGTGGTAGTCGGGGAGCACCCTGACATTAATTCATGCAGTAGAAGTTTATAATGGTGAAGTTGTTCTTGAGTGTTTCATTACTAATAAGAAGGAAAGGTGACATTTGTTTTAAATTTTATATTGATTGGGAATTAAGGATAAATCTCCGATGGCTAAACTTATTCTCTTCTCCTGGAGTGATAACTAATCTTTTATGATCATATGTACAGAACAAGGAGAAGTCAATAGGATTGAAAACAATGGAGGATGGTCAGGTACTTCTGTACTCGGTAAGTTTCTTAATCATTGGACATGGTGTCCATGAATGTTCCATGCTAACCAATGATTAAAAAATCCAACCAGTTTCTCCAGTTCAACCATAAAAATCTTAAGCTGTCTAAATTTTTGGTTCAGTTTTTAACTTTTTGATTTACTTTAATAAATCTTGTTGTTAAAAACTGATTAATTTATTAGTTAATCGGTCAATTTTTATAAATTAATAAGTTTTTATAAACTAAAATAAATCAATTAATTTTTATTTAATATTTTTTAATTAAACTTTAAATTTTTCGATAGGTAAAGACAATATTTTTCAATCATATTTTAAAATCTTTAATTTTATTTAATCTTTAGTCAATTTTATGACGATCTAATAACGATTGAACCTTTTAAATTTGAAACATTTTGTCATCCTAGTTTATTTTTTGATTCTGTTTTTAAAACATTGATATGTCAGATTTTACACTCCTTTTAAAATCTTGACTTTTGTGATTTGTTTTACCGATAATGGATTGAAACCTACAGAATTCTGTAAATGGTGCGGTATCAAAAATTCCTTTTCCGTGGTTAGTCTTCAATGAAAAGGTCAAAGTGAACACCGTATTTCTCAGGGATTCAACTGGTATATCTGACTCTATGCTGCTGTTATTTGGAGGAAAGATTTTGAGTGGTGGGCTAGTAAGTTCAAACTTCTTATGCTCATCTGCTTGATTACTTTTTTAAAGTGGATACTTTGAATGTACTTTTCAGTTATTTCTAGTGCACTTATTTGCGGTTTTAATAGGATGGACACCTAAAAATGTTGGGAGGATATTTGGAATTCTTCATGAAACCTGCAATAGCCAATATGTACTTGAGCCTAAAGAAAGAGCTTGAAGAACTTATTCAGGAGAAAGTAAGTTTCTAATCTTTTGGGAAAGCTGTTTATTTGGCATTTGATGTTTTAACCCACTGGACCTAAATCTCTCGGAGCTTAATTCTCTTTCTCTTCCCTATGTTTTTTTTTTTTTTTTTTGTGTGTGTGTGTGTGTCTATGCATTGGTGGAAATGAACTTAGCTCCAGATTTGAGTTACTGATATATTATTTATTTCTTCTTCTCCTGCCGTATACTCATTTTACAGCTTCTGAATCCGACACTAGAAGTGCAGTCATATGAGCAGCTATTAATGGTGATAAGGTTGCTGGTTTCAGAGGATCAATGTGAAGGTAGATTCATTTTCGGTCGCCAGTTGCCATCACACTCAAAAAAGGCAATGAAAGAGGGACTACCAAGCAAAGTTGGTGATGCTAACTCTAAGAATGAACTACAGACTTTACTTGCTAGGGCAGGGCATGGAGCACCTACATACAAGACAAAGCAATTGAAAAATAACCAGTTTCGTTCCACTGTGTGCTTTAACGGTTTGGATTTTGTGGGGCAGCCATGCAGCAGTAAGAAACTTGCTGAAAAAGATGCAGCAGCTGAGGCTCTTTTGTGGTTGAAGGGTGAGACGAAATCATCTGCGAAACATGTTGATCATGCTTCACTTCTTCTGAAAAAGATCAAGAACAAAACTGGAAGCAGGACTCCAGTTCATGGTGGTAAATGGAGTTAGGTTGACTGTGCAGGATTAAATATTATAGTATCAGAATCCTGTCTGTTAAGGAAGAAGACTGCTACCAGCCCTTGTGGATCTTTTTGATTGGGATGTTTTTTAACCTTCTGTGGCCAGACCTCATAGAACATTACAGTGACCTTGTGGCCTAAATTACTCATGAAGGAGAGCATCAAATCTTGAAACCAATAAGGAGCTAACCAATCAGATACACAATTTGAGCCTGTTGTTGGTGCTTTCCGAATTCTTGGTGAGGTCCTAAGAGATAGTAAGTTTCGAAGGCAGAAACTTCAAATTTTAATCAGCTGAATTGAAAGTTGAAAGTAAATTGTCTAGATTTGGACTCATCTGAAAGGCTTTTACCCTTGCGAAGTTTTTACTGTCTCAAGCCTCTTCTGCCACTTCACATTTTAAACATGATGGTGGACTGAAAAGCTAATATTATGACTCATACAAGAAACCATAAGCATGGTGGAATTCATCTGTAAAGTGAGAAAATGTCAGTTACTTTTTCAATATTCATTTATCGAGCTATGTAAATTGCTGATGGCTTGTGGATATCTGAAGAGGTTAAATCTTTAGTGGATTGTACAATTGATAGGTATATGGGTTTCAGACAAGTGTCGACAAGATTACTTTTGGACACCAAAGGTGCTGAACGCATATTTGATGTTGGAAATTTTTGTCACAATTTGGTAAGAGATCATAAGACAATCAATCTAGGAATATGGTGTCTTTATGACTGATTATATTAGCATGAAGTGTAGGTTCATGAGATTCCATATCTGATGATCACAGATAATGGCAGTTGCATTTTTGACAATTCTCCTTGCTCATATTAGTGGTTTATATGGTGGCTTGACATGGCTTTCTTGTTGTGGAAGTCCAAAGGGTTTCCTGGGCTTCATTGTCTTCTCTAGTAATTGTCTGTTCAGGTGCAGTAATACGTTCTAAGTTGGAAATTCGTACACGGCGGCAGGTATTTTGTTTCCTGTTTTCTGAGGTATAGTTTTGGTACTGTAACCAAGAAAATGAACAGATTTCTCGGTTATGATTGTTTGCTTACTTTCAGTTTTCATAGTTTATATTTGTTTTTGTGTTTGTTATTGGAATGCATATATATCTGAAAGTGCTTGGTAGAACTTGTAAATGGGATCAATGAACAAACTTACCGTCGACGTAAATATCAGATTTGTTCCTCTATTTCTGAATTATTTGGTTTTGGGTTTTGATCTCTACATGCTAGCTTAGGATTTAGGCCTTACCTTATATGGAGCTATATTCTTTCCCCTTACGTAGTAGACTAGTAGTACTAGTTGCTAAAGAAGTGAACAACTTTGAGCTTGGTTCTTCTTCTAGTTCAGTCTCTTTCTTCCTTTCTCTTGATTGTGTCATTTGAATTGTAATCTTAATATTTGATGTCTAGCCCACTAAGCGATCTTCGGTTGTTCCATCAAACTGCTTGTTTTCAAGAAAGTTAATCAAGTGAATTGTGCAAATATTGTCCTTTATGATGAAGTAGTAGAATGTGTCCATTTGTTACATCTGTATGTGTACGGATGTTAATATGATGAGTCCAGCAGTTAGTGGGCATGGCCTACAAAGTAGTTCGATCATTGTAAGGCCTCTTCTTTCATTATCCTACTTTTGGGCCTTTTCTTCCATAACTCGGTCTATGTCCTTGCCCGTTATTTGACTTCAAATACTCGGTTAGATTTTTTATTAGCACATACCAAATTACAATTAAAATTACATGACGTACAAAAGATTATGTGAGGGATTTGTTATATACTGTCTTGTTTAATTTATGAAAACTAATATAAATTGTAGTTTGCAATTTTAAATGAAGTCGTGTGACTTAAATGGGATTGAATGTCAAGGAATTTAATCAAAGTTTGTTAAC
Source organism: Erythroxylum guanchezii (assembly GCA_025629825.1). Classification (NCBI taxonomy): domain Eukaryota; kingdom Viridiplantae; phylum Streptophyta; class Magnoliopsida; order Malpighiales; family Erythroxylaceae; genus Erythroxylum; species Erythroxylum guanchezii. The sequence continues at coordinate 23,175,983 of JAOTAX010000006.1, forward strand.
CAACCACATGAGGCGTGGTTTGAAAATTGGGGGAAGCCTTCTAAATTCCGGTTTTGCTACTCAAAACTCAATCAAATATTGTTTAGGTTGGATTCAATTATTGGTCTTGAGCAGCTTTCAGACCTGCGATACTGAGAGTTACATGCCAACTTGAAACACTATTGGTGGAGTTTATTTTACAGACCTAGAAGAAAGAGAGTGGCAGTTGTTTATAAGATACGTGTCTTTTGACCAATTCATGTTCCTGAAGTCATCCAGTTCTTGGTGAGAGCAGTTAGTTGTATGCAAAAGAAGAAATATGATCAACCGACACGATCATTTTGCTACATGTGCGAATTATAGTACATATCTAATGGAAAAACAAAAGAACAAAAATTGTCCAGAAGCACATTTATTTTCCAAAAATGAAGTTTGTAGGAAGAATATTAAATTAGATGCCCGGAAGGAGAGTTTTGTCTTCTCGGGAAATGCAATTCACGATGACTCGTGCAGAAGCTCTATTGCTTTTAACAAAGTGGATCTAAACCTGTTCAGATCAAGCTTTACATTTTGCTTGTCCATGTATATCGACTTAAATGCAACCCAACCCTGCTTTTGAATCACTTTGGGGTCTGTTAAAACCACATGGTCTGTTGGATATTGCTGTATCAAAGTGCTCTCTTCTACCTTTATCTTGTACTCCAAGTACCTTAAGTTCATTTGTTTCGAAGGCTCTTCGAAGAAATTTTTTGAAACCCACTCTGCTCCACCAAATGGGACTACTTGTATCAGTATTGCATTTTCAGGAAGGAAGAGAATGTTGGTTAGACCAGCTCCATGAACACCCAGCACAACATCACAGGAATTAATGATTTTTGCAAATCCTGACAGGTTGGCGTCAGCTTCTGCCACAACTACATTGAATCCCAATTTTTTAGCCATTCTAGCAATGTCACCAACATTTGTAAAAGCTCGCGAGTTCTTTCGTGAAATAATTAATAATCTTGGCCTTTTCTTCTGAGCATCCTTGATTTTTATTGCACTAGCTTTCTTCAAGGAATATGAGCTTCTTAAGAACTCCCTGAAGTCCTTCATAGAATAGCCTGATATTGAAGGATCAACGTGGAGCTCCTTTTTGGTTAGACGTTTGAGGCCAACAACTACACTTGGGAAGCAATCTACACCTCGTCTATTATCAGTGTTCACAACCTCATATTTAGACAGTGCCCTCATCAAGATTTCAAACTTTTTCATCCACCAAGATGGTTGGCTGCTGATAAGAAGCTTCACTTCTCCATTGAAGGATCGAACAGTAGAGTACAGTGGAACAATAATATCGGTGAAGGCATGGAAGTGGTTTCCTGCGTATGCACCAGCAGAAAATAGGACTGCAGGAACATTGTGACTTTTGGTGCACTGAGGGACAGCTTGGCTATTATTATTTACAAGTCTAACAGACCATCCCTTCACCAGGCTCATTGCTGTACGGTCATCTTTTCGCGCATAAGCCTTAATATTCCATGAGCTGTTTTCTACACCCAATACGTTGATTTCGGATGAGACAATAAAAACTGTGGAGGAACTTGAATCGATCCTGATGCTCCCTTTGACGTCACAGAAATCTGATCTTTCTGTGAAATTGCATACAGGCTCAATTGTATGCTTTAATGTAACATCTGCTTGTTCAAGAAATAACGCATGCACCATACTTTAGTCGAGTATTCTACAAAAGTGAACCTAATTGCGGATGACACCGAGTTTTTGTTCGTATTTTCAAAAACTAAGTAGAAATGAGTTTCCAATATCTAAGAAAAAACTTACCCCTTTCTGTTTGAAGAGACATTCCTGTTTTCTTCGCTGTCAGCTTATTTGCAGCTGACCAAAATCAACATCAGATATAGCGTAAGCAAACAGAAAACGAATTATGCTAATACTTCTCTCGGTAATGAACATAAATTAGTGAATGCATACCCCTGACCACAGAGTTGCTTGTACTGTTGATGGATACCGCATTCTTTTTTATGATTTCTGCATCCAGAATCAAGAAAATATAATGATGACTTGTGATGGAAAGATCATGTGCAAGGTTTTCATCATCGATTACCTCTTTCTATTAACAGAGAATCATTGATAATTTTCAACTCCTGCACCGCTCCTCTTGACAACTGTAAACTCACTGCAATACCATTTGATAGGTTAGAGAGGCTGGTAGTGTAAAATATAAAGAATAAAAATTTCTGGAAATTAGTTTTGATAATTAAAGCTTCAAGTGGGAGAGAAATGGACGACTTACAAACTGGTAGAGGACTGAAATAAGGCTTAAAGATAATGCAAGTGCTCAATGCAATAAAGAAGCAGGCAATCATTGCCCCATAACCCAACCTAATCTGCTCATGTTTGCTAAAGCTTCTGGCAAGCAAATTATTATACATCATTTTGGCTCAACTACACATACTAGTTCTCTACGTAGCCTGTGAATAGAGCATTCACTGGGTTTATCTTTCTCCCAAGAACAAGACGTGTGCGTAAGAGCGCTCAAAGCTTATAGTCATGAACTGGTCTCACTAGAAGGGATTGATGCCACTTTGTGTGACGGGAGGAGATGGTATAGGTTTATAGCTTGTTTGCAACTAATGCCCTCCACGTACATTATTTCTGTTAGCTCTGAAAAGATTTTGTGAATTTCATGAAATGGAATCGAAAGAGACATTGTGGTTGACTATAAGTTCTTTGCATGATTGTTTTAGGTGAGTGTTTCTTGTATATTCTCAAACACGAATGCCGGCTTTGGATTCCAGATTTGGTGAGGCATGAACCAACTAAAAGTCGCCAGAAATTAATGGGGCGTTCCCAAAATCTCAAACAAATTTAACATTTCTAACGATGAGAGAACGTACTAGAGGTAATTGGTTTTACGATTACCTCAAGAAATGTCTGAGGCCGAAAGAGAAGCGAAATCTTTCTAATACATTGCAATTTATTCGTCTACGTAAGAAATTGAAGGAACAAAGGGATGCGATTGGGCATAAAATATAATACAAATTAGAAGAAAAGGGACAAATGTATTTCTAATTATCGTCTTTTCTCTAATCATTAGATTTTTCAAAGCTTTTACAGTTGTTGCTGTTGACTCGCATTTCCAAATTCTTTGGTGTTATAATGAGAGTAAGCTTTATGTTTTACAAATTGTTGTTCTAATTGTACCTGTATGTGTATTCCAAGCTAATTATTTCGAGAAAACGACAAATAATTTCACCACTCAACAATCCACTGATAATTGATTTCTGTAATATTCATGATGTAGTATATTATATACTAAATTAAGTTCATTTGCTAATCGTTATACTATATTTACTATGAGGTATCAACAAATCCAAAAAATACAGTAGCAGGTAACACAGAAAGAAAATGTTCACAATGGACTGACAGACAAAGCTAGATTAACTAATCAACTTAATTAGGCTAAATCTGCTTGCCGACAATACATTTTAGAATTAATAACAAAACTATAGGCATTGTGTAATTCCAAATCAACAAGTTTAAATTGTTAGGTGGAACAGATTAAGACGTGTTAACCATTTACAAATCTGGATTTGGTGGGATGCATGATGATTGAAGGGACGGTAGGGATTTTATTTTTAGTGGTACTATAAATTAACATTTGCCTCTCTTCAAGATCCTACTATATATATGTGTGTGTGTGGTATAAGAATAATAATTAATCTTCCTTTTAGGTTGCGGATTGGCTTAATATCAACATATTTTACAAACTACGATAATACGATCATCCTTGGGTCCGTATCCCCCCAGTTGAGTTGATGTAATTATATTCCTCTTTCTCCCCTTCCATTAGATCAAGTGCTAACTTATAACTAAATTAAATTCACTCCTAAGTTATGTATAATTTATTTTTCTTCAACATTTAAAATGGTAATGTGGGACGCAATTTGATGGCTATTCTATAACAATCTTTTGTACAAAAAAAATTATGGATCGTTAAGAAGCACTTTCAGTGTGGTGTCATGCAATTTTTTTAAAATTGTAAGAAGGAAGCTTACGTGCGATTGAATTCTCGTGCTTGATTAAAAATGTATTATGTTTCTATTTATAATCACACATTACGTACGTACCTTGATTTGGAAAAAAGGAAAAGTAATTAATTTGCCACAGCTGCAAAAAAAGAAATTGTAAAAGACAGTGGAAAAGATCAATGTACATAATGGTTACGAGGTGAGACGAGTCTCTTTCTTAATAAGGACAAAAGACAAAATGGCAATCAAACATAACATGCACTTCAGTGTTGAACGTCGACGGATGAGAGGAGAATCGAAGTCAACTTAAAGTTGTCAAGTTGGTAAGATCAGTAAGCGTGTACGTGAAATCACGGATCAGCGTTCATATAATAACAAGGAGGAAAGCGAAGACAGTAATATTCAATTTGATTGGTATATATCTTGATATGTAAGGTCTTTTTATATGGTCACATCATTTGTTAAGTTTTTATTTAAAACTTTAAGACATTAACCAAGATAGCAATACTTTTAATAGAAAGATATGATTATAGTTCCAAGTTATAATTTTGATGTCATGCTTATTTCAAAAGGCCTGTTATAAGATACCTAGAATCATTTAACTTGGCGATCCTTTGACAGTGACTTTAAGAAAAAAAGACATAAAACTATAATTTTCCGTATTAAAAAGATATAATTAGGTGAAATTTCATAGCACCTATTCATAAATAATTATCAATGATTGGGCTTTCCAAGTTAATGACAAATGCTACCTGTGTTGACAAGTTGGGTGTACGATAGTCATCACGCGTACCTGTAACCAAATAATGTAAGGGCTGTTGTTGTGCTGTCAAATACACCAAACTTCATGCTCTAATAGCCATTTCTCCCTTTCTTCTCCGTTTGTTTCTTAATATGGCACCTGAAAGATTAAGATTACCCTACAGCATTACTTTAGTAGTCGAGTTGATTCATTTCAGTTTTATGATTTATGAGAAAAAAGGATTTAACTTCTCTTTACATTCAACCTTTTATTTTCTACTAATATAAAAACCATGTAAATTACATCCACGTGAATGTTTCAGTAATAATAATAATAATAAGAAGAAGAAGACGATGAAAGTGAAAAGACTTATTTTTCAAATTTGAAAGTGTATATATATATATATATTTGTCATCGGGAAGATTCCAGTCTAATGGACAAGACAGTATATATATATATATATATCTTTATCATCAGGAAGATGGCAGTCTAATGGACAGTGCTAGAGTCATGATTGCGAAGGGGACGTGCAGAAGAATTTTGATGATGAAAGCAATGATACTGCCAATTTTGTAAACCACATCAAATAAATAGTCTCATGTTGCTCGTTCAAAGATTGAGTTCCGTAGACACTACAAGTTTTGAGGGTAGCACGTCGAGGCTATACACAATTGGTACGTAGGGCAATCTTATTTGATTATACTTATCAAATCTTTGACCTAATTATAATGTAATTAATAATGTCTTCTTTTTGTTATGATTTAAAGTATGACAAATATATTTAATAAACACTAATTATATAAAGATTTACAGTCAAGTAAAATTATTTATAAAATTTCTAATAATACCAATATTTTTTATGATATAAATGATAAAGGTAATTTTTAAAATAAGAGAAATTGAAAAAAAAATGTCCTTTACCATGTGAAATTTTTGATAGTCTTAATACTTTAAACATCTATAAATAAAACGATGAATTTATTTAAGTTGAAAATTAGAATAACACTCTGAAAAGAAATTCTTTGTAGCTTGATTGAAATTGAAAAGAGAGTTTAAATAAGATAGATAAATTTCTTAAAATTGTATTAACTTCTAAATATCTTCATACACATCTTGAGTACAAATATATTTTACAGGGCTACTTACTTATATATGGGGTTCATTAAGAAGAAAATCTGAAAAACAGCTTTTATATATAAATTGGGTTTCATTAAGAAGAAAATCTAAAAAACTCATCTATAAATAACCTAACTTGATTTGCCTGCTTTGGTTGACATCTTAAAATGGGTAAAATAAGTGTCATTCGCAGTTATTAATTTAGATATTTATATGAAAATAAAATATTATCTATTTCTAATTTACTTATAATACTAAAATTGCTAAATTAGCTATTTATAACTATTAACAACTTAAAAATGACAAGTAAATATAATATTATGAAAATTAACAATTAATAACCTAATACAAAACAACAACAACATTAAACAAAAATCTCGCTAAGACGCATAATCTAGAGAGGTTTAGTAGTACATAGCTTATTTTTTACTACTAAAAAGGTTGCTTCCCAAAAACAGTTAATAACTTAATATTACTATTGCTTAATATTATTATATTGATATAGTTGAAATGAGTTAATTTTTTTAAAAATTTTAAATTATCTTTACCATATTATTTATTAAATACCATTTCATTATTTAATATATTAAAAAATTAATGACAAGTTGATTAGTATATATTTTGTTAAAAATAATGACATAAATTCCTATATTTTCATTTACAATAAATACAACATGCCTCCATATTTGATGAAAATAAAATAAGCTAATGCAATATATATATATATATAGATATATAGATATATATAAGCTTTCCTTGGGCCACACACAAACACAATAAGGTAAAAACAGATAAACCACAGAAGCATGTATTTTGTTGATTTCGGGGCTTAGGCCCATGTATTGGTATTCATGCCGAAAACTTGGAGAAAATCTCAAATTTGGGCTTGTGTTTACTAAAGTCGAAGCTGAAATGTCTCTCAACTCACTCGTGCAAAAGTTTTGCGAACTATTACACTTTGATCCATATGACAAAACTGAATTTGGTCTTTTGAGTAGACCTGGTAAAACGGGCGAGTCACTTGTTTACTCGCCCATACCCGTCCTAACAGTCCGGGTATAGGTAGGTATGTTTTTTTACCCGATTCATATTTACCCGTACTTGACCCACCCGTTGATTTTACGGGTGGGTCGGGTCTAACCCGCGGATATCCGCAAAATTATTTAAAAATAAATAAATAAATAAAAATATATATATATATGTAAGTTATTAGGCACACAAAATTATTAAAAAAATTGAAAATAAAGAAAGAAAACATAATAGTTATTAGACACCCAAAAATTATTTAAAAGAACTGAAAAATAAAAAAA
>JAOTAX010000006.1:23183260-23202534 GCA_025629825.1 Erythroxylum guanchezii
CATTTAATGAAAATTTAAACTTGTTGAATAAGTTTATTAATTGAAATTTAAAAAATGAAAAATAAAAAATATATAGCCGGTAACCCGCGGGTCTACCCATACCCGCTGGGCAGGGTATGGATTTTCAAAATCATTACTCGCGAGCCCGTACCCGTGTTACCCCGTACCCGTTAGACCTGTACCCATAACCGGACCACCCGCCCGTTTGCCAGGTCTACTTTTGAGCTTCTCCGTTGCAATGCAATATGTAATTCAAAGGGTCATTTAAAAAAAAAAAAGATCAAATTTTAGTTAATTTTTTAATTATATCTTGAAATTTAAAAAGTAGCAATAAAATGTTCAAAATTTTAATTTTTTCAATTATAGACCAAACTTTAAAAAGTGGCAATAACATGCTAAAATTTTCAATTTTCTTCAATCCTAGTTCAAAATTATCTTTTATTCTCTCGATGTCTTCAGTCATTTTTTTTCTATTTGTTTTTCTGACGCTCCAAATTACTATCGCATTACAGTATACTACATCAGTAAGCTCTTCGTTTTTAATTTGTTCCTGATGTCCTTAGTACGAGGGCGTTGAGGCTATGTAATATGAAAATCGAAAGATGAGAGCATCAAGAGAATAAATTGAAAAAGAAGGAAAAAAAACTAAAATTAAAGTGTAAAATTATCGGAGCTGCGTAATCTTATTTTAAACGACATCATTTTAATTACGTGATTAAACGATATCGCTTCATCAATCTTTATTTATTGTGTTAATTTTAGGTGACGTGTATTAATAGTTAAGATTTCTAAAATACGTAACAAGTCATATCAACAAAAGTAACGAAAATACTAATGTTAGATTATAACTAAAAAAATTGAAAATTTGAGCATTTTAATGCTACTTTTTGAAATTTAGGTTAAAATTGAAAAAATTGAAAGTTTCGAAATTTTATTGCTATTTTTAAAAATTTAAAATTTGAGTTTTTTTTAAAATAATAATTAACCCAAATTCAAATATTACGTAACCCACTCTCCTAGTCTATTGGTCTAACCGTCTAAGTGTATGAACCAATATTATGAATGTTGCACTGTACTGGGATCGGTACTACTCAAAAAATCGTTTTTTGCCATACCATGTTACCGTATAATGTGTTTTAAATTGAAATAATGTGTTTTAATGTGTAAATATTTTTTAAACATAAAATAATTTTAAAAATATTTATTATGTCAAAATTTAAATAACTTTAATGAATTAAAATTTGAAATATTTTTTAAATTTTAATTATAATAGAAGAATAAATTTTAATTACTTGACAATTGAGAGACTATTTTATAATTTTAAGAAATAATTATAAAAATACATGATACTAGCAAATACCAATACTGTACTATAGTACAGAAAGGGTACAAAGTTGTATTCATAGCTTTGTTTAAAACTTAATTTCTATATTAAAAATGCTTATTGGCTACTTTCATCTTTGAAAATAATATTTTTACATTTCTTTTTTAATTTTAATTTTAATTTTTGTGTCATAATTTATTTTTCAAACTTTTCCTATTACGTAAATAACATATGCATATAATTTTTTTTCAAGTATAATAAACAAAAGAATATAAATATAATTGTTAAAGAGTCAACCCTTATTTTTTATTTTTATTTTCATTTAAAAATGTAATAAAAGATTATTTAATTAAATATTTGTTTTATAATTTATTCATGCTTTATAACATATGAAATAAATTTAATTGTTATAATATAATTTATTATTAAATAAATAAATAAATAATTGACCATTTAATATTAAACAATTAATTATTTAAATTGTTTAATGTTAAGTAGGGATGATAAATATGACCCGGCCTGACTTTGAACTGGGTTGACTAGGTCATGGGCTGAGACGACTTGGTTTTTGACTCGAGTTTGATCTGTGGCCTGATGAAAAGGTACAAAACGACATTGTTTGTCATTTTTTTTAAAACTATGGGTTGAGATTGCTAGGTTCTTGGTCCGAGCCAAACTCGTGGCCAAACGAAAGGGTACAAAACGACATCATTTTGTAAATTCTTTTAACAAAATGAGATCGAGTCGAGAATCGATTTTAAGATCCTTACAGGAACTTCGCATAAGTTGTACCTTCTAAAAGATAAATATTATAATAAGAGATTAAATTTTAATTATATAAAATTCAATGACTATGTTATAATTTTAAAAATAATATTTGATATTAGCAAGATTAGTATGAGTTTCGATACAGTATTTAATGCTTAGTAAAAGGGTCAATTTTGATCCTAAGTTTTATATCAGTCGACAAGTTTAACCATAACATTCTAAAGAGAATATTTAAGACTTTAACATATAAAAAACATTAAAATTTAACTCCATTATAACGGAATTGCTAGTGACTTGATAATGTCGTCTGTTAAGTGTCAGGTTTGCTTTAGCACCATTTAATAATTTTTTATTTCTTTGGTGGATATTTTTTTAAAATTAAAATCGTATTACTTTTATAACTGTGGGACCTACCTTTTTTAATTAATCCTAATGTTGATTAACTTGATAATTAACGTAACTAATTATTTTCTTAAGTTAACAAATTAGTTAACTCTAACAAGATAACCTAATAATTAGATGAAATAAAAAACAAATGAAGTAAACTAATATTTAGTTAACTAATCTCTAATATGGTAGTGTTTGATATTAAAGAAAAAAAATCCCTATCACGATTAAAATTTCCAAATAATTTATCGACTGTTTCCCTCTTTCACCACTGTTTACAATTAGCCAACAACAATAGTTATTAGTCACTGGTGAAGGCCTCATGTATTAGATAGCAATCTTGTTGGACCCCGAACTTTTCTTAGAAGTTAGAACTATTAAATGAGAAAATTTTGGCAATTAGTTATGAGTAAAGAGCAAATGAATGAGAAATTTTTGAATTAGAAATGATAGACAAGAGTAAAGTAGTGAATGGGAAAAGTGGATAGATTCATGTTTTGCTTTGGTGTTTTGGTGGATAAGAGACTTTGAAATGGGAAGAATTAAGGTAAAAGTTAGAAGTAAAATGAAAACAAAAATAAAGTTGAATATGTGTAGTAAGTTGATGAAGGATATGCATATATGTGTATGTTCTGTTATGAGTGTTCATGATTAATCATGGACTTTAATTTATTTATGGATGATATTGATTTGAAATAGAGTTGAGAATGAGGAGTAAATGAAGTAGAAAAGGTGATCTTGGTATGAGTTGTGATAAGGAAAGATTTTGAAACAAAATGGGTAGTTGATCTGGAAAATGTTCACCGAGTATGCTTTAGTCTTTTAGCCACAACTTTTTCTCTAGTTATCCAAACGAGATGATTCTTAATTTGGATTAAACTAGTAACATATGGCTACATTTCTTATGGAAACATCAAATTTAAATTCCGTCTTTAAGAATCTCAATATTTGTCATGAAGTTGAGAATTGGGTGCAGTATATTGGTGGATGAATGTAAAGTTCATATTCTGACTTTGGGGAAATTCTGGATTGATCTAGATAGATTTAGACAAAGTTATCTGCTAGAACGTTGTAGGTCTTTCTTTTATCTTTCCAACGGTATATAGTATGAGAATTTTAGACATTAGAGTCGAAAGTTATGGTCCTTATAAGTGGAGATGCTCAGGAGTATAGTTGTATCGTCTGGTGATGACGTCATATCGTCTGGTGAGGATGTATCTTCTGTGGTTGACCTTCTGCTTCTTCTATGGTTGACTATCTGCTTCTTTTATGGTTGACCATCTGCTTCTTCTATAGTTGACTTTCTACTTCTCTGACCCTTTTGTATCTTTTATGTTTGACCCTTCTGTATCTTCTATGGTTGACTTTTTGCTTCTTCTATGGTTGACCGAAACTTCTTCTGTGCACTGTTCATCTGATCCTATCGTCTGGTCCCATTTTTGACTCTGTAGATGATAGAATTTATCTTCTAGGTCTTCATGAAAGCTGTAGATCTTGAAGTTCTCTTTTAAACCATCCAAAGAACTCCTTAATTTGATATCTATAAGGAAAGTTATGGCAATTTTTTCAATTCGTCTGACCCTTCATCTGGTTTCATCTGACCCTATTGTCTGGTCCATTTTTGACCCTTCAGATTATAGAATTTGTCTTCAAGGTCTCATGAAATTGTAGATCTCGAAGTTATCTTTTAAACCTTCTAATAATGATCTTGATCCGAAATCTCTAGTGAAAGTTATGCCAATTGTCCCGAGATAGGTTCAATATGATTGAGGACAAAACCTTGGTTGATTCTTTCGGCCATAACCTTGTTATCCAACCTGAAAATGAAATGAGTCTTGAACCCATAGATTTTTAACACATTTCTCTATCTCTCCATAGAATTTGATAGCATTTGGTGGGGATTCAAAAAATATTTTTTGAGTCAAAGGACGGGTATCGGTTGGAAGAGAAGAAGAGAAGGAGAGAAAGAAGAGAAAACAAGCTAGGGTTTCAATTATGTTAGCCTTCAACAGAGATTTTGAGGTTGTTCAAGAAGGGAAAAAGGTAGAGGAAGAGAAGAGTTTCCATTTGAGCCAAAGATCTCTTCATTTGGTGAAGAATCAAGGTAAGATCATTTTGAATCTTTTAGATTTTGGAAGGATTTTAGTTCATGGAGTTTAGAAAATGCATAGGTTTAAGTATGCTATAACCAATTTAAGTGATTGTGCTTTGTGGGACTTTCGATTGAAAACCCTATTGAGTGGGATTTTTGTTATTGTATAAAGGGATCAAGAGAGGCAAGAGGAACAAGAGAAGAGGCATTTTGAACAAGTTTATAAACAAGGAAATCAAGGTGGGTAAATGTTTATAATAGAGTAAATAAGCCACTAATATTTTCTTTAAATCAAAACAATTTCATGATTTCATTTGCATCATAAATGTGCATTTATTGCTCTTTAAATGTTTTGAGAAAGTGCTACATATTTGGTATATGAATTATGTTATTGATTTGAGAAATGATTTTCAAAGGATATCAAGTTTCGAAAAAGTGCCTTTTTAGGCAACAAGTTAGTTATGAAATATGTGTTATGTGGGTTTATGGTGGTCCCCTAAGTTAAGTCACATGCACTTTGACCAAATTAAAGGCTTCTGCCGCCTGCCCGTTAGTGACATGGAGCTCTTTCATAGACTCTCATAAGTTCACGGCGACACAGGACCATTAAGTGAAAATGTGTAGTACGTTCTATTTTTGGATCTACTAGAACCATTCTGATGTGCTTATGCGTTTATGTTATGTGAATAAGTTTGATGCATTCATGTTTTGTAGTTTGAGATGTTAACTACATGATGAGAATTTTTAGAAACAAGTGCTTTATGAACTCAATGAGAATTTTCTATGACAAGTGAATGTTTTCAAAGGGTTTTTGCTTATTTTCCGTTATAAATTATTACCCACGAGCTTTTAAGCTCACCCCCTTTCTGTCCCATCTTCAGGTGATAGCTAAGAGATCGAGTGATCAAGAGCCTAAGGGAATTTCTTCACATTTGCTATTTTGTATTTTGTAATAAGCCAATGATGTGGCTTTTGATATGTAAATAAAGTTTTTCAAACTCTGTTGCTTTAGTAATGAAATGAGAGATTGAAGTAGTTTCAGTTGTGTATGTTCATATTGACTTCCTTGTAAAATGGTTGAGTTGAAGTAATAAGTTTGTTTTGATGTTTGAACGTCGTAGGCATGCCACTCTTGTGGGATGATGCCTAATAAGGGTTCATGGAAATAATCTTATAGGATAATATGCTCATGTTTCATGATTTCGCAAGAGTTGGATTTCGGAATCAAACGGGATCCAACAATCATGCTATGTACTCATCAACAATCGTTGATCGAAGTCGTCATTATCTTTAACTTGACAACGTGCTGAGTTTACTGAGGTTTTTTAGAATTTATTCTTGTTATCTGTTATATTTTCTCTTGTGTTTTAGATGCTTCCTTCTTGTGGACTACACGTGTTTATTTTTTCTATCTGTTAGTTTATTGTTGCTGTCTGTTAGATTTTGGATTTTGTCATGTGTTGGGTTGCCTTTGGTGTGTCCTGAATGTGGTATAGTCTTTAGTTAGTTGTTTCTACTTAGTTCGATTGTAGAATGTGTTTTCGATGCTTTCTTCTTCTGATCTGCATATGGGCATTCTAACTTTTGACTACACATGGGACATATTTGTGTTGTTAATCATTCTTGTTGTTCTATCAATTTTGTATCATCATTATCATCATCATCATACCCAGTCCGAAGTCCCGCAATAAAGCGGGGTCTGGGGAGGTCTGATAGTACGCAGCCTTTCTCCTACATAGTAGAGAGGTTGTTTTCGGTAGACCCACATGCAGATGTGACAATAAAAGAGTGATGCAGGTTAAAGAGTAAATAAGTAAAATTGGCACACTAAATCATTATGTAAATAAAATTACAATAAATACATAAATAAATAAAAAATTACAATAAATACGATCAAAATTCATTTTCTTATAAAAATTCAAGTTAATAGGACAAATTATGTACTGCAGATTAATATTTGAAAAAACATACACAAAGTAATGTCTTTTTACACATTTGCATATTTGTATGGAAAGACAAGTGTCTTAAATGGCATAATCAACTGGAAGGGAACTGGCTATGTAATACATATGTAGCATATACATAAGCAGGAAGGTTGTGTAACCACGAGAATTATTGTAACAAGAAACAAGCAACTAGTGCATCTGAAGAAATAAAAGCATTTAGTAAGAATACAAGCATTATAAACTAGTAAAGACGAGAATGTGAATCCACAAAACCACATCAATGATCACCGAACTCATTTATGCATTACCTATTATGTAGTCACAATTCAAGAATTCTTCAATAGGTAACAACAAAATCTGGTAAACAAGAAGAATGGGAATGTACTAATATACAACATAAAACCAGGCGGAGGCAGTATCACAACAGACAAAATAGGTGATTATTAGTTTTTTCTTTGTGCAAGGAAAAAAGAGGTGGAAGAATTATTATAACTCCTACTATTTCAGATAACAAAGTTGCATTATAAAAAGTTAAGCCCAGTCACAACCATCTTTTACTTTAGATCAATCAATCATTTTCTTTATAACACACACATGCTTTAAAGGGTTAACGAAGTTGTTCAGTATCTAATAGTGATCGATTCTCTTAGAATATGATCTAACACATAGCAGGAAATAGCCATCCCCATTACATAGAGGCTTGAATTCCCCAAGAATTGAATCCCACATTATACTTTCTACTAACAGAGTTCAGTTAGTCTAAATTCTTTTGGCATTGCATCGAACAAAGTTTCCACCACTAAATTTTGTATATTTCATTAAAGAAAAGAAAACATCACAAACTCTAACTTAAGTTTCTTTCACCATGCATTTATGATACTAATCTTTGGCATTTCAAATTACTATTTACTCATTAATCACATGGCATCATCCTTTGACCATAATCAATCACTCTTCTTTTATCTATTCAATGTGTCGTCAAATTACAACATTGTAAAGACATTTAACTATCTTTTCTACCCATGGATACAATAGATGGTGTGTCATCAAATTATAATACTATAAAGACATTTAACTATTTTTAGTATTCTTAACCTCTATAATTGCCTATCGATGTATGCCACACTTTCCTTCAATCCCTATTGCACTAAGAAGTAGGTCCTGATACTTAGTCTTTAAGAAGCACCCACCCATACTAATTATACCTTTAAATTATTCTATCCCTATCTCATTGCAAGGAAACATTTTATATCCTTTTGAGTTGTAGCTCAATTGTGAAACTCAAAATTTTATCCTTTAATTTAATGGTATAACCATTCAAATTTTTATATTCATTATATTGTTCCTTTGCCTTTCCTTTCAATACTTTCCTTCTATCATATTAACACATGCTTAAATTGACGTAAAAATTGGATGTCTCCCTACATATTTCAGCCATCTTTCTAATTTTAATGTTTGGTTTGTCAAGGATCCTTTCTTTAGAATGCCTTACGATTTAGGTTGAAGTCACAAGAAGGGGCTTGTTTATTAGGTTGACCTATGCTTTAACTTGTATGTTTTTAGTTTCAGGAACATGTTATATTCTTTTGTATTTCTAGAACCCATTTTATCTCTTGTTTTTAAAATATTTTATGTGGTAAAAAACTCAACTAAAAAGAGAGAATCTTATCTCACAACATTCTGATCTAGTATAGAAAAAAAAGACGGGTACATGTATTGTTTTACATCTATATGCTATATGCTATATATATATATATATATATATATATATATATCAAATGATGCATATAATTCAAATGGATAACTAGGAGAGCAACCATACTGATAGGTGTAGATTGCATTGTATTTTTGTAGGTAGTTTAGTGTGTTTAGTGGTTAATTTGATTGTTGAGTGTGTGTTTAGGTTAAGAATTGTGTTAGTTCATAAATATTTGTGTTTTAAGTGTTTTTGCTGAGAACATGTATTTGAGGTGCCTTGATGAGTTTTTTAGTGTTTCAGGACATTCGAAGGAGAATCGGAGAAGACCCAAACAATAACCTAAGGCTACAATTGTGGGGAATCTGCCACGATCGTGACAGAGAGCCAAACAAGCTGGCCACGATCATGCCATTAAAGGCCACAATCGTGGTTTGTGTGCAGACAGACAAGGGTTCGCTTTCCGATTTGAGTTTTCGAGGGACATTTCGGACATTTTGAACCCCAGAAAGACACTAAGGTTATCTTAATTGGAAAAGACTAGAAAAGCATTATGATGTAACCTTAGAAAGGATCTTTTACAATCAACCTCCATTTCAAAAACCCTAAAAAGAGAGAGAAAGAAGACAGAGAGAGATAAGAACAAGAAGAGGAAGGAGGAGGAAGAAGAAGTGGATCCCGATGCCGCTGTTCTCTAGATCAGGTGGTATCCCAACACCGCTGCCTTCTAAATTTGTCCCACCTAAGTTCCATTTTCTCTTCATTTCCTTTTTCATTTAAATGTATAAAGTTGAGATGGATTGTGTGGAAATGGATTTCGGGTTATTGATAATGTTCTAGACTCTCCTTTGGGATTTTACTTTGAGTTAATGTTGATTTAGTTATTTTGTTTTTATTAGTTTGGGTGTTGTGATTGATTAATGTATTTGCATGGTTCTGTAACAAACTAAGAGGAAGAGCCGGATAAAAATGATTAGATCGGATTAATGAGAGTTAGGTGATCTAATTGACTATTTAATCAATCTAGTCGGTAATTTCATAGAGAGAGATCCCATGCAAGACCCGATTGTTTATTAGAGAGCTTTAGAACTAATTAGAATTGTGGTTAATTTGTGTATTCAGAGATTAAAAGTTCTATAATTTGATTAAGGTTTACAATTTAAGATTTAATGGTTATAACTTGAGAGAGAGTAATTACGACCGTTTAGAACCGACACCCCATAAACACATAAATGGCTAGATTAGCATTAATGATAGGTAAAATCCTCTCTCTCATAACTTGATTAACTCTCTTGACGAATTTCAATTGTAACCTGTGTGACTACTCAATTTAATTCTATTTTGTTGAAATTTTTGCTTTATAATTTTTGAATCAATTTCTCGTATTTACATTCCGTGTGCACTTGTGTAGTTTTTATTTCTTTTATTTCTTTTTTCTGAGCCTTAGACGACTTAGGATTAGGCTAGTACCCTCCTCGTGGGATCGACCCTTTAATACTACAAAGTATGACTCGTGCACTTGCGGATTATTGAGGCTTTAATAAATTGTAAAACTTGTTCAACAAATTTTTGGCGTCGTTTCTGGGGAGGCATAGATCAGTTTAATTCTTTTAGTCTAAGGCCTTTCCACCATCTTTTGAAAAACAAAGGAGAAAAAGAGAGAAGGTGGGCATAAAGTAAAAGACACATCAACTTGGATATCACTAAACAACAATGGGGAATATCAAGAGTTGAACGCTAAAAAGAGATGGAAAGAACGATAGTGGAGGAAATACATCATAGAGAGCGACGGACCTTTATGGATGTTATGAGGCCACAGTTCAATGCCCATCTTCAAGGGCTTACACGATCGCCGGTGCAAGCGAGTATGTTCGAGATCAACCATCACTGCTAAACATGTTGCGAACTAACGTGCAATTCTATGGGTTAGCCAATGAGGATCCCAATGCTCATTTAGCTAATTTCTTAGAAATTTGCGACACCTTCCCACATATTGGGATATCAGAGGATGATGTTGGGATGAGGCTCTTTCTTTTTACACTTAGGGATCGAGCCAAGGCTAGTTAAATTCTCTCCACCTAGACAACATCACAACTTGGGAGTAGTTGGTGCGAGTTTTTTTAGTAAGTATTTCCCTCTAAATAAGACAACAAAACTAATAAAGGAAATTATCAATTTCCAATAAAATGACGAGAAGTCTTTATATGAAGCTTGGGAGTGGTATAAGGAATTGCAACACACGATCTGTTAGAAGACATGACATACACTAGTTGTCTTTAGACATTAGAACAAAGTAGACAACAGTCAACCTTTTGGGACTTAAGAGGAATGATTGATGAAAATTCAATGACAACATTGCAGGCTAAGTTCGACAACCTAACCAAGTAATTGAATAGCTTGAAAGCCACCTCTTTCTCTCTAGTCACAGCAATGCAGCATGAATATGAGTCATATGGACAAGAGAGCTATATCGCAGCTGATTGCTTCTTATGGGAAAACAACAACGTGAAGCAATTCAACTTTAATGAAGCACAAGTTGGTCAGGGAGGCAACAATCCTTATTCCAACACATGCTAGTCGGGGTGGCATAACCAACCACCCAAATTTTCATTGGTCTAATAATATTGAGATTCAGTTTAGAAATCAAGAGTCACATAGATTTCAACAGGATAAATGCAATGCCTATGATTTCAAACTGGACAAGATCATGGACAAGCTCATAAGTATGGATAAGGCCCAGAAGAGGTTAGAAGGGCAAATTGACCAAGTAAGAAGGACTAATGCCTCTTCTATTCTCAGCCTAAAGGTTTAAGTGGAACAACTTGCCAATGTGTTATCTACAAAAAGTGTGGGAAGTCTTTCAAATAACATGAAAGTATATCCAAGAGAGCAACTTAAGACTATCACACTTATGAGTGGAAAAGAGTTAGAAGAACCAACAGATAGACCAACTGAAACCCACTCTGTAGAAAGCCAAGAGAAGTAGAAAAAGGATGAGGACCCTCCCTATGTTCCTCCTTTACTTTACCCACCAAGAATACCATTTATAAGAGTTGATGATGCCGAATCTTCAAAGGAGCATAAGGAAGAAGTACAAATGACAACAGATATCTAGTTTGAAGAAGCTATGAAAGTCTCTATTCGTGAAGCAAAAGAAGAAGAAGAAAAGGGGGTGACTAAGGAAGAATAATAGTAGCTCACCCTTTTACCAAACAAACTACTATACTCAATAGAAGATTCGGGGAGTTTCGTTATTCTCTATTTTATTAACAGTTTGTTAGTGAAAAGGATATTACTGAAATTAATTGGTTTTCTTAACTTCATCAATATTGTCTTTCTGATCATTTTGCAATTTGTAGCTTCCTCATAGGCTACAAAATTGATGTTGAACGAGAAGGGTGAAAACAAGCCACTCATAATTGATCCTGGCCAAGCTTCCAAGGATGCAAGGTCAAGTTAATGAACCTAAATTAGCATGTTTAATAATTAGATTTAAATTGTTATATAGTTAGGTTTGTTTTAAATTCTAAAATAAGCTTGTAATGATGTGGAATGGTTTGATTGCTAACTCTCTTATTCTCTTTGAATCAATTATAAGAAAGGGAACCCAATTCGGTGTCAAGCGCATTGGGTCTCCATCTCCAATGCCATCCCCACCGTAGTCACCTTGATGAGTTTGTTTTCTAACCTTCTCTTTTCATTTTTATTAGTATTTCTTCTTATATTTTCATATTTTGTGTTTTATTTCCTTTGGAGTGTCTGTGTACTCTTCTCACATTGAGGACAATGTGTTGTTCAAGTATAGGGAGGGTTGTGTTTTTTACCTTAAGTGTGAATTTTGCATATTGTATGATAGTTTGTTTAGGTTGCATGACCTGAATTGTGTGAATGCGTCAATGGCGAGGACTTAACGGGATAGATTTAGCTTTAAACATAGTCTTTTATGTTGTGAAGATTTATTAGCTTATGAAATTAGTGTCCTAAGTTATTTAGGGATAAATGTGTTGGTTAATTAGGATACAATGTTCGTCCATTCACTTAGGAATTTTCCATACTCATTTATAATGCTAGGCCAATCAAATAAGTGGCATTATTAGTACATTTTCATGATAATGATTAGTTAAAGCAATAAGGTAGGCAAAATTTTATGTTAAAAAAAGTTGTATAAATTTTAACTAAAATAACTATTTTGCTGGCCTTCGGGTTATGAATAAAGCTAGTAGCCAATTAAGAATGTGATGTAGCAGAGTAACCAGATTGACACACTTCACAAATGTGTGCCTTCACGTAAAAAGACTATAGTGACATTCCAACCAAGCATTTTAATAACAACATGACTTAGTTGAGTAGCCGGATTGACATGCATCATAAATGTTTGCCTCTGTGTAAAAAGACTAGGTTCATGTCCTTAAAGAAAAATCAACAAAAATAATGTTTTTAAATAAAAACCTACTAAACTTGTTAGTAGCTTGATTTTTCATGAAAACCTACTTAGGAATAGCTATACTTTTGTTTTGACTGAATGATTATCAATGTGTGTGTGCAAGTGATAGGGATGAATAGACTCAACATTAAAATTTTGATTAGTTTATATATTTAGTCCAAGGTGTTTAGACGCGAATTTCACTTGATAATAAGTTAAAATGACTTGAAGGATTGTATTTATAGTTAAATTTGTTTCGCTAAGTTGAAGCCATTATCTCATTATTGCATATGCGTGTTTTGTGTTTTCTTGATTTGTTTGATTATTTTTGTTTACTTGAGGACAAGCAAACATTTAGTGTGGGGACGTTGATAGGTGTAGATTGCATTGTATTTTTGTAGGTAATTTAGTGTGTTTAGTGGTCAATTTGATTGTTTAGTATGTGTTTAGGTTAAGAATTGTGTTAGTTCATAAATATTTGTGTTTTAAGTGTTTTTTAGGTGAGAACATGTATGAGCTTCAATTTTATATATATGAGGTGCCATGATAAGTTTGTTAGTGTTTTAGGGCATTCGGAAGAGAATCGGAGAAGATCCAACCAATAACCGAGGGCCACGATTGTGGGGAATCTGCCACGATTGTGGGGAATCTACCACGATTATGACAAAGAGCCAAACAAGCTAGTGGCCATGACCGTGGCCTACGTACAGATAGATATGGGGTCATTTTTGGATTCGAGTTTTCGAGGGATATTTCGGACCCCAAAAAGACACTAGGGTTACCTTAATTTGAAAAGACTATAAAAGCATTATGATGTAACCTTAGTAAGGAGATTTTACAATCATCATCCATTTGGAAAACCCTAAAAAGAGAGAGAAAGAAGAGAGAGAGAGAAAAAGAAGAAGAAGGAGGAGGAAGAAGAAGTGGATCCTAACATCACTGCTCTCCAAATCAGGTGATATCTCAATGCCGCTGCCTTCTCGATTTGTCCAACCTAAGTTCCATTTTCTCTTCATTTCCTTTTTCATTTAAATGTATAAAATTGAGATGGATTGTATGGAAATAGATTTCGGGTTGTTGATAATGTTTTAAACTCTCCTTTGGAATTTTACTTTGAGTTAATGTTGATTTAGTTATTTTTGTGTTTATTGGTTTGGGTGTTGTGATTGATTAATGTATTTGCATATTTCGGTAACAAACCAAGAGGGTGAGCTGGATAAAAGTGATTAGATCGGATTAATGAGAGTTAGGCGATCTACAATACTACAAAGTAAAACCCGTGTGCTTGTAGATTATTGAGGGTTTATAAATTGTAAAACTTGCTCAACACATACCTAATACATCTTGAATTTTTTTTAACTTCAAATTAAAGCCTTTTGCAGTTGAATAGTCTGTTACTACATCTTTGAAATGCCTAGCATTATCAAATACCATTCTCAATATCCATTTTAGTTCTAACACACTAGAACATTCCTTTTTATTTAACTAGACCTTCTTAAAGCATCATCTAACTCTTCTTTATTACGATGCTCTTTATTGGCTAGGAAACTTCTAGGATATAATGAATCTATGTACATTTTATAATAAACATCAATTTTAATATAAAAATTTTAGATTTGCATTTTCCTTCTTGCAATGGTTTTATTTCTCATATTGCTCACCATCTACATTTAAATCATTTTCATGTTGCTCATAAATAATATCATCATGTTGCTCATTATATATAGCTCCATCTGCATCTTCCTTATCATTACTTTGTCTTCCATTTGCATTTGCATCTGTATTGGAACTTGCATCTACATTTGCATTTGCATTGGTATCTATATTTATGTTTTCATTTACATTTGCATTTGCATTAGCATCTACCCCTACCCTTTTGTCATTTCTAATATTAGCTATGGCATTTTCAACATAAATTGAACTTTGTTGATACATACAAGATTATCTTAAATTATAATATTGGTGAAGCTTGGAAATGTTTCGTGGTACTGTGAAGTATGTATAACTTTGTTATACTATGAAATATGTATGCTTTTAATTATGATGTGAAGTATAAATAACTTTGTTGATAAGTTATGTTGGTTGAAGCACTTCTTATTACTATGTTGGTTGAAACAAATGTGTCTCATTGTATAAAATGCACATCACTAAGTAACCTAATGCTTACTTTCTTATTAACTTTCATTCTATAAAGCATGTAATAAAGTTTGTAAAGAGTTGGTAACAATAGTACCAATACATGTAACAAAGTATGTATAGAGTTTCCAAAAGGATCAATACATGTAACAAAGTATAAAATAGAATATATACTGGACATGTAGAAAAATATGTACAAAAGGATATAATAAAACATGTATAGAGCATCCAATTAAATTTGTATGCTCCATCCATTTTTCTCTGGTCTCCTTTATCTTATAATGCATTAATGTTATCTTTAACTTTTAGTTAAATGTTATCATTTAATAATTGTTGTTTAGTTTTTAGAATGTAATAATTATCGCATTACATTTTTATTTTAACTTGTGTGTATACTTATATTTAAAGGTTTTAATGGCTCAATATAGAAGTATAAGGTTTTTTCATTGTGGAAATTTCAGGTTGGAGCCTGAATTCATATTTGTTGGTGGGGATATTAGTACATTGACGATGTTGATTAGCATGCTGGAGACTATTAGAGTAATGGTTATGAGGAAGCATGTTGAGAGGAGAAATTTTCTAGTTGGGTGGAAATAAGATATAGAACCAAATATAATGAAGTTAGAGAAGAAAAAAAAGCAATGCAGTGGAGAATTATATAGAATGGAGATGGTGCTTATGAAGTTTCAAAGGGTGACAGGAACCATATTTTCAAAATCGATAGACAACAAATATGTAGTTGTCTAGCATGGGACCTATATGGATACCTATAAAAACATGCAATTAATGAAATCCATCACTTGAGAGAAATGGTTGGGACATTCATTGATTCATGCTATCCAAAGGTTCAGTTCATGAGTTAGTACAAGTCTTTGAGCTTAAATATTATATTTTTGAGGTACTTTTATGTGTTTGTTAGTGTTTCAGGGTCAACATCGAAGAGCAGAGAAGTTTTGGAGACATTCGGGCCAAAACAACGACCTATAATTGTGGTAGAATAGAACATGATCATGACAAAAGTCCAGGACATGGCCCATGATCTTGGCCTACATGCCACAATCATGACAGAAGACTTGAATGTGGCCTACGATCGTGGCCTGCGTCGGGCAGATGCATAGACACTAAAACGTCAAGTTTTGAGGGATTTTTTGGACCTTTTGGATCTTGAAAAAATCACCCTAGGGCTGCTCAGAACACAAAAGGATATTTAAATAACAAGAAAAGGAGGCAGAGTGAGCTTTTACATCAGCCACCTTGAGAAACACTAAAGAGAATTCATCGAGAGATTAATGAAGAGAAGATGGAAGAGAGAAGAGGAGAAGAAGTTGACTCGACGTACTTTTCAGATCAGGAGGTTTCCCAATATCGCTGCCTCCCATCCTCCATTTCAATTGTATTTCCTGTTTATTTTTAGTTTTATCATTATATAGAATTGGATTGAATAGTTAATGATAAGATCTAAATGTTGAGGATGTTTTAAACTCACCTTCAGAGTTTTATTCTTGAATTAATGAAATCTAATTGTTTATGTTTTTATTGGATTTGTTGTGATTTAATTATGTGATTACATAATTTGATAAAAAATTGAGAGGGTGAATCAAATGAAAAATGATTAAATTAGGCTAACAAGAGTTAGATGATTTAATAGAAATTAGAATTAAATCAAATCGGTAAATTATGCAAATAGAGATCTTGCATAGGTTTCCAATAGTTTATTAGAGAACTTGAGAACTAATTAGGGTTTTGGATAGGTTGTAAATTGAAAGATTGCGACCTCCATAATCTAATTAGTGTTTATGATTTAGGGTTAATGGTTATAACTTGAGAGTGAGTGATCAACCATAGGATTGTTTAGAACCAACAATCTAGTAATTCATAATCAGTTAGGTTAGCATTAAGGATAGTTAAAAGTCCCATCTCTCAATTGGTAATTTCCTTAAGTTGATTCTTGGGCGTGTTGCAATTACTTAGTAATTAGTATTTCTGTGATTGATTCATAATTTGATTTGATTGATTGAATTGAGTTCTCGTTTTTAGTTTCGTGCAATTTAAATTTTTGTGTTTATTTCTGGTCTTAGATTTTAGGATTAGATTAACCCTCCTCGTGGGATTGACACCTTAGGTACTACGCTAACGAACCTTGCGCTTATGGATTATCGAGGGTTATTTATTAGAACTTACACATATCAAATTTTTGACGCTATTGTCGGGGAGGCAATTACTTTAATTCTATAATTTAAAGCGTTAGTTAGTTTTTATTTTTTATCTTTAGTTCTTTCTATTTATGAATTCGTGCTCTTGCATGAACACAAGAGTCATAAGAAGTTTGAGTTGTGCAGCTAAAACCTTGGAATTAGATATCACTCAATTAGAACGATCAATTAGGAAACTCGGCGTGAAGAAGAAGAAGAAATCACAAAAGCAACAATGGCCGAGGAATTTCAGCAAGATTTGGATCATGGAGGAAACCAAGGACGTCAAAAACAAACCCTTATGGATTTCATGAGACCAGGGTTCAATGGTGCTATCCAAGGCGTAGATAGGCCACCCCTACAAGCAGCCTTTTTCGAAATTAAACCAGCCCTCCTAAACATGCTTCAATAAAGTGTGCAATTCTATGAACTAACGAATGAAGATCCCAATGCACATATAGCAAACTTCTTTGAAATTTATGATACCTGTAACACCCCACTCCCGCAAGACCCGAACCTGACATCAAGGGTGATATCCGAGTCCGTGCCCGCGAAAGTAGCGTGCTAAGCACTCAATCATTTAAAAGTCAGTACACAAAAATTTTATTTTTGTAACACTATAAGCATAAGCAGAAATCAATTACCAATTGGGCTAATTCCATTTCATAAATAAATCAATTAACATATTACAATCAAGCGAATTTCAATAGCCAAGTGGGGCCCACTATAATTACAAAACACCATTTTACAGAAATTTCGGAATACAAATGTATATAACAAAAAATGATCAAATAAAGAAGACAGACGCAATTGATCCCGACCTCTTCCTTTGCCTACAAGCAGTAGGTATACTCCCGTTTACCTAACGAGGTATTCTTCAGAGTCCTGAAAAATAATTGCAAATTTTGGGTGAGTTTTGCGAACTCAGTGAGGAACCATCATCGATGGTTCACCCAATTCATGTAACACTCCAGCAAATCACAGTTATTTCACAATTGCACATTACGAAGTACCACATGATTGTTATCACATATGTATAAGGCATTTTTGCCTTTCACCCAATCAAAAATATTCAATCAAATGCGTATGAAGTGCGTATGTGACACTTTTCCCATTTATTACGGTGTTGTGACCGAGCGCCTAAACTGTCCCAATATGGGCGCATTAATTGTTGAGCCTGAGGCTCTGAATCACTGTGGGCTCGAGGCCCAAATACGTTGAGCTTTTAGTTCTTGGTGGCTGCTCCGGTCACAACTGTCATTATCTGATCATGCATTTATGTATGAAATGAATATGTCACAATCAAGCAATAAATGTATCGCAATTAATCCACGTATCACAAGGTATCACATCATAAACAAGTAGTTAACAGATTCACAAACAAGTAACACTTCTATGTCATAGCTCCCAGTACATCGGACCTTCTGTCCGGAATTCACAATCATATCTAATCACAAAACCACCATTATCTCCACAGTAAACATATAATAATCGAGAGAACCATCTAGGTCACTCACCAATAGCTTCCGAGTTAATGCCTGGAAGTCTCGGCAACGTCGGTGGGTTGACGTTCCAAAAGTGCCTCTATAACGGTCAAAATATACAAACATTACCAAATGGACAAACATAAATATTTAATAATGCACATGTAGCAATTTCAAAGTGTACGATGCATGTTCGTGACATTCCCGGCATTATTCCAAAAATTCTCATCACGACAATTTTCCTCTAAATTTTAGAAATCCAAAGACACTAAAATCACTCAATTCGGAATTTTATAGGTCCAAATATTGATAAAACATGGACCAGAACAATAATTACCCGGTTCCCTCACTTTGACCTAACCAATCCCCTTCAATTCCATCTCTAAAAATTCCCAATTCTACATAGAAATGAAATTAAAAATTTCACGAATTCGATGTCTCGAAAATCAGGTCAATCGGATGTCGAACGGAAAAATTATTCACACAAGAGTGGAGGGAGGTCGGTTCAGGGAAAATACATGTCCTAGTCGACTGGTCGGAGGTTGTAGTCGACTAAGTCGACTATAGTAACCGACTGGAAACTTTAGTCTCTCTTCTTCCGACATCCCAACTTTCACAAGTCATAACTCCTTACTCTAAACTCCAAATTGGACAAACTTGGTATCAATGGAAAGATAAAAGAAAGCTCTACAATATTCATGAGGGACTTAAAAACCAATTTCACCTCTAAGGGTGTCAAAAATGCAATCAAAGTTACTGCCTTCATATGAACATTCAAAACAGTACAACATATTTCTAAAATCATATCTTTCCATTCCCTTTGCCA
>JAOTAX010000006.1:23217478-23242183 GCA_025629825.1 Erythroxylum guanchezii
GTATTATTTCTACACTTCCAGAGCCTCTTCAGGTTTCTTTCACAAAGTATTCTTTATCTGCTTCCTTAGCCTCTTCAGGCTCTAGCCTTTCTTTTCACTAGAAAAGATATTATTTGAGCTTTACGTTATAAATGTATTTACTCTCCTTTTCATGAGCACTTGAGCATAGAATTTCTCTAAGTATGCTCTTACAATCAGAATTCTTTTTCTCTCTTTGTTTTGTATCATTTCGTATTGTAAAGTATTTTTGTTTTGGACTATAGATACTATTTATAGCCTAAGTCTTCAACTGTCTTCTTGAGAACTCCGCTTCTTGAATCTTCTAGAAATTGTTATTAGTTGAGTCATGTAACTAACTCTAACTAACTAACTGATTGATGTTCTAGAATATTCTTTTCAATTGCATCGTCTGGTATTATGCTTCGTCAGGTGTTATACTTTGTCCAGTGTTATACTTTGTCTGGTGTATCTAAGACACTTTTTCGTATTCAACTTTGAATTAAGTATCGTCTTGAGTTGACTTTGAGTCACTTACATTTATCTACGCACTTAACAAAATCATCAAAACAATTCACTAAGACGATATAATTAACATATGAGGTGAACATACATCACAATAGAAACATATAGGCCTAGCCTATGGCTCAACGTATACTGGTTAGGAACCATATAGGCCTAGCCTATTAATCACTCATTAGGTGAACATAGGTTCCAGTTCCAGTACACATAAATAGAAAGACATCACATGTATAAATCAAATCTCGTCAGAAAATAAATATCAGAATAAGCCAAAACAATCATATGTGTGACCACTAGTTGACCAAACTAATATGCACACCCATTGATTTCTAGTGTTAGCTCGACTTTCATCCATGGTGAGTCCGGACTACAGTCGACAAGAACGTCATGACCTTAGGTGATGACCTCGTCGGTGTCTAAACCCTAGGTGTGGAATCACCCGCAAGTCCTATGGAAAGATGTCGATACAGGGACTCGACCTTTATGTACCAACGTCAAGGGTACAGGGGGCGCTTAATCTAATGTGTCTAGCACACAATTGGCCAATTGTTTACTCACAAATCAAAAAAATCATATATAAAAATTAAGTACAAAAATTTAGTAAGGCATCATACCTTTATTTATTGATCCAACCGATAAAGTTAAATCGTGCCATGGCTCTAAGCTAAGATAGAATAAGAACATGCAGTATATATGACTCGATTATGCATATGTAAATTCCAAAACATTATTTCATGCAATAAAACTTATCTTTTATACTTCAAATGCAAAATTGTTCAAAAATGTAATTTCAGAAAATAAAACATTATTCTTTCACACTTCAAGTGTAGGTTTGTTGAAAACAATATCATTTCTCAAAATACGTAATAAAAACATCAGTTGCACTTCAAGTGTAAATATTTATTTAAAACAATGTCATTTATTAAATGCCTAAGCATATTAGCATCCATTTGAAATTTAATTCTACCATACGTTGCCTAGGTTCAAAATTCACATACAAGTCATCATATTTGTCTTAGTATGTATTAATCCTATTTAAGAAATATGGTTTCCCCAAGTCACCTCAAAGAAGATGTACACTCCTTTAACTTCAACAATCCTCGATACGAGCTTCTTGATTCACAGCTCTCGGGCCTTTATACATAAAAAGAACATACAATGTATTTACTACTTAATCATGAATTTCATATTTATACACCATCACATAAGTGTATAAAATACAATAGCACTCTCTTTAAGCTATAGGATTCGACCATTAAGCTTCTCACACAATTACTTCCTCACTATTCACATTAGCTTTTCTTTTGCATTTTCTACGGCATTTAATGCCTTTAATCCGATACTTATTAATTTCAAAACATAATTAAGCAAATTTTTATCCATGCACATTAGGCCATTACTCATCAATCTAAGCAAAAATTTAAGTTCACTCTAAGCAAACATGAAAGTTTTTTCCAATGCATACCATTACAAAGCCTTAAATCCTAAGCCAAGTTCACTTAGGCATTTTAACAAACACCTAATGTGTATGACTTTCAAGTCACATTTTCAAGACTTTATTTTAGTAATTCATGCTCCTATCTTGATATATAGTAAACACTTCCAATCAGTGACACATTTCACCACTCCATTTAAACCAACTCCCTTCATTTAAGCTACATTTATCAATTACACAACTCATTACCTTAATCCACTTCTTCTCCCACCATTTTAGCCCAACCTTAACCAATATACATCTTCTTCATTTTTCATCATCAATTCAAATTATACATGTACAATTAACACCATAGAATTCATTTAAATCATTAATTTCAAAAGATATCCAAAAATTCACAACTTTCACCAAAGAGGGGGCATTTTGGTTTTGACTTAAAGAACCATTTCAATGACACATTTCATTCACGTAAACCGTGTTTCATGCATATTCAAACATGGAGAACAACATATCTTAACACCAAACTCAAAATCCTAATGTAGAGAGAGATGAGACAAAATTTACCTAAACCTTCCTTTGGTGATATCTTCAAATCCTTTGAGAATTTCTCAAATATAATGATAGATTTGAGTTCCTTGACCCCAAATTAGCTTAGAACACCTTGATTTATGTTGGAGAATCAAAACAAAAGGTAGGGTTTAGTGAATAGCTGAAAATTGGTCTTCTGCTCCTTTCTTCTCCTTTCTTTTAATTAAAACATGTTTTAAGTCTTTAGTAATGGGATGCACAACCATGATGACCAAAATATGGTGAAATAACCTTTTTGCCCTTGGGTTATGTGAAATTACCATTATACCCTCCAAACTTTTCCTAAATTTGCAATTAAGCCCAAAATTTGGGAATCACCAAAACTTTTATTTTTATTTTGGTCCTCGGACTTTTGAGAATAATAATTAAGCCCCTTAACTAAATAAAATTAAATATTGGTCAGCCAAGAATTGAAAAATTACGTTTAAGTCCTTTGATTTTTAATAATTGGCAAATAAGCCCTTATGTACATTAATCTTTCCAATTAAGCTTTCTAAGTGTCTAATAAGTCTATAAATAATGTCTAATCATCTCTAAGGCATTAGTACACATTTAACTCAACCACCATGATCATATCCATCTAATGGACTCAGTTTTACACACTTAGAAGCTTATATGTCAGAAATCTCCAAGATTTCGCATACTAATGAACTCTAAGTTCATGTAAGATGATATAACTTTATAAATCACTGCCATATATACCCAAAAGGATTTAAATACATCTTTGAACTCATATAAAACCATGTGTATATCAATATACATTTGTACCTCCAAGTATAGAACAATACAAAACGACTCAGAGAGTTTGACGTTACAAGCTAAAACTATCAAGCGGCTTTTATTTGAATTGATAACCATGTTTGATAGTACCTTGATTAGAAGAAGGGAAACCATTTAACTATTCACTGATTTATCATTATTTCTTAAGAATAGAAATAAGTCATCAATAAAAGATTTTTCGAATAATCTAATCTTCAAGCATTTGCTATATTATTTAAAGATGGAATAATTCTTAATGTTATGCTCCCCTGATCTTATAAAGGCCTCCATGTATAGGATGAATAAATATAGAGAGATAGTGTTATCTTTCCTTAATTCTCTTCCTTCTTTAAATAAGTTTATTAGTTCTTCAATTACCAAAACACAAAATGAAGCAGTTAAAATGCATTAAAATATCTAATTTATAAAGTTTGTAGGTAACTTAAACACCTTTAAAAAGTGTGAAATGAATTCCAAACTAATTAAGTCAAATGCTTTATTAAAATATACCTTTAAGGCAAAATTTTGGGAGGAATTATTTCTACTATATCCTTTAAAGAGTTTTGAGTACGTAAACTGTTGTTTCTAATTAACCTGTCTTCAATAAACGCCTCTTATAAAACATTAACTAGAGGCTTTAGCACCATCTTTAGTCTTGATACCAATAGCTTATAGATGATTTTATATAATATATTGCAATGGGATTATGTTTATACTTATGGAGAGAGCCAGGGGTAAGGGTTTTAAAAATAAGGCATATAAATGTTTTACTTATCTCTTTGAGAAATTTTCCTTTCTTAACGAATTCAAAAAGATGCTTTATGATCATATCCCTAATTAGATGCTATTTTTTTATAAAGAAAATTCCATTTAGATCATCAAGGCCAGGGTCTTACAAGGAATTAGTTAAAAAACAAACTTCTCTACATCTTATTCATCAAATGGTCTCCTTTATAGCTGTATAGTTTCATTAGAGAGTTGATTATTTTTAAAGGTTCTAAGTGTTTACACTGAGGAATAGCTTAACACAGTATAACACATGGAATTATGAAAGAACTTAAAACCTTTAAAGTTGATTTCATTTTACAAACAACAAGATCTCTAATTTGTTTAAGTAAGAAAGAGATTTTGTTGATACTTCTTTTTGCAATAATGGATTTATGGAGAATTTGGTATTATTGTCCCCATATTTGAGCCACTAGATCCTATATCATTACTTGGTTAAGGAGTTATGAGTAACTATTACTTTTGTATATAAGCCGAAAGCGATCTTCTCTTTAATTTTCCTAATAGGTTCCAAGGGTGCTTATAAAGATCTTTTTGAATCATGGTAAGATTATGCTTTGCCTTTGATAAGGTTAGTTATGTTTTTTTGATTTTCATTGAATTAATCATCTTGAGTTCCTTGTTAATCTGATTTAATTTCTTCACACATATATAAGCTTTATGTTTATAAGTAGGGTGGGATAGGCCGCCTTTGAGAATAACATCATTGAATCCTTCTTCCTATGCTAAGAAGTTATAAATTTAAAAAGGGATTTCTTATATAAATTGAGAACATATTTTATTATCTATTGAGGCATGGTCTGAGAACAAATGATTCATAAATATGGCCTTATACTTAGGAAATTTGGTTAACCAATCCTGATTTACTATGGTTATATTTGCCATTTTCCTTATATGTTAATTTTTACTTTGATTGACTAGTCCCCATTTACTAAGGCTATATCTATCCTCTTCCTAATATGCCAATTTATGCTTTGTTTATTACTCCAAGTAAAGAAATTCCCCTCAAATTTTATGTTTGTTAGTTTTAATTTCTCCACATAATCTCTAAAATCGTAATTGCAGTTTCTTAAGCACATATTGCCTTCTACTTTAGAATTATATAGTGTATTATTAAAGTCTTCTATGATAATCCAAAGGCCTTAGATAAAAGTGTGAATACTAAGTTTTTCCCAAAATCAAATTATCTTAAAGAAAAAGTTTGAGTTATAAATGAAGTAGACAACTACTTTAATGATCTCTAGGAAGAAAGTGACTAAGAGATGCAAGATTTGATTAGTGAACAGAAGGTTAGTGACATTTATTTTGTCTAAATTAAAAGTTATCATAGTACATCCATATGGTGGTATTGGTGGTTTATTAGGATAGATCATTAACTGCCTAAGAACTTTATTTTGTTACAATTATCTTATTTAAGCTTGATTCCCATAATTTCAATTATGCTTTATTTCATAGATGAAGTCCTTGGAGGAATTTTTTCTTTATAGTAATTAATGCCGCTTACATTTTATGATAAGATGGAAATTAAAGAGAGGTTTGGTTTTTAGATCTCTTCTTCCCTCCAAACTTCCTTTTAATGTCGATCTTAAACTATTCATATGCGATCTTATTTATCTCTAGATCTAGAGAAGGAATAAGGAGAGTTTACAAAGGAATAAGGGTAAGAGCCTCAGTAGTAAGAGACGCACCCAAATGTAAACTCACAGGGATGGGGTTGACTTCTTCAGGTATTAGAGGAGCCCCACTTTCGATTTTAAGGCTAGTTAACTTCCCAATAGGGGTTAATAGGAGCTGATTTATGGTTTTCCAAACTATCTTTGTTGATCACAATTTTTTTATATCTAGTAACCACCTCAATCATCATCTTCTTCTTAACAGGTTCATTAAACTTTGAGGGTGTTATATGCTTCCTTAGGGAAAGGTTATCCTTCCCTTTTGTTTTCTCTTTCATGGCATGTAGCGCCCCCTTACCATAGGATACACATTGGGATGCCCGGAGGTCATTCCAGTACATATCCTACGATAATGGCACGCTACGATTGATCACTACAATCACTTCATATGGCATGGTATCATAAGAAAAACCACAATATTTTAAAACCAACCTTTTCCTCATTTCATTTCATAAAACCCGAATGTCTACATTGTGTCTTTCAATATTTTCTATATGTACATCATCAAAACCTAATACAAAAGCACTATATGAAAGAGGAAAATATTCAAAGTCTAACTAATCTGTCCAAAAATCCCAGCTGACTGACCTTTGAGCCATGACTTCTCTTGTCAATCACAATCTACATGGCTGGTAAAGCCTCTCAGAAGGTAGAGTCGTCTCTCGGTCCTGAAAAGAAAACGTTGCAATTTTGGTGAGTTTTGCAAACTCAATGAGGTAACCATCATCTATGGTTCACTTAATTCATACAATGCATCATTGCACATAAAAAATAATCAAATATTGCATTTTATATAGATAGCACATTTTCACCTAAGCATAGGCAAATGTTGCATTTTGATCAATCAAACATACTTGATAAAATGCATATGAAATGCTCATGAGACACTTTTTCAATTATTACATTGTTGTGACCGAGTGCCTGAACTGTCCCATATCCATTTTGGATACCAAGCTAACCACGCGTTGTTACGCTAGTCAAAATAAAATAACTAGACTAACTACTATAGCAGTGGTGAGTCTAGGTCAATCCCACAAAGAGTGTGTGTAAAGTTTAAGAAATGAAATTAACTGGTGTTTAGGTTTAATAGGGGGGATTTTGGATTTTTGGAATAAGAAAATAAAATAAAACTAACTAATAAAAACAAATTAAAGAAAACATATAAAAAATGATAAAAGTGGGGAATTCGGTAGGGACCCGGTTCTTTGGGTCAATCTCGGCCTACAACCTGACTAAGCATATTTTATTAATTTGTTGTTCTTTAACCTCTCCTAGTAACTATTAATCATTTTTTTAAAAATTAACCCGAGTTTTCCCTTATGTTTTGTTTAATCAAGATAGGATTGTTAATTAAACCTAACTACTGAACAACCTAGGATACGATCTCTTGATTTAATTAGGCAATAGCATTACGAATTAGGAAAACCGATTAATCAAGGCAACAACCACATACAATGCATCATTTAACCTAGGTTATGTTATTCCTAATAATTACGAATCATTAGTCGCTACATATGAATTTCAACATAACAATTACGGATTATATCGAAATTCTGGCAATGAGTTTGAAATTAACAATTCAATGAACGCATTAAAATCATCAATTCACAATACATAACAGGTTCATACATAAATAACCGAACAATAACAAAAATCTGATTATCCATACACAATACCCAAATTAATTAATATAAGATAACACAATCAATTCCTAATGAGAGAAAGAAATAACAAAATAATTATAAAAAATACTTAACCTGAGTTAGCGGCGTCGATGTCACCTCCGAACTGGTGAAACTAGCCTGTTATCTTCATTTTTATGCTCCAAGAATGGGTCATATTTTTCATGTAATACGGCAGTCTAACGTTACCTTCCTCTCCCTTTAATGCTCACTATGGGACAAATAAAATACAGGAACACTTGGTCCACTGATTGTTATCCACGCCTGCGTCCACCAGCCCGCTACTGTGCTTGTTGATGGGACGAATAAACGTCCCTCTCTCATTTATTCCACACACTTCCATTGGTCCACGCCTGGAGCTTCTCTGCGCTGGCCCCTCTCTTCACGTAGCTGAGCCGCCGGCTTCTCCAAGCCGCAGACCCTCATGCCCACCCTTCTCCCCCTGTGGCTTCCCTGTTGCTTTTTGATTTGACAATTTAATTTGCAACCCCCTTTAATCTTCACTGCTCACGCCTCTTCTTATGCAGCCACGCTGCTCTTGTCTTTGCTGCTTCTTAGACGCAATGTTTTAAAAAAAAACGCACAACAACTGCCTTCCTTTTAAACCTTGCTCTTGCACCTTTTTAAAACCCTCAAATGCAGGTGTACGCAAACACAGATGGAATCCACCGCGTTTTGCTCATGTTGGACTATCATTTACTTTGGCTTTTTCTTTTTTTTTAGCTACTTGTATTTTTTTCTTCTTATTCTTCCATTTTTCATCTATTAATTTTCTTTGTCCATTGCATGAAGACAAACGAGTATTGTTCTTCGGAAAATGTCCCAAATGGGGTGTTTTTGACTCACTTTAATTTCTTTGCTTCCAAATTGTACCAAAAATCATATATGAATTAAAGTTAGTATCTTAAGCATTTTTGTATCATTAATCACTAATTGAAAATGATTAAATATATTAACAATTAAACACATATCACGGGCTCATTAATAACTGTCCCTTATCCGATGAGGATACAAGGCTCATTTTACATAGTGAGCCTTAGGCTCTTAATCTCTGTTTGAGCTTAAGGTTCTTTTCACTCGTTGAGCTTTAAGCTCTAATCGGTAGCTACTCATATCACAACTCTCATTATCTGATCATACATTCATGTATGGAATGCATTTCACATTTTCAATCAATCATATCATAAAACACATAGTTATTCACATTCACATTCAAGCAGCACTTCAATATATATTCCACATTTCACAATCATCAGACCTCCTGTCCGAAAATCAACAATCAAAACACAATCATTTATCATTCAAATCATAATTTAAGCACACAATAATTGAGAGAAACCGTCTAGGTTACTCACTAGTTGCTCTCGAAGCTATTACCTGGAAGTTCCGACAACATCTGGAGGTTGACATTCCAGTTGCTCCTCTATATCAAACAACATACACATATATCACAATTTGCACAATCATTAGTGTTTAACAACGCACATGAATGAAATGAAATATGTATAATGCATGTTCATGAAAATCCTAGGTATTTTACCATCAATTTCATCACAAAACCATTCCCATATCAAACTCTTCTAAGCATAATTAATACTTAGGTTTATGCCGCACTAAAACTATTTAATTCACAATTCATATCTCATTGACTCACTTCAGATTTTTCTAAGACACCCCATTCGAGTCTACTGTCCACGTTCAATCAGAAGGCGAAAATGAGGTAATTTGGTCAAACTCACTTTTAAAAAGTTTTCCTCTATGTCTTATCTTTCTATTGACACCAAAATCACCCAATTTGGTTCAGTACTTTGGAAGATATGCCTTAAACATTTTTGGACTGCTCTTATCCAAAACAGTAGACTATACCCAACTTCCACGTAGAAATTTAAAATCTTAGAGACTGAATCACAGTTAGACTTTTAGATATGATTTGCAATCCTGTATCTCTAGTTTACTCTAAATCAAAAATCATCTCATTTGGAATCTTACAAGTCCAAATATAATTAAAATACTGAAGGGTGTTTAGTAAAGATAATTCCTATTTTCACTGTTCCAACAGATTCCACATTTTTATTTGATCAATATTTTCCAATTCAATTTATAATGCTACCAATTTATATTGAGAGCTAGAAAACTGAGTTAGGAATCTATTGGTTCAAGAATCAAGTCATTTGGGTGTCTAGAGAAGAAGTTATGGCCAAAAGAATCAAACCTGGTTTTGGCCTCAACCATATTGAACCTATTTTGGGACAACAGCCATAACTTTCTCTATAGAAATCAAATTAAGGTGTTCTTAGGATAGTTTGAAAGAGAACTTCAAGATCTACAATGTTTATAAAGACCTTGAAGACAAATTCTATCATCTACAGGGTCAAAAATGGACCAGACAATAGGATCAGATGAACAGTGCACAGAAGAAGTTTCGGTCAACATAAGAAGAAGTAGAAAGTCAACCATAGACGATATGACGTCATCACAGACGATACGACATCATCACAGACGATATAATGTCATCACAAACAATACGTCTTCATAGACGATATGACATCATCACAGATGATACGATGTTATCATAGACGATATGACGTCATCGCAGACGATATGTCTTCACAGATGATATGACGACATCACAGACTGTACGTCTTTACAGACAATATGGCATCATTACAGACAATACTATCTATACTCCTTAGCATCTCCCCTTAAAAGGACCATAACTTTCAACTCAGATGTCCAAAATTTCATATTATATATCTTTGGAAAGATAAAAGAAAGAACTACAACTTTCCTGAAGATAATTTTGTCAAAATGTATCTAAATCAGTACAGTTAATTCATGGAAGTTCATATCAAAATTCAATTCTCTCCTACTATTCATTCCCAGAATTTTCAAATTTCCCTTTTTAAAAAGCCAACACTTCTATTTTTATTCTAATCATTGCAACTTCATTTCATTAAACTCATTCACTATAAATCCATACTACTCCAAAATATACAAGTTTAAATCAAAATCCTCAAAAGACAAAAACTCATATTCAACCTATTCATACTCTGTCAACTTTCTGCATTTCTAACTTTCATTCTCCATCTCCAAGTTTCCTCTCAACTTCCATTTAAACACTTATTCCCATCTCCGACTATCATTTTACAACTACTCTTCAACTTAAAAACCATTTTCTTGATCATCTCTAAAGGATTCATCAACTCACGTATACACTTATATATTTATATATATGCATAGTGAAGAAACAGAGCATGTTTCACCTTTCCAAACTTTAATCTTCTACACTAACCCTATACACCATTTCAATGCTATTTCTAACTCCAAAATCATTTTTACATCATCTAATCACTAACAATCTTTCAAAAACTAAATTAACACTATAACCAAAATTTTCATGCCAACAACATAATTTTCATGAATATACACGTAAATGCCATTTTTCATACAGATGACAATAATTCATCAAATTTATTTCATAAATCTCCAACTCTAAAGGATTTATTCACTACTTACTTGCTGAAAACTCCAAAATCTTCAATTATCTTCAATCCCTAAACTTCATGCAATTCATGTATTTCACTGTGCATAATGACTAGCTTCTGGTTTTTCTTAGGGTAGAAGACACAAATAGCAAGGTGGATTTGGTATAGGAAAAAGGAAAAACACAAAAATCTCTTAGAAGGTGTTTAATGAAAAACTTGGTGTATTGGGAGAAAATTCGAAGAAGGGGATTATGAAGAAGTTAACTGGACAAAACTTAACCTTTCAACTCTCAGAGAACAACTACTTCTAGCACAAATATAAAAAGCAACTTAATACTTGTCACTTTCCTAAGGTCTAAGCTCTAACCAAGTTTCTTTTGAACTGAACTCTTTAACTCTCATCTTTACAATCCAATTTTCTCCAAATATCATTAATTACTATTCCTATTTTCCACAATACTTTATAAATTCCGAAAATAAATCCTCAATTCACCAAAATTCACAAATATGATATTTCCACTAATCAATAATATTTCCAATATAAATAAAATTCAAAATTATCAAAATTATCAAAATTCCTAAAAATCACAACTCAATCCAATTATACCTATAATTATTCATGAATGCATGTACGATTATTTTCATGTGCAACAACTTCACTATTCATGTGTATGTGTATGACATATTATGCATGAGTATGAAGAAAAACATTTCTAAACTCTCATTGATCACTCATATTTACTATTCTAACCTTCCCGCAGGTAACAGAATGTTACAATTTATGTTAGGCTTTTCCAAAATTATGTCTCTGAAGCATCTACTTAAAAAGTTAGCCATTACCATATTGGGCTTATTAGTTGTGAAACATGTATTCATGTCTATATGTCTTGATTTTGAAACACTTGTCCACACCACCATATATTGCATATAGCACCCACTTGAATCCTTCAATGCATCCAATTTTAATCAACTTAGACTCACTTATTTCCATCTAAAATTAAGTTATATTGCTAATGAATAATCAATAATAACATCTTTTAATTCTTTGACATTTTCAAATTCCATACCCAATGCCCACCATTATGTTCCACCACTTGATTGATGTCTAACACTTTTACTAAGCCTTCTTATTGCATCTTCAAGCTCCTCTCCACTAGATACTCATCATTATCAAAAGAAACTTCTATAGTTAGTAGAATCAACCTCTATTGGTTTATGGGCATCTAGAATTGATACATCATATTTATCTTACCCTCCTTTAACTTCATTACGATCTTATGTGAAGCAACACCCCTAATCTAATTATGTCATTGTTATCATCATTTTTAACATTACTTCCTTCTTTATGACTGTTTACATATTTAAGATATACGTTTTTGTAAATATTCTTTCCATTTATTGTATCAAACACAACATCTCCATCTGGCATTACATAGGTACATAATAATTTCTAATTATAGCCAAAACTTCTAGAAAAAAAATCAAAGAATTTTGCTTATATATAGTATACACCTCAACTATCTCATATATTTTCAAAAGGTTAATTAACCTTTTATAACTTCATGAAATTCAATGAGTCTTAAAGAATCATTAAGTCTAAACCTAGAACTTTGTAATAGGTCTTATCAACTTGTTGGTCTCTAACTTTCTTCTGCATTTCACAAATTTATCTATAGTTGATAAAATCAAGGTCAACTATATATATATATATATGATGATCTTCTCTTATAATTCAACTTAAGATTTAACTTAAAGTGTCCACTATAATATAACTTCAAGTTTATATACAAAGACATTATTACTTTGAAAGTGTAAGTGCATAAGCTTTATTAAACATCAAATATCATTATGCACAATTTTTAATAAATTAGGCACAAAAATGTTAAGTTATAAAATCTTTTTACTGTATTTTATTTTCTAAGTAATTCCAACGCATAATGTTGTAATCTTACGTTGAAGAACAAAGACTAAAACCTTGGTTTAAAATTTTGATATTATATTTTGTTTATACCACTATTATATAACTGATAGTGAACTAATAAACTTACAAATCGTGGAGTTGCTTGCCAAGGAAGGTGCAAACCATAAAAATACTAAATCTTTGTATAAGGCTTTGTGACAAATCATCTTGTGCCAGGTGCAACTGTTATGTGATATATTAAAATGGAGATATATGAACCACTAAGTTTCAAAACATGATTCTTACATGACTGTCCATTTGCTACACAAGTTACTAAGTAATATTTAATGTTAATACTGGAGCTGGTTTCACTTGGACATTTCTTTTAATATTATAATTTTCTTAGAAAATAAAATTGTTAACTTACAAGTAATTAAGGAAGATAACTAATCTCCTATTATCAATTATGACAATGTTATAAAATAAAATATCAGGTTTATTGACTGATGAATGTTTACACCTAACATAAAAGAATAGAGAAAAGAGGAAAACTTAAGTAGCTAACCAACATTATTAAGGCCAAAAATATAAAAATGACTCTTTCTTGTATAAACACCATCTAGCAACATCAACACACCATCCAAACCCTAACCAATGTCCAAGATTGGTCATGCGTAGGCTCATTCTCTCTGTTTCTAATAACTACTTCTTCTACAACCCAGAATCAAACATGAAGGCATTCTCATCTTCAAAGACTAAAAAGAAGTTGCCACATTTGTTATCTGAAATCTGAACTTTACCTTTGTTGTGTCATCTATTACGATGGAGCATTTTAATGATACAAAAAATAAGTTACAAGAATAGTTATGACATAAATAACACTTGTTTTCAAATTTGGTCTTCAATGTGATTCCCTTTTTTCGTGTTAAAAGGTCAAGGATATTGCTTATGTACCTAATGGAGGCACGCATGGATGATGTAGTTTCAAATTTATGTATAATTTACAAAAGATGTTTAGAAGATGGAATCATTTATTTATAGACATTAGAAGAATCATACAAACACTAAATTAAATAAACCACATACCTGACGTTTGTGCGTCAAGATTTCTGCCACAATAAGAATAGATAGAAAAAATTAAACCACACACACACATTATACTACTAACAAGTTTGGGATCGCATGCATGCATAAACATAATTACTTGTATGTATCTCTCAAGAATACATAAATGAAGAACGGGTCATAAATTAATGTCCCCTAGCCTAGAAATTAGGGAAAAAAATATACATCGATTAACAGTGGCATAATTAGTGCAAGCACCAAGAAGAGTTGTCAATCCGCATGCGAGCTCTATAAACCAAACAAAGAAAGAGAAAGGAAAGGGGGACCACGTTGGAGAGACAAAGAGACGACACCCAACGTTCAACACCTAAAGCCTCGTGATGAAGACAACAGATTTTTTCACATAATTTAAAATTGGAAATTTTCTAATAAAAATTAAAATTCAATCAGTTTAATGTTTAAATTAAAAAAAATTTTAAGGAGAAACTAAAGTAATAGAAAGTTTAGACAGATCGCCGGTGCCATGACACCGGTTGGAAGGGTGTTGTTGAGCACCGGATCTCCTACTCTGTTTCAGCCACAAACTTTTCTCTAACTAATTTATTTATTACTATTAAATTTGTAGCTAATAATAATTGGCACATGATACGAACTTTGTAAATGAAACAGACGATTTGGGTCGTGTTTTTGTCGGTTACGAAGTGCCCATATTGTCTGCAACTTAATTGATGTGCTTGTCTTTACCTGAGTGATTATTATTCCAATCCTATTCCTTGTCAAAGGAGGAACTAGGAAGACTTTGTCAGAGTTGATGTGTTCTACTTTGCCCGCTCGTGGATGATTATCTAAAGAAAGTATCATTTCTTGAGGTCATAATGAGGAAGTTGAATTGAATTCGAATACGTCAATCAATAATTTTTGCAAGGCTGAATTCCAACAACAAAACTTTTAAACGTATTCATATTAAAGTTGGTAAAATTAGAGCCACCTATCTCCTTAAGATTTGAACTTTAACGAATCAACCCAAGGTGAAAATCTTTAAAACGTTTGGATAACTCAAGAGAGATGCATTTGTTGGAGGTCCTGTTAATCAAATTTCATTATATGTAACTTTCCCATCTGGGATATACTTCACAATATTGTACATGTTTTGTTTTATATATTCAGCAACAACAATAATAATACCCAGTAAAAGTCATTCTACATTGAGTTTAAGAAAATTTAGTAATACAAAAAGAAAAGAAAAATAAAATGTATAATATACTCGTGTCGTGTGTGTATAAAAACTCTACTCACACACTCTCTAATCTCTGGTCTCTTTCTCATTTACTCTTTGTGGTTGGACGCAAAAGAAATGGAGAGAGAGGAACACAGGCAGACTCTTAATTCTCCTTTGATTGGAGTCGCATGTGAAGGTGATACTGATGGTTTCGGAAATAGAGAGAGAAGCTATGGAAGTGAGATTAGAAGGAAGGAGATAATTGATGAAGTCAAGAAGCAGCTATGGCTTGCAGGGCCACTAGTAGCTGTGAGCCTATTGCAGTATAGTTTACAGAT
This sequence comes from Erythroxylum guanchezii, assembly GCA_025629825.1. NCBI lineage: Eukaryota > Viridiplantae > Streptophyta > Magnoliopsida > Malpighiales > Erythroxylaceae > Erythroxylum > Erythroxylum guanchezii. The sequence continues at coordinate 23,232,928 of JAOTAX010000006.1, forward strand.
GATATCTGTAATGTTCGTGGGTCATCTAGGAGAGTTGAGCCTTTCTGGAGCGTCGATGGCCACTTCCTTTGCTTCTGTCACAGGTTTTAGCTTGCTGGTAAGCTATACATGTGTTTCATTTATGGAAGTAGAAGAGGATAGTAGTGAAGAGCATAGATTACACAAATGAATCATACTATATATATATATCCTCCTCTTTGATTTCCTTACGCATGAAACGAAAGAGAACTTATACAAGGTGGTTTTAACATTTCTTACTTTCAACTATTTTCACATCCTTTCTAAGTTCTTATCCATCCTGTCCAGTCATTTGGTTGGACTTGGAGTGGTCACCGTATGTGTGTGTTCTATGCACAAACTTGTTTCCAGGTAATTATCTGAAAATTCACATAACTAATATATGGGATTGTCTTGCTTGAACTGGAAAATGTTTTCTTAGTTAAAAATTTTCTTATGTGATTTATTTCCAGCCGCCTAGTTTGACCAAACTTGCTGGTTCGTTTTGTCTGCTTTGGATGCTGTGGAGTTCTAGTAAATTGTACTTTAGATGACAGTGATAATCGGGACAGGCTATTGTCTAAAGGGCTTACGAATAATTTAAGGAAAATCATTGCTTTAAAGTCACAAACTTTTTTCTCATAATTTTAAAAAAAATTTTATTAAAAAATTTTATTTATAAAAGATTCGGTACACGTTTATTTTTATAATGTAATGACATATGCAAAAAGATCTTATATATCATTCTAAATAATACTAAATTTAACAATAATTTATACTTAATTAAGAATAAATAGAAACGCTGCATAAGTTTTGCCAGAACAGATATCTTTTTGATGGACTTAATGAGTTCTTAACTAGCTATTTTTAAATTAAAAATTAGTATAGAATTAAACTTAATGGTGTATTTACAGAAGACGCAAGTAAAAATGACAAAACACTTCGTGTACTGAAAAGGGTAGAGCGAGAGGCACAATTGGATCAGGGACAACTAGCTCAAACAAAACGACCAAGAAACCATATGCATTCTTTTAGTGTTTCTAGCTATTTGGGATATAGAAGTACTTGTTTGTTTAAGTTTTCCATTTTGATGAAACAGCTGGGAATGGCAAGTGCTCTCGACACATTTTGTGGTCAATCATATGGAGCAAGACAGCATCATATGTTAGGTATATACACACAAAGAGCAATGCTTGTTCTTTCTCTAGTCAGCATACCGCTTGCTCTCATTTGGGCAAATACAAGATCAATTTTAGCGGCTCTGGGACAAGATGAAGACATAGCAATTCAAGCGGGAATATATGCACGCTTCTTCATTCCAACCATCTTTGCGTATGGTCTTCTACAATGCCTTGTCAAATTCTTGCAGACACAGAACATCGTTTTTCCTATGATGCTTAGCTCTGGAATCGCAGCTTTACTTCACCTCCCAGTTTGTTGGATTCTTGTGTTTAAATCTGGCCTTGGAATGAGAGGAGCTGCTTTGGCAAACTGCTTTTCCTATTGGCTCAATGTATTGTTGTTGGCACTTTATATCAAGTTTTCTTCTTTGTGCACAAAAACTTGGACAGGCTTTTCCAAGGAAGCCTTGCATAACATTCCCGGTTTTCTGAAGCTTGCAATTCCTTCAGCTGTTATGGTTTGGTAAATATCTCTTCAAGTTAACTATAATGTCATGTGATCCCCTCAACGTAGCTCATTTTTAATTTTCTGCGTGACTTCCAACAGCTTGGAGATGTGGTCATTCGAGATGATGGTTCTTCTATCCGGTCTTCTCCCCAACCCAAAATTGGAAACATCAGTGCTCTCCATTTGGTTAGTTTTTACTTTTTATTGCCATGTTTTGTTTAACTCTCGACTCTTGAGAACATTCTGAAAAAGAAAATATGTTCGCAGCCTTACTACAGGTGCAACAATTTGGATGATTCCTTACGGGTTGAGTAATGCTGCGAGGTGTGTTGATGCTCCTTCTTTGACATTTAGAATAAACTTTGCAGTGAATTCCACTATCTACATTTGATGTGTATAGCACTCGGGTCTCAAATGAATTAGGAGCGGGGAATTCTAGTCGAGCACGCTTAGCCATTTATGTCGTCCTTGTCTTGGCGATTACTGAGGGGATTTTGGTGGGCTCAGTGCTGATAGCAATTCGAAATATATGGGGCCTTGCCTATAGCAATGAAGCACAGGTGACCAAATATGTAGCAGCCATGGTACCTTTAATTGCAGGATCCAATCTCCTAGATGGACTCCAATGCGTTCTTTCAGGTTCACCAATATTGTTCTGTTATCTTCTTTTCATGTTTAACCACGAATTCTATTACCTTTTAACGATCCTCTCAACCATTAGGCACTGCTAGGGGATGTGGTTGGCAGAAGATTGGTGCTTTTATCAATCTTGGATCCTATTATTTGGTGGGACTTCCTTCAGGAATTTTAATGGCATTTGTCCTCCATATTGGTGGGAGAGTAAGTATTCATATAATATCCTCCATATTGGTGGGAGAGTAATTATTGATATAATACTTTCCTATTTTCTTTTTTTTTTTTTCCTTTCTTAATCTTCTTGAAATGTCGGTATAGGGACTATGGCTAGGGATCATCTGTGCACTTTTTGTCCAAGTATTATCTCTTCTTATGATTACCTTCCGCGCCAAATGGGAAGAAGAAGTGAGATGTTGTCTTCCCTCTCTTTGATTCATCAGATTTATTTAATTCACATTCTTTACTAATTATCTATGTATTCTTTCAGGCCCATAAGGCCAACAAGAGAGTTTTTGAAGCCACACTTCCTACAGAGATAGTTGCATGAAGATGAATTGATGGCAGTATTGCAAACGTCAATCTGACACCATACATACTGCCCAACTTCATATTGGGACCAGGAAAAGATCCAACGGGAGGAATGCCTCCATATAATTCTCTAATTAAAATAAATGCTTATCAGTAATTTCTGTCAAACAGTTATTAGCGAGACGGATGATAAAAAAAGAAAAAAATTTCTTTAGTCAAGTTTTGGGCGATGTGGTATTTGCTTATATTGACGGAAAATTATGTTTTTTAACCCTTTAAAAAAGGAGAGTGTGACGTAGTGAGGGAAGAAAAATAAAATTGAATTATGAAAAAGAAAAAAGTGGAACGTAATTATTGAAAAAAGGAAATGACAAAAAGAAGAGGTTTATCACACCAACAAAGGGAACAATCCACATGGTTTATAAGTGTTAGTCCCTTAACATTGCAAGATCTTTTTTGTTAGCATTAGTGAGCCTTAGTTAATGTCTAACATAGATTAGGCATGTCAAAGGCACCAAGGTAACTTAACAAAGTAAAGATTAGGCATGGTTTGAGTTGCAATAACTGTAGGGCGTTGATTGGCTAGGGTGAGTTGGACTTGCCTAAGGTGCCTTTGGTGGGACTAAAGATGAAGTCGTGCTCAAATGATGGACCATGGGTGAACGGACTAGACCATTGGTGTGCATTGGTTGGACCACATGCGAATTAGCTCGAAACTTGGCTAACCTTCACCTTTTTATGAAGATCATGAATGATATGACAAAGTTAGTGGAATGAATTATCAAGAAAGTGGAATGATGTGGCAAAAAACATGAATGAGATGTCTTCTAAGCATTTTACACATGTTGCTTTGACTTAGGAGTAAGATAGTAGTAAGTTATGTAAACCCCTACTAAAATAGTGCCTAAAGTGGTTGAGGATGCCAACCACCAACTAAGTTAATAGCTTAATAGCCTTAAGCCCACTTTCTTGTATTCTTGCCCAACAAGTCTTCTAGAGCATATAAATAGTTCATTTGAACAATGCTTCATTTATTAGAGAGAGTTGGAGCTATTTATTATTTGTATCAATTATGAGTAATATAACGGTTGACAATCTTACTGTAAAGTTGTGTGCATCTTTATCTTCTTATTGTTATCCATTCCAGTGTGTTGGCTAAGTGAATTTCATGAGTTTACTTTGCCTTTGTGGGAAACACCTTAAACACGGGAGATTGGTAAGGTTAAATTAAATTGCAAGAGTTCAACTATTGTACTTAGATTTTGGATCATTTTGTAAGAGAACGTGAAGTTCTTTGTGAAGTCTTTATAATAGTTGGTATCAGAGCCGTGTTGGTGATTCAATATTGGGTTGTAGCAATCTTAGGGAACATGTCACGAGGGTGAAAGTGCTCATCGGTCCTTTACCCACAGGTGAAAAGAAGTCTCATCTTATGCATCACGTTTTGAAGCCTTGGGAGAGCAAATCCAAGCATTGCGAGATCAAGTGGTTGAATTGTTTAAAGCACGAGAGGATGCTAATTTTGAAATGATTATTATTAGATGTGCAATTGCAACTATAGATGCGGGACATTTTGAAAGCATCATGCTAAAGGTGTGTGAGCCAAAAGTTTTCAAGGGCATTCGGATTGCTAAGGAACTTGAGTTGCCCTTGAAAACTTCTTGTGGGATATGAAGCAATATTTTATAGCTGCTAAGGTGTCGGATGCTGAAAAGTTTAACGTTTCAGCAATGTACCTTGATGGAAATGCAAAATTATAGTGGAGAACTCAAACCTCTACTGAAATTAGTGCTGGTCGTCCTCTTGTTGATATTGAGACAGTTGAAGCATGATGGTCCGATAAGGGATTATGTTAAGAAATTCAGTTCCTTAATGCCTGATATTAAGAATATGTCATATGAGGACAAGCTATTCAACTTCATGTCGGGATTACAACTTTGGACACAAATGGAGTTGCGAAGGCAAAATGTCAAGGATGTTATGGGTGTGATTGCGGCTGTGGATGCTTTGGTAAATTTTAGAGTACCAAAGGAAACCAAGGCCTCTTCCTTTTCTCAAAAATCGAAAGGCATTTACCAAAAGAAGTGTGAAGAAAGAAGAACAAAAACCAAGGTGAGAAAAAGGAGAATGATCATAAAACAAACTAGGCAACCTAAACAAGGTGAGAAGTATTCTAAGAAAAATCGTGGTTGTTTCTTATGCAGTGGGCCTCACTATGCCCGTGACTACCAAGAAAGGAGAAGTTGAATACATTAATAGTAGATGCGGATGGTGAAAGCAATTACTCTGAAGCTGGGTTAAATCCTATCTGTTCACTCAATGTGGTCATTATAGAAGTAAGTTCATTTAAGCACCTTATATATGTTAAGATACAGGTCAATAGGAAGGAACTCATTGTTATGATGGACACGGGTGCCACTCATTCAACTTTTTTCAGATGGCAAAGGCCGTGATATATCCACATCTTGGAGCTATAATGTTTATGAATGATCAAAATTCATATTACATCAATTGTTGTAGGTCTAATGATAGAACTCTGTCAACAATTGTAGCTCATGTTTCTGTCGTAAGTATCAAAAAGGGCCTTAAGAAAGATATGGAGACTTACTTTGCAATCATGTGGGAAATTGCGGAAGATCGTGTGGTAGAAGTCTCGAATGCGGTGGAAAAAGCATTGAAGGAATTCAAGGAAGTGATGTCGAAGGAGTTATCGAAAACTCTCCCTCCTTGTCGTGAAAGTGATTATAAGATCAAACTGGTTTAATACCTCCTACCTGTGCCCCTTATCAAATGTCACCATTAGAGTTGGTGGAATTACGGAAGTAGCTTGGTGAATTGTTGGAAGCAGGATACATCCAACCATCGAAAGCCCCCTATGGAGCTCCTGTTTTGTTCCAAAGAAGCAAGGTGGAGCCTTATAGATGTGTGTTGACTATCGAGCTTGAAACAAGGTGATTATTAAAAATAAGTATCTTGTTCCTTTAGTTCAAGACTTGATTGATAGATTGTCAAGGGCAACGGTATTCACAAAGTTAGATTTACGGAGTGGGTATTGATAAGTGCAAATTGTTGAAAGTGATGAGCAGAAGATGACTTATGTAACTTTGTATGACTCGTATGAATTTTTAGTTATGTCATTTGGCTTAACTAATGCCCCTTCTACTTTTTGCAACTTGATGAATGATGTGATGTGTGACTTCTTAGATAATTTTGTGGTGGTCTATTGAGACTATATTGTGGTCTATAGCACTAATATGACAGAGCATATACAATATTTGAGGGAGGTGTTTGAAAGGTTGCGACAACATAAACTTTTCATAAATATGGAGAAGTGAGAATTTGTGCAACCGGAAATAAAGTTTTTAGGAAACTTGTTGAGTAAGGGCCAATTGCAAATGGATATGAAAAAGGTATAAGCTATTGTTCATTAGCAGGTTCCAAAGACGGTGAAGGAACTTAGGAGTTTTCTTGGCTTGGTGAACTACTATTGCCAATTTTTCGTGCGATACTCGAAGAAAGCAGCACCCTTGATCAACTTGTTAAAGAAGAAACAAGAGTGGTGTTAGTTGAAAGCATGCCAAGAAGCCTTCGAGAAGTTGAAGGCTGCCATTTCAACTGAACCTATGTTGAAGTTACCCGACTTTGATCTCCCTTTCGAGGTACACATGAATGCTTCAGACAAAGCTATCGGCGAAGTCTTGGTACAAAAAGGACATTCGATGGCATTTGAAAGTTGTAAGCTTAATAATGCTGAGCAACGATACTTGACACATGAGAAGGAGAGATGGACATTACCTTGAAGTTTGGTGGGTTTACATATTGGGTACCAGGTTTGTTGTTCATACGGATAACATGGCTAACACCTTTTTCAAGACCCAAAAGAAGTTATTTAGAAGGCAAGCCTGGTGGCAAGAGTTTCTTACCGAATATGACTTTATATGGGAGCACAAATCAAGGAGACATAACAATGTAGTGGGCATTGAATAGAAAGGAAGTCTTTGCAACCTTGTATGCGATCACTCGAGTGGAATCGAACCTGTTGGAACAAATTAAATTAGTAGCTCCACTAGACAACACTTACAGTTGAATTATAAAGTAAGTAAAGGAGGGTATTGTGTGACAATTTTGGCTTGATGATGAGGGGTTACTCATTACGAAGAATAATCAATTGTACTTGCCAAGTTTTGGTGCCTTGCAGAAGCAATTAATGAAGAAGACGCACAATTCATAGTGAGTTGAGCACCCCGGAGTTGAATGTATGTTAGCGCTCCTTTCCCTATCTTACTATTGCCCAAAGATGGAGAACAACATTCAAGTATATGTCAAAATTTACCTTGTTTGTCAATTGGATAAACCTAATAAGAAGAAAGAGGTAGGTATTGCATCCCTTGCCAATTCTGGAAAAAAACCATAGATGTATGCTTCGATGAACTTTATTGGCGGGTTCCCAAAGGTGGACGATATGGCTTCAATCATAGTGGTGGTTGATAGATTCTTCAAGTATGCAGTCTTTGTGCCAAATCCAGCTTCGTGTCCCTCAGATGTTGTTGTGGAGCTTTTCTACAAAAATGTAGTAAAGCATTTTGGGGTTTTGACGGATATAGTAAGTGACCGAGACATCCGATTTACTGACCAATTTTGGACGTCTCTCTTCAACATGATGGGATGTGAATTTAAGTTCTCAACTGCGAATCACCCATAAACCGATGGCTAAACAGAAAGGATCAATGACTTATTAGAGAAATACTTGCCACATTATGTAAGTGCAAGTTAACGAAATTGGCTAAGTTTACTTAATACTGCACAATTTTGTTATAACTTGCACAGATCCTTGGCAATGGAGAAAATTCCTTTTGAAGTTGTTCTAGGATAACAACTGCTCACTCCTCTCGAGATGCTTAACAAATTTCGAGAGGAAAATGTCCATCTACTTATCGTTTTGTGAAGGAAAAGCAATAATTGTTGGATGAAGCAAAAGCTAGTCTTTGCAAGGCTTCCAAACGAATGAAAAAAATATGCAGATTAAAGGAGCAGACCGCTTGATTATGACATCGAGGATAAGGTACTTCTCAAACTTACTCCCCAAATTTGAAAGAAGATTAGTAACAAACAGGTGCATCGAGGGTTGGTGCCAAAGTATGATAGGCCATTTGAGATCCTTGGAAAGGTGGAAAATGTAGCTTATCGCTTCAAGTTGCCTAAGCGTTTAATGATACATCATACTTTTTATGTGAGTTTCCTTAAACCATATCATGAAGATTCAACATATCATAGAAGGAGTCAAGTAATGAAAGCTCTACCAGTGGTAAAGAAACAATTTGATGAGCAAATTGAGAAGATTTTGGATCATTGAATATTTAGGCAATACAAGAAAAATCGAAGAATGGAGTTACTAATTCAGTGGAAGAATAAATCAATCTCGGAAGCTATTTAGGAGAAAGACACAACCTTGTTGCAATTCGAAGATTAGGTAAATGACTACCTTCAATTTGTTCTGAAGAGGGCGTCGGGTTCATCTAGTGGGGGTGGTTTGTTAGTTCCTTAACATTGCAAGATCTTTTTTGCTAGCATTGGTGAGCTATGGCCAACGTCTAGCATGGATTAGGCATGAGGAAAGCTTGCCAAAGAAACCAAGGTAACTTCAACAAGTAAAGATCAAGCATGATTTGAGTTGCGATGACTGTAGGGCATTGATTGGCTTGGTGGTTAGGGCGAGTTGGACTTGCCTAAGATGTCTTTGGTGGGACTAAGGACAAAATGGTGTTCAAATGATAGATCATGAATGAATGGATTAGACCATGGGTGCGCATTGGTCGGACCACGCACGAATTGTCTCGAAACTTGGCTAATGTTCACCTTTGTATGCAGATCATGTGTGATATGGCAAAGTTAGTAGGATGAATCATCAAAAATGTAGGATGATGTGGCAAAGAACATGGATGAGGTGTCTTGTAAGCATTTACACATATTGCTTTAACTTAAGAGAGAGATAGTAGTAAGTTATATAAACCACCTACTAAAGTAGTGCTTAATGTATTTGAGGATGTCAACCACTAACTAAGTTAGTGGTTTAGTAGCTTTAAGACCACTTTCTTGTATTCTTTCCCAACAAGTCTTCTAAAGCCTATAAATAACTCATTTGAGCAAATGTTTATTCATTAGAGATAGTTAAAGCTTTGTATCCTTTGTATTAATTGTGAGTAATATAAAGGTGATAATTTTGTTGTAAAGTTGTGAACATCTTTCTCTTCTTATCACTGTCCATTCTAGTGTGTTGGTTAAGTAAATTTTATGGGTTTATTTTTTCTTTGTGAGAAATACCTTAAATACGAGAGATTTAGGGGGTGCTTGTTTCATAGGTATGAGAAATAAGGAATGGGAATGGAATGAAGATGGATGCTTGGTAGGGAAGTATGATTGGAGGGGTATGAATTTGATTACCCATTTTGGGGTATTACTCCATTCC
>JAOTAX010000006.1:23249412-23261041 GCA_025629825.1 Erythroxylum guanchezii
CTATAAAACAAAAATTTAACAAATTTTTATTTCTTAACATTTTTAACAAACCAACCACTATCAATGGTAATGGTAATTATTCATTCATCTTAACCAACCACCATAATTATAATGATTATATCCATTCCCATTTCTCACTATATTTATTCCTATTCACATTTCCATTACCCTCTATGAACCAAGCGCCCCCTTAGTAAGGTTGAGTTGAATTGTGACTATTATATTTAGACTTTGACACATTTTGTGAGTAAATTTAAGTTCTTTTCAAAGTCTTTGTATAACTAAGCTTCTGGAGTAAACGACAAAGAGGTCTTCATCGTTCCTATTTGTGGTGTGTGCGTGTGTGAATTAAGGCTTCTCATTTAAACCATCTTCTCTTTGATAAGACAAATGAAAGTATTAGTTAATAGAGAATCAACAAAATAAGGATAGACTTGGTCCGTACGGATATAAAGAAAAGGTAGAAAGTATATAAATCGAAAAGAATAGCTTTGTAAATTCGGAAAACTAAAATTCTTATCAAGTACTAAAAAAGTTGTATATTATTTTTATGGTAGAGGTAGAGGTAGATTTTTCAAGTTCATCTTAAACACTAGTAACATCTATCTGTACCCGTCATCACAAGCTCAGACGACCAGGTTTTTCTGCTTGGACAATTTCGTGGTTCGATAATTCAGCCACTATCTAAACCTCCAAATTCAGCAACTCCTAATACAACCATACCACTTTAGCAACGTCAGAGGAACTCATGACGTGGACCAAATATCTACAGATCCTTGCCCTAGCCATGCAGCATGTAAACCTTCATATCCTCAATGGATTAGGCTCTCAAAAGGAAGAAGCTGATGACTGTCTGTCTTCTGGAGCCTTAGTCAACCCTCAGTTCCTATTTACTTACCATATGTGAACAACTGAAATGGTTAATGAATACATTTAATATGGAAACTAATCCAGCAAGATTGATATTGATTACTACAATTCCAAAATAAAGACAGTCAAAATGAAAAGTAGGTCCAAAGACTTTTTGTGGCATATCCCGTACTCTTTTGCTAGGGTTGTGTGTCAAGAAAAAAGTAGAAGGTTCGATGTGTGTGCTTGTGCGTGCCTAATGGACAGAAGAAAAGAGAGAGTGCCTCTCTTGTGTTGGAAAGATAAAAAGATCACTTCCATCATTAAAGAGAAGGACGCAGAGACGACATTTTCGTCGATCGAGAGCCTCACATTAAAAGACTGGGAAGAAAGTGGGGAGGGGACCGAGAAGAGACAAGACGGGTGAATTTGCGTCAGCTTTTATGTTGCATTTGGATAAGCTATTACATGATTACAACGGCAAAGGTAATTACCTTATAGTTTTTACCTTTGAAGTAAAAGTCATTTCCCTTTATTTTATACCAGTACAACATCATATGTAATAATAGTTTTTACCTTTTAAGTAAAAGTTATTTCAATTATTTAATTAGTTAAAAAGCCATATTTGATATTTCCTAACAATTTAATGTACAGTGTTGGATTGAAAACTAGATAGCATAATCCTCCCTTCAAAAGATCAATTCTCTTTCCTAATATAATTTTGAACACTTAACCTTTAAAAAATATTTAAATTAGTAAAGGTAGGTTAAAAGTGTGGTTTTATAACAAATTCAATTAAAATTAATTTTACTATGTCATTAAATCAATTTTTTGTGTGTACTATCACGCTCATCACTATACCGTAATAAATTCTATTTAACCATCTAAGGATGTAATATAGAGCAGGAGAAAATTAAGGATGTAATATAGATTAGGAGCAAATTAAGTTTTAAGTTCGTTAAAAATATTAATTTAATATGCGTAAAACTCCCCCCCCCCCCTCCCTCCTTTTTTTTATAATATACGCGTGAGGTTATAAAAAGAATCCTCTTTTTTATTTCTCTTTTCTTTTTTAACGCAATATTTGTTTTTTCATTTTTTCATGGCTTAGTCATATTAAAAGAGTAAATACGTCACCATGCCAAAACAATTATATCGCTTACAAGGAATAATTGCACCACTATTTCAAATAAGTTGTATCACTTTTTTTAGTCTAGTTGCATTAATTAAAAATAATAATTGAATCTCCAATTTATATTAGTTGCACCATTTGCACTTAATAAAATATCCACAATAAGATTATCTTAGATCACTGTGTCACTCTTCCAAAATAATTGTATAAATTTAAAAGAATAGTTGCATTATTTTTATATTAATTACATTATTTATACTTACCATATCACTCACAATAAAATTATTTCAAATTATTTTTATTAGTCTTTTAAAATAATTACGTTAGTTTGAAATAACAGTTGTATTATTATAGGAAATGAATTTTGATATAAAATGTTTTTATTAAAAAAAGGATTCTAATCAATCAATTAATAGTTTAATGGCTTTCCATTAGAGAATATATGGGTTAAAATCTTTTTTATGGAACAATAAATAATTGAGAAAATATTTTTATAAAATATATAGGTCAAATATCTCATTTATAATTTTCACTATAGATTAACAAACTTAATATCTAAGTAGGTCACAGTTCATCCATAAAAATATAATGTCCAAAATACTATTCTCACAATTTTCAAATATAATGAAAAAAATTGCATGTTTTTTAAGAGATACACATCTCTCTAAAAGATTAACTAAATCTCAAGATCAAAATACTTTTGAACTTCAACAATATAAGAATATGAAATTTAACAATGAAACAAACACCAAGATTTACATGAAAAACCTACCAACTTAGAGAGAAAAGCTATAGGTCAAATCGACAAGTAAATCCACTAAACTCAAATAAAGATTTACACATTGATCTTTTACTCCATAATAACAAATTGTCTCACAAAGTTTCAAGATTGAAACCAAAGTTAATGTAATAATAAATAAACTCTCAAACTAATCCTAAAAACAATGAAAAAAAAAAGGATGAGAATACATCACTACTTGCCCTTCCTCTGTTTTTTCTCACTTTTGGAAGTTATGGCTGCACTTTTATATAAAACTCACATATTTTTCTCTTTTATATCACGAAACAGGTTTTTCTATACTGTACACGGTTACATACATAGTCGTGTAAGTGACCACGTATTTTCAGCATCGCCTCACTCGTTAATGTGCACAATCATAGAGAGATACACAGTTATCACACATGGTTGTGTATGTCATGAACATAAGCATATGCACGATCATGCATGTCTTTGTTATTCATGTCCTTCTTCACACGTTACCAAAGACTTACACAGTTGATCTATACGGCCGTGTAAGTGAAGACATGGGCGTGAATGCTTACACGTTTAATATATATGGTTGTGTAAGTTAAGGACATGAGTGTATGGAACCTTATACTATCGTGACTCCATCAAAAGGGCTTCATCCATCTTGTCTTCACTTGTTAGTTATCCCACGAACCATAAAGGCGTCTATGATCATTGAAAGTCTCAAAATAGGGCTAGGCACTCAACAATCCCCCCTCTATCCCAATTATAGAAAGACATGTTATTCTCTAACATCTAGTTGAGAGACATCCCAGAAAGCTTACTATATAGCTCATATTTGCTTCCAGAAACAACTTTAGTCAACGTATCAGTACCATTCATATCAGTATGAATCTTTTACAACATCAATTGTTTCTCCTTAATCACAGACATCAAAAAATGATATCTGACATCTATATGCTTTGTGTAGGAATGATATATAGTATTTTTGCTCAAGTTAATAGTACTTTGACTATCACAAAATACTACATAATCTTCTTACTTCACATTTAACTTTTGAAGGAACCTTTTTAGTCAGAACATCTCCTTACAAGCTTCCACCATCAAAAGGGCTTCATCTATCATGTCTTCACTTGTTAGTTATCCCACGAACCATAAAGGCGTCTATGATCATTGAAAGTCTCAAAATAGGGCTAGGCACTCAACAATCCCCCCTCTATCCCAATTATAGAAAGACATGTTATTCTCTAACATCTAGTTGAGAGACATCCCAGAAAGCTTACTATATAGCTCATATTTGCTTCCAGAAACAACTTTAGTCAACGTATCAGTACCATTCATATCAGTATGAATCTTTTACAACATCAATTGTTTCTCCTTAATCACAGACATCAAAAAATGATATCTGACATCTATATGCTTTGTGTAGGAATGATATATAGTATTTTTGCTCAAGTTAATAGTACTTTGACTATCACAAAATACTATATAATCTTCTTACTTCACATTTAACTTTTGAAGGAACCTTTTTAGTCAGAACATCTCCTTACAAGCTTCCACTGTAGCTACATACTCTACTTCAGCTATTGATAAAGCTCCACACTTTTATAACTTGGATCGTCATAAAATGACTCTCCTTACAAACCATATTTGCATTTGTAAAACCTTCTAGAGTTGGCTCACCATCACTAAAATGCAAACTCCACTTTGACGTGCCTTTCAAGTACCTCAAAATCCATTTCACTACTTCCTAGTAAACCTTCCTTGGATTTGACAGGAATGTGCTCACTATCCCAATAGCCTGTGCAATATCTTAGTTTTGGTTCTGAATTCGAAAAGTTTGATTCAAAGCATTTGAGGGTTCGTTGAAATAACCTTAAAAGGAAACCCGCCTACGCTTTTCGACTTCGAATAGGATAGCTGGGCTAGGGGAACGAGGTCCAACACCTTGGTTGGGCTTCGGGAACGGGGCTCAACACTTAGCCTTGTGCATACTATTGTATACATCAAAGACCCTACTATAGATGGGTATGGAACAAGGGATATACCATCTTTCTCCTTTTTTGTTGAGGGACATTAATATTTACTCAGCTTGAAGTTAGATGCTAGTGGGGTGCTAATTAGCTTGGCATATTTTATATTGAACCTTTCTAACACCTATTCAATATATCTCTCCTTAGACAACTATAATCTCCTACTCTTTCTGTCCTGAGTTATCTCTATGCCTAAAATTTACTTTGCAAGTCCCAAATCTTTCATACCAAAAGATAAGATTTAGACAAATCCTCCATTAACTTTTGTAATCTTCTAATAGTTTGACTCATAATCAATATATCATTAACATATAAAAGAAGAACCATGAAGTTCTCAATTATGAATTTTTTTGAATTACACAAAAGCATCAACATAAGTTCTTTTGTAACTATGATCCATCATAAAAGAATCAAACTTCTGAGGCCACTGCAACATCATTATACTGTAGAGTCTTAGTTTATGAATTTTCATATCTAATGCTATACAACGTACGGTAACCTTCAAACACTTTAAAAGTATACTCACCTCTATTTTCTATTTGTAGACACTTTAGCTTCTTTGCAGCTTCCCTTTCTACTGTGACATGAACCTTCTAGAAAGTTTTAAATACTTAATTCTTTAAGTTCAGAATGTACACCGATGTCTTCCTCGAAGCATCATCAATAAATGTAATGAAATATTTGTTACCTCATAGTGACTTTTCCTTAATAGGGCCACAAACATCTAAATGAACCGACTCTAATATCTCCCACTTCCTTACAGATATTCTCTTGAAAGAGACTTCATGTTGCTTTCCAGCTAAGCAATGATCACAAGGATTAAGCGATTGTGTATTCTTAACTAAGATAAGGGATTTACCAGCCAACAATTTTAATTCTTTGTTACTCATATGTCCCAACTGTCAATACTAAGTTTTGAGATGTTTCTTATTTGATTGTGTATATTTCTCCACCACCACACTCCTTTAAGTGTTTCTTATACAATGAGCAATATAACTCTCCTTGAGCAACAATCATTGCTACTTTGAACAGTTTCTAATTCCTATCCTCAAAAGTGTTCCGAAATCTTTCTTGATCCAGAACATTAGCGAATGACAGATTTAGCCTTAAATCGGGACGTGTCGTACATCTCTCAAATTGAGTAAGCATTCGATGTTTTTCTGAACCCGAATATCATCCATACCGACAATCTTGACAAAACTTTGATTTCCCATCTTTACGCTCCTAAAGTCTCCACTTTTGTAGTTTGAGAAGTAGTCCACCTTTGGAACACAATGGTAAGAAGCTCTATGTCAATCAGCCACTCACAAACTGAATTACTTACATAGAAGCATTTACTTATCGCAAAACTAAGGACACCTCATCATTCATGCTTGAAGTTGTTGTTGTTGTATTCTTATCATCTTCATCATTCTGATGATCTTGCTTTTTCTAATCCATCTTCTATTTATAACAGAACCTCTTAATGTGTCCTGACTTATTGCAGTAGTGGCATGTCTTCATGTTTTTGTCACCTTTGGCCTATAATTGATTCCTAGACTTACCACACACTTTAGGACCCTTGCTCATGTTCTTTGCCCTGCTTGCTGTCATGAAAGCCTGCACATTTTCAACTCCCATATTCTTTCTTCTAAATTCTCCATTGAACATACTTTCTTTGATTACATCCAAAAAGAACACACTTTCAGGAGCTGAGTTGCTAATCGTCACCACCAGTGTCTCCCAGCTATATGATAACAAACTCAACAGGAATAAGGCTTGAAACTTGTCCTCAAAATTGATCTTCATTGTATTGAGCTTGTTGATTATATCATGGAAATCACTTAAATGCTTTGACATAGATTTCCCAGCTTTTAGCTTTAAGTTTACATGTCTTTTAATCAAAGAGGCCTTATTATAAGTAGTATTCCTTTCATAAAGTCCTTCTAGCTTTTTCCATAACTCAAAAGGATCCATTTCTTGAGACTTATAGTTGAATAAATTGATATCAATCCATTGTCTAATCATACCCAGGTTTTTCACTTAGTCATTTCCCATTCTTTATCTAACATCTTTTCTGGTTTTGAAGGAACATCATCCTGCACACCTTTGTCCACATCAATAGGATCAAAGAGATTCTTGCAATACAGAAGGTCCTCCATCATGGGCCTCATGGAGTAGTTTGATGATGTTAACTTAACCATAGAGTTGTTTTCACCTTCCATCATAATGACTCCAATACCACTTGTAGGAAGACAATAAGACAACTCTTTAAAAGGTTAACCAAATATCAACAACAAAAATACTCTTCAACTTTAACCAACAAATTAATATGAGAATAATAAACTTAACAATAAAGCAAACACTAAGATTTATGTGGAAAATCCTCCAATGTAGAGGAAAAAACTATGAGTCAAATCGACAAGCAAATCCATTAAACTCAAATGAGGATTAACAAAGATTAATCTCTCACCTTATAACAACAAATTGTTTCACAAAGTTTCAACTAAAGTTGATGTAACAATAAAAAAACTCTCAAACCAATCACAAAAACAAAAAAAAAGGATGAGAATACCAGTCGATACCAAAATACTGTCAAAATTTTAAGAATAAACTATACTTTTTAAAAAAATGTTGGACTAAAATGTAATTTTAAAAAAATCCTAACTATTTAACCCACCATTGTTAACATGCCCCCCAACCTAGCCGCATGCTCTCACTCCCACCATTGCTTTGCTTGCATGACTCGCCTCGCCTACCTGCCTGCCTCACCTCACCCGCTTAGCCTACTTGCTTCGCTTGCCTACCTTACGTCTCCTACCTACCTCACCTACCTTCCTTGCTTGCCTGCTTTGATAGTCGCCTCGCCTCGCCTCGCCAGTCACCTTGCTTATGTAGTCGCTTCACAGTCCTGCCTCTACCACTATAGCCTATTTAAGCCTCAAAGTTGCAAATTGCAATCGCCAATCACTTTAAACCATTTTGAATTTTTGATTTATACTTGAACAATTGAAAATTTGAAATGTCTGTAATGCAATATGTTGAGTGTTGGTTGTTGATTTGTTTGTGTTGTGATGGTTAATGTTGGGTGATGAGTTAATTCATAATTGAGTAGTTATTGTGTGTGAGTGACTTATAATTGTGAATTACTGAATTGTAACTTGTGAGTTTAGAAATTGCATTTCAGAAATTGAGGATAGCAAATATATGAGTTTGTTTTATCTAAATTTTGAAAATTGAGGAATGAGATTAAGGATTTTATATAGAATTATAGTATTTGAAATTTTGAATTTTGAATGTGCTTTGTCATTTATATTATTTTGATTATGGAAACTAAGGATTCAATCATTCAATACAAAATTAAAGTTTGTGTTATTGTTTGAAATTTAAGAAATATTGAATTAAATGTTGGTCTTTATTATAAATTAGGTTATTATAAATTGATTTCTTAATAGACAAAATGAGTTAGTTAATTTATGTTACATTATGTGATTATACGAATTATGTTAAAGATGTGAGTTTATGTTTGAATCATATAATCACATAAAATGAGTTATATTTATTAAAAAAAATTAAGTTATATATATGACTTATGAGTTTATATTTAAATTATGTAATCACATAAAATGAATTATAATTATGAGTTGTAACTTTAGATAGAATGTGCTTAATCACCAAATTTTCTTAAGGAATCATTATATAAGTTTATGGTCACTGTATATATCTAGATATATATCATATGATTGTTGAGAAAATGTTGTTGCTCTATTTCTTGCTATTATTATACACAACTTGATTTTAATGCAAAGTTATTAAGCTAATTTTAATATGTGACTTCATTTATTTTTATAGATAAATGTAGGGAAGTTCAAATACACCTAAAATTCAGTAGTTTCATGTATATGAAGATTAGATGATCTAGCTTGGTCTTATGTTAGATTGGTTCCTAGAATGAAGAATTATATTATTTGTTTGTATTGTAATAAGCCTTTGAAAGGTGGGAGAATCACTAGATTAAAGAAGCATTTAGGTAGGATCAAAGTTGATGTGGAGCCTTGTAAGAAAGTGAGCCATAATGTCAAATGACAAATGAAAACTTTGCTTAAGGAGTATTAGCATAAAGAAAGATAAATGGCAAATATTGAACTCGAAATTGGTAGCGGAAATTCTTTTGTTAGTGATCAGGATGATAGTGAAGATGTTGAAGGTGGTAGTATTCCTACTTTACAAGAAGTAAATATTGCACTAGGTGTTAGGAAAAGAAAAAGACAAGTTTCTAATTTTTTGGGACCACAAACAACTCTTAGAGCTTAGCCTTCAATCCGTCGTGCCTTATAATCTAAGAAAAACAGCTCGTAATATTAACATGGCAATGACTAGATGGTGGTATTATTTAGGTATAACATTTAATACTACCCAATCTTATTATTATTAGCCTACAGTGGATGTTATTGTCTTTTACGGTCCATGATAACAAGCTCCTTCAATTGATGACTATAGAGATAAACTTCTGAGCAACTCTGTTTATGAAATTAAAAGTTAATAGGAAATGCTATTAACTATTACAACAATTATTGCCTATGAGAGGATGCAAGATCTTTAAAGCTCACATATGGAGATTTATAAAGATGCTTCTGGTGATTTTGGGATGCCAATTGTCATTTGTCAAAGAGACAAACTTAATCCAGGTATATTTTTTTTTTTACTTTTGTTACTTGTTGAAAATTAACTATCACTTAATTAGTTTATAATGCTACTTTTGTTGTCTTATGACTTACATTTGCTTGATGGGACCAATTTAGAAGTGGTGTTCCAAAATTGCAAAGATTTGCAATTTGAATTCGAAGTCAATGTGCGAGTGCAACAAGGTGTTAAAGGAATTGAAGCACATTCAAATTCAACCATTCCAAGAAAAGGAATATATTAGAGCACAAAAGATTGAATGACTTGGTCTTTTTTTGATACAATTTAAAGCATCGTAAAAGGTATGTTACTGTCATTATTAAGTTGAATATAATTTCTTATAATTTCTTAATAGGATTCTTAATAGAACAAGTAGTTATGTAGATCCAATTTGCCTAGATCTTATTAATCTTTTGACGGATTGGATTTCTGAGAAACTGAGTTTGATAGATGAGAGTAACTTGGAAGATAATCTTTATTAAAAAAGTATTGGCATGTCACTTAGTATGATGAATTTAAATGATGGTAATGATGAGAATTTTGTACCAAATGAGAATTGAGGTCAATGTAATTTGAGTCGATATTTAATTGAATAAAATTTCAGGTTTTTGTTTCTTCTCTTATTTTAATTTCATTTATGTTTGATGTATATGTTAAATTCTATATATGCATTACTTCTAGTTGGTTGTTTCCTCTGCATGAACTCTTGATGTAAATTGTAATTATTAAAAAGTCATGAACATTTATTATTCTTTTTATTTGATGCTTTGATTTAATTATTATTTATTATATAATAAAATTGTATCATTTTAAATATTTCGTATTGTCCTTAATTTTATGTTTTTATGGTGATTAAATGATCTTTTTCTTATTAATTGTAGTTATTATTTATATGTGAAAAGTGATATTAGTAAAAATAAATAGATTGTTGTTATTCTTAAATTATACAGTACAATATATTAATGGGATTTTTGTAATTTTAAAAAATTCAAGGAATACTTTATAAATTTAAAAATTACCCGAAATGGTACTCAGTGTTGACTAAAATCGATACAGTACAGTACCAGAACCAAATCTAGTATCGGTACAGTATGCATAACATTGAATATAACACTACTTGTCCTCTCTCTCTCTATTTTTATCACTTTTAGAAGTTAAGGCAGCACTCTCCTGGAAAAACTCGGCTTTCTCCTAGAAAACCCATGTATTTTTCTCTTTTATATAACGAAATAGGTTTTTCTGCACTGTATACTGTCACATATACAACAGTGTAAGTGACCTTGTCTCTTCAGCATCGCCTCATTCTCAAATGTATACAGCTACAGAAAGATACACTATCATCATACATAACTGTGTATGTCATGACCAACAGGCATTAACATAATTGTGTATGTCTTCGATCTTCACGTCCTTCTTCACACAATTCCAGAGAATTATACGATTGATTCATATAGCCGTGTAAGTAAAGACATGAGCATGTGTCACTCAACACAATTTCATGCTTAATATATATGATCGTGTAAGTTAAGGACACAGGTACGTAGCATCCTACATAGCCATATCTCTCCCTAGAAGAGCTTCATTCATCATATCTTTACTTGTTCGTCATCCTCACGAATCAAAAAAGACGTTTGTGATCACCTAAAGTTTTAAAATAAGGTCAGACACTCAATAGTGTTACCGTTGACTTACCTTTTAAATTTTAATCTGTTGTAGTTTAGATTTTGTAAAGAATTATTAACAACAAATGTTTTTCTTTTTGCTTTATGATCGACGGTATTCCGAAAATTATATTAATTCAGACCTATAAAAGGGGACAAAGCTCTCTCAATTGCCTCATTCACCAGACAAACCTGGTTTAACATGAATCATATACCTTGGCCTGGGCCCTTGGAGTGATAGGGTTTGCTTTAGGCTCTGTTTGGTTTAGAGGTTAATAATGGGATGGAATGGAACGTAACATACTTCTATCGTTTGTTTGAGGGCTTCATAATGGAATGGAATGAAACGGGATGGAAGCGGAGGGTTTCATGTTACGTATCATTCCATCCTAAACAGTGATAAGAAACCTCCGATTCAGAGGGTTTAGGATGGAACGTAAACTAATAAATACATACTACCTAATATATTCTCAATAATTCTTCTTAATACCAACTCTGAACAAATCATAATATTAATATATTAAATAGAATATAATAATATTTA
>JAOTAX010000006.1:23272207-23286036 GCA_025629825.1 Erythroxylum guanchezii
ATTTCTCTGAACAGATTCACAAACTCAAGAGGGACATGACTGAGGCACCGCAAAAACACCAATATGCGCTTTTGAAAGGCCAGCGTACTGCACTTAACCGTTTGCTTGCTCAAGAGGAAATATATTGGAAGCAACGTTCAAAGGTTTTTTGGTTGCAATATGGGGAGGCCAACTCCAAGTACTTCCATGCGCAGGCTTCAAAATGAAGGAGATTAAATCACATAATTAAGCTTACTGATGAGAATGGATAACAAGTTTCTGATATTGAGGGGCTTAGCAAGGTTATCTTAACTTATTTTACCCAGCTATTTTCGGTTTCAGGTGGATCGGGTTTTCATCAGTTTGACTCCATTAATCCTATGGTGAACCAAGTGGATAATGATTATCTTTTAGCGCCATTACAGATGGAGGAATTCAGAAGAGCCATTTTCGATATGCATCCGAATAAAGCGCCGGGGCCGAATGGTATGAATACAGCGTTTTTTCAAAAATGCTGGCACATCGTTGGGTCATATGTCTTTAACAATTGTCGAAATTGGATGGAAAAACAAGAGTTTCCTGCTACGCTAAATGACGCGTTGATTGTATTGATTCCGAAAAAAGACAATCCGAGTTGCATGAAAGATTTCCGGCCAATTGCTTTGTGTAATGTTATTTATAAGATTATAGCCAAGGTATTAGCGAATAGACTTAAAACCCTTTTGACTAGAATCATCTCTCCCATGCAGTCAGCTTTTATCCCAGGGAGGCTCATCACCGACAACGTCATGGTGGCTTTTGAAATTACACATTATATGAGGAACAAAGGTAAGGGTAAGATCGGTGAAGCAGCGCTTAAAATCGATATTAGTAAGGCTTATGATCGCGTGGATTGGGATTATTTGCGCTTCATTTTATTAAAACCGGGGTTTGACAGGAAATGGGTGGATCTTGTTATGGTTTGTGTCACCACAGTTCGATATTCAGTTGTTTTCAATGGAACTGAAGCTAGTCCGATTATTCCTAAGCGAGGCCTGAAACAAGGAGATCCATTGTCCCCGTATCTGTTCATTTTATGTGCTGAAGGGTCATCTGCTTTGCTACGGAGATATGAGACGCGAGGAGATATTCATGGAGCCATCATTTGCCCCGACAGTCCTAGTGTATCTCATCTTTTTTTTGCAGACGACAGCTTCCTTTTCTTCAGAGCAAATACAAGGGAGGGACAAAATATTAAACAAATTCTCGTTATTTACGAAGCATCGTCGGGATAGGTAATTAATTATCAAAAATTAGGTATCATGTTTAGCTCTAACACTACTCCATCTGCTCGGAATGAGGTCGAAACTATCTTAGGAGTACATACTCCCCTTGACCATGGACGATACTTGGTGCTTCCTTCGCTAATTGGGAAGCAGAAAAAACAGGTTTTGCTTTTATCAAGAATCGATTAAACAAACGAATCACAAGTTGGAAGAACAAACTCTTATCCAGACCTTGAAAGGAAGTTGTCATAAAAACGGTCACCCAAGCATTATCAGCATACTGTATGAGTGTCTTCCTTCTTCCCAGAGGGACAAGTGATGAATTGCAAAAACTGATGAATGCATTTTGGTGGGGTTCTGGCACTACTAATAGGAAGTCTATACATTGGGCGAGTTGGGACCGACTTTGTATGCCCAAGAAATATGAGGGTATGGGTTTTCGGGATCTCTATTGTTTTAACCTTGCCATGCTTTGCAAACAAGCCTGGAGATTTCTTGTGTTTCCAGACTCCCTTCCTAGCAAACTTTTTAAAGCAAGATACTTTCCTACAGGTAGTTTTTTGGAAGTGAAGGATCGAGCTAATGCCAGCTTTATTTAACGTAGCATTATCGCTGCCAAGGATATACTGATTCATGGCGTTAGGTGGAGACTTAGAGATGGCGCTTCTATTAAGGTTTTCAAGGATCCGTGGATCAATGATGCGAATAATTTTTTATCACATCTCCTCCAATTCCTTCTTTGGAGCATATGAAAGCGAATGAACTTTTTAATGAGTTGGGTTCAGGTTGGGATGTGCAGCTAATAGAAGGGCTTCTTACGCCATATGATGTTGAACGTATTTCAAAAGTCCCCATTGCACTTACAAAGCCCCCTGATCAACTGATTTGGCATCATAGCAAGGACGGGCGGTATTTGGTTAAATCTGGTTACCAACTGGCTTGTAGACTAAGTACGGATGTCGATAACTTTATAGTGGGCAAACCTTGGAATCGGCTGTGGGGATTGACTATCCCTCCCAAAGTTAAAGATTTTATATGGCGCTATTTTAGGGGGTTTATTCCATGTAAGGCTCGTCTTAGGAGCAAAGGCATCACGCTCCCCTCTGAATGCGATGTCTGTGGTACCAAAGAAGACTTGATTCATGTGCTTCTGGAATGCACTAAAGCCAAAGATATCTGGACGCTGGCGAATTTGCACGATTCATCTCAGGGGATCAATGCTATGCTTGAACACTTGCTAGTTAACATGTCGGTATCTTTGTTACCCCGAGTACTTACTCTTCTATGGAGTATTTGGTATCACTAAAACCTTCGCATTTGGCAAGGTAAGGCCGTCCCTCCAAGCATGGTTGTAAGCTTTTCTGATAATTTTCTTAAATCCTGGCAGGAAGCACGAAAGTGCTTTAAGAGGGTTAACGTGCCAGATGATAGGTCGCATACTAACTTTTCAAGGTAGCGACAACCACCAGATAGTTTTTTCAAATGCAATGTTGATGCGGCTATCTTCAAGGAGCAGAAACCTACAAGCTTTGGTGTAGTTTTGCAAGACTCAGGGGGCTCTTTTGTTGCTGCGTTCTCGGACTACTCTGAGTCTTTATTGGACCCAGTTCTGGCAGAACTTATTTCAATAAGAGAAGCTCTTTCGTGGTTGAAAGACAAACACTTTGATCATGTTATCGTGGAATCGGATTGTTTACAGGCGGTTCAAGCAATCACATCTTCTTCGTTTAATTCTTCGAAGATTGGAATGTTGGCTTTTGATTATCATACCTTTAAGCGACACCTCCCTCATTTGTCCTTCCAATGGACATGTAGGATTGTCAAAAAGGCGGCTCATTCTCTAGCGAGGGTAGCCTTATTACATGCAAACCTCTATCACTGGGATTCTATTCCTCCTTGCTTAAGTTCTATTTTACGTTTCGAACAATCTTTGTGCGATGTCTCTGATAGGGAAAGGCTTGTAGGATCTGGGTGTATTGGGTAAGCCTGTTGGCTTGGGATAGGTTTTTAGCCTTTCTTTGTTAGGTATTTTTCTATGTTTTTCTTCAAAAAAATAAAATAAAATGCTCTATTACTTTTGTATAAATACAAACATACCTTATGACCGTCGCTCTATTTCATACAAATAGGTAAACAGTGCAGGCTTCAGATTAGATCAAGTAAGCCCTCACCATGTATTTTATTCTCTTATACACACACACACACACACACACACACACATACACACACACTTCTAAAAGATCTTTTATACTGTGCCCAATCTCAAAGTTAGTTCTACACATATGACCGGGAACAAGAAAAATGAATGCAATAGCTAAATGATGTTATCTAGGGATAATTCACTTTGAAGCGACCATTCTCTAGATACACCGTCGTAATATTTGATTTTACAATCGAATCAATTTGAAAAAGACCTATAATACCAAATCAAGGAAAAGTAAAATGGGTAAATAAAAGATTCAAGAGGCCTGTAACAACCAATATCAAAAGATGAATGAGCCGACTTGATATTTTGGCATTATAAAGATAAGCCAATGATTTTTTTCTATGTTTCAAAATAGGGTTAACCAACATGTTAACTAATCGATTCGTTAATAGTATAAAATTTAAATATAGTATGCCCGGATCGAATCAATATATTTTTTTGTTTTACGCCCATATATATATATAAGAGAATATAATACATGGTGAGGGCTTACTTGATATATATATATATATAAATAAAACAATAGTGGGACCTTTACTAATACACAAAAGAGAACATAATAAATGGTGATATATATATATATCACCATGTATTATGTTACATACAATTTTCTTTTATTTTATGCCTATAAAACAATAAGAAAAGTAGTACCTAAAATATGTTCAACAAAATTATATTGGCAACTTTATTGGCGAACTAAGTTATAAAGATAGTGGAATTTGAGTGCCAAAATTTAGCTTGAACTTAGATCTTATGATAACTGATATCATATCGTAACTCAAAACTATCTGCTATTCTTTAAAACAAATTAGATGATGTATCTAATAAAGCAAATAGGAGAGTTAAAGTACTATAAAATGCACTACTCTTACGGAACAATGTTGTCAAAGGAGATGTTACAATGTTGTCAAAGGAGATGTTATAAACTGGTCGCAATTGATTTAAGTCATTTTTAAACTTATCAGAAACATTAATGTCGGGTTATAATTGAAAAAAAATTGAAAGTTTGAGCTTGTTATTGCTAATTTTTAAAGTTTGAGCTAGAATTCGAAAAATTGAAAGTTTAAACATTTTATTGCTACGTTTTAAAGTTTAGGCTATAATTAAAAAATTGACGAAAGTTTGGACTTTTTTAGTAATTAGCCATATTTTCTAATT
Organism: Erythroxylum guanchezii; assembly: GCA_025629825.1. Classification (NCBI taxonomy): domain Eukaryota; kingdom Viridiplantae; phylum Streptophyta; class Magnoliopsida; order Malpighiales; family Erythroxylaceae; genus Erythroxylum; species Erythroxylum guanchezii. Next base: position 23,276,816 of record JAOTAX010000006.1, read on the forward strand.
CAATTTTCTTTTGGCTTCTATAAAAAACAAGTAATGTAGTAGCACTAGAGATGGTAGTGGATTTTTAACCCGATTAATATCTGCACTACCCGAAAAAATGGACATAGAGGCTTAAAAAATAGATTTTAAATGTATGCTGAAAAATGGATGTAGATATGGATTTGGATATAGGTCTAGTGATAACCCAAACCGATGGATACTCATATCCTATCCGTTTTTTATTAACTCTATTTTTCTTTTTTCTTGAATATTTATGATTAAATATAATAAAATATTAATATTTTCTGAGAAGAAACAACTTTAAATCCCCACTTTACTTCTCAGTCCTCACCTTTTTCATTATATTTTATTTTCTTATAGGATGATAATAATGTAAATGATCTGGAGATCGAGTTTTGAATGTTGTGGAGTTCACGCAAAGACAATTTGAGGTTTTGGATATTTCAGTCTTTGTTTCAGTTCTTGATTGTGAAAAATATATATTGTCTTTGCAGTAGATATTATGATTTTTATTATTCCAATTTTATGATTTTTAATACATACAAATTAAAATATTGACTTATTATTATTAAAATAATTTTGATTTAGAGTGTTCGCAAAAATATGATCTTTATATTTTCTATTTAGAAGTTATATTTTTATGTGCTATACAACCCGATGGATATCTGAAAACTCGAACAATCCAATGAATTTACATATGGGTAATAAATCATAAAAATCGATGAATATAAATATGGATATAAGTTGAGCCATAAAAAATAAATATAGATATGAGTAGAATACTACCCGAACCAAACCCTACCTATTGTCATTCCTAAGTAGCATAATCAAACTATAGTTACTCTGCTTAATGCTTCATTTTAATGGAGGCAAGTGAGGAGGTCAATTACTAGTCTCTTGAACGCTCTTCTTAATGCCCCGTGTTAGAGCCATATATATAATATGTATTGGTGACGCTTTAAAAAATTATTTGATTAGGAGTAGAATGTACAATTAGTTAAATAAATAAATAATTTAAAACTAAATAATAATAATTCAATTCAATCAATAGATAAAATTTAATTTAATTAAGTTTTGAGTTACATTTAGATTTTTAAAAAAAATTTAAACTTTAGATTGGATTCAAATTTAATAAAATTTTAATTTTAATTGATCAAGTTTTAGACTAAATTTATTACATTTGAATATAATCTAACTAATTATCACTTATTTGATTCAAAATTTCTCATACACTTAAAAAGGTTATAAGAAATTTATGAAGTTGGCGTGGAGGACCTCATTCCTTTTAATAACTCAATCATTTATTATATTAATGCATACGTCGACTCACGGCGAGGAACTACATAATCTTTAAAACCTTAAAAAGGACGAGTGATTGAGAATGAAAATATAATGGGGTCTATAAATAATAGTTAAGTCGAAGAGTGGCTGATTCAAACGACTTATTCAAAAAAATATGGTTTACATATTATTACTTATATATAATAATTTACTTTATATATATATATACATGGTATTTTTTTTATCTTGTCTATCTTTATCATATTATTTTATTTTATTTATTAAGTATTTATTTATTTTATTTATATTTATGATTATGATTATGATTATTTTATTTTATGTTGATAATTCGAAAACAATGTCTTTATTAGGATTAAGCTGTGTATTATTGGACCTCTTTAAATTTTGCGTATTAAGGAGATTTTTATTGACATGTTGTTATTATTTTTATATTTAAGGTTGTATTTGTTTTATTTTATTTATATTTATGATTATGATTATAATTATGATTATTTTATTTTATGTGGGTAATTCGAAAATAATGTTTTTACTAAGAATAAGGTGTGTATTGTTAGATCTCTCTAAATTTTGCGTATTAAGGAGATTTTTATTGACATGTTGTTATTGTTTTTACTTTTTATATTTAAGGTTGATATTTTGATTTAGGCTTAATTTAAAATTAATTTTTAAAATTCAAGATAATAGAGTTTTGAGTAAAATTTAAGTTTGAGTTCCAAAAGGCCAACTCGATTCAATTAAATTAATATTTTTAAAAATATAACAGAATAATATTATTTAATTTACTAAATAAAGAACAAGTCAATTAAAATAACATTTTATTTAAAATAACTTATAAATAAAAAAGAGCTAGTTAGTTATAAGCCTATCCATTATCATCTTTAATATACACTAAAAAGTAAAATTGCCAATTCTATAGTAAATTAAAAACAAAACAAAAAAGCAAAAAATGCAACCACTTTACTCACCTGGTTCACCTCTCCTTTTTTTTTTGGTAATAAAAGAAGAATAGAAACCTGGTTCACCTTTCTCACTTCAACTTCAACTCATAAATAAGAATCAGATAGAACTTTACATGCTCTGTTTCCATACAAACATTATTTACCTGCTTCGTTTCCATGGAAACACAGGCAAGTGTCTCCCAACATGATCTCTTACCACTTCAGCCAGAAACAACGACTTAGCTAGATGTCTAGTCACAACCGTTTGACCTTAGTAGGGGGGCGTCGCTTTTAGGCACAACAGAGGGCAGCTGTGACCTGCCGCTAGACGATAAACCCCATTTGGCAATGGTGTCAGCTTATGAACATTCGGGCTTTAACTGAAATTAGGGGAACCTTGTACTGGGATAGAGAGACTTACATGGAACTCAGTCCTTACACGTGTATAGAGGCACTTACATGGAACTCAGTCCTTACACGTGTTATAGTCGTGCGTCATATAACCCCACCCGTCAGTGCCATTAGGAAAGCCTTCGGAACAAGGAAAGAACACGGACAAGTTATGGACAGGGAATGGAGAAAGAAACAGATAACTTGTTAGAAAGTTTTTAATGAATCATGCAAATTGGTCCTTTCCCTAGGTAATTAGAATTACCTCAAATATATAACAACCTAGCAAATCACATCACTACTTAATAAATTAGGCAATGTACCAAACTAAACTATTTCACCTTTAATTGTGATACGAACAAAGTGTTAAATTCTTACTTGAACGACTCAACTACTTGAGAATAGATCATATGTTCTTATAAAAACTATTATAAATCTTTTCTATTGATTTTTATCCACAAATTTATATAGAACTCATACAAATGTATGGTTAAAAATTAGTGACATAGGCTTAGAACAAATTAAATGACACAAATAATCCTGTGTCCAAGCACACCATTTGACTTTTTCAACATATTTAGAAGCCAGAGGTCACTAGATATCCTCCTCCAATTTAGGTCAATTCATTAATTTTGCCTAGCTAATAAAGGACCTTCATGATGATCTTATACATATAGTTGGTGATGCTTTAAGACATTGTTAGATTAGTTGTTGGAATGTACAAAGAAAATATTAGGAATTGGCATCACATCCCGTCCTAAATGATTACCAACAGATGACAATGATATTTTATTTAAAAATAATTTATTTTTTAAATATATAAAATACCTAAAATTTCAATTTAGCAAAAAATACACAGTAATTATTGTTTTGAGCAAATAATATATTTTATATAAGTGTCAAATATAAATATCCTTCATACGTACATAATAATATGCAAATTATAATATATTTTTATAAAAGTATTAAATAATAATATGTAAATTAAGTGTATCAAATAACTTAGAAAAACCTTTAATTATTACAAGGTTCTAAGGACTCCTTAAGAGTTGAACTCATGACCTTATAAGAGTCTTTAAGCCACCCTTTTTAGGCAATTGTTTGATATTTTGAAACTTAAGAACGTATAAGGAAATATGTAACCCTAATTGCCACAACTCTTTTTAATTCCATGCAAAGGAAAATAATGGCTTGAAGAACAATAAACTACATATGAATTCTAGAGAAGTAGCATAAATAAATAGCAAAAGAATATCTAATTAAGCCTTAGTTTAAGGACCCAAACCAAAAATAGAGAACCTATAAACCACGGTCACTACATGGTGCCACGTCACTCGGCCCACCCTCGTTTAGTCGTTTTCCCACCAGAACTGGAATTTTGATTTTGCCTTAATTTCTATGTAATTAGTATTAAACCTCCGCTTTGCGTGTGGATTCCGCTTATTGCCGTTATCTTTCCAAAACACTCCTATATATACCCCTCGCTTTTCGCTTCTCTCTTGGTTTGAGACACAGAAGCAAGTCATTGATTTCTCTTATTCTTGTCGTTTAGATATCGTCTAGAAGCTTCCTTTAACTAACTCTTGCTCGTTCTCATGGTGGTCCATAGGGGGTGGAACAGAGCTTCCACCAATGGGACTGTCAAATTTCTTTGTAGTTATGGTGGTCGGATTCTTCCTCGTCCAGGCGATGGCATGCTACGTTACCTCGGCGGACTCACCAGAGTTTTTGCCGTCGATCGTTCTATTACATTTGCGGGTTCGGATTCAATTTTTTTAATTGCTTCCTTTTCACGTATATATTGCAGCCAGGATTTTGATTGACGATGCGTCGTTTCTATTTATACAGAGCTGATGGTGAAGCTTGGAGAGTTCTGTGGATATTCCGTTGAATTGAGGTGTCAATTACCGAACGGAGACTTGGAGACGTTGATTTCAATAAAATCTGATGAGGAATTGTCGATTCTCATGCAAGAATACGATCGTTCGTCTCCTGATTCGAAGATTAGAGCCGTTCTCTCTCCTCCTAAGTTTCTCAAAACGGTGTCTCCACCGTCGAGCATGTATTCCTCTGAAACTAAACTTGATTTTGACGCCGTTAACCGCCGCCGATGTAAACCCTGGGTTGCTCGATATCCCGTTGGCGTTTACGGCGACCCCGTTACTCTGCGTTACTACCAACGGAGCACTTGAAGACGAGCGTGTTGTTGTGAACCTCTCCGCTACGTGAATCGGCATTAAAGCTATAAAAATCCCTACAATCTAGGTTAGGGAATATTAGATTTGTGCTTCCTATTCTGGAACGACGCAAATATTAGAGATTTAGTACATAATCGAACCGAATTCTTCTAAAGAACAACCGGATTCACAAAAAATGTGATCCTTAGTATATACCCAGAAAACCCCAAAGCATAGGAGATATTGTTGAGCGAAGATTTATGTGATTCGAACTCAAACGGATGATGCGATACATTTTTGAATTGTCTGGTTTTTTTTCCTTGTCCGATCATTAACATGCGAGTTAGGGTTCCGATAACAACCGTTACTAGTTCATGTTTTTGAATTTCCTAAATATCCAAATTACGACAAAGGTGGTAAAGTTAGTTGGAGTTGGTGCGAAATCGCGCCACTGTTCAATAAAATCAGTAGAACAGGTGTTGGATGGTCTTTCGTTGGCCAAAATTGTGTTTGTAGCTTTTGATTCTTTTCAGAATATAATTAGTTGTCTTGGGTCGTTTAACATTTATGACGAGAATCAGAATCTGCTAAAGTTTCTCTTCGGCGAATATCTAGATAACACTTGCGTTAAATATACATGATTGCAACTATCGAACGTCAATTATGAGTAACCCGATTGTTATTCTTCTTCTTCTTATTATTATTATTATTATTATTTGCAATCATTTTTAAATATTTTGAGTAAATTAAATTAATATATTGTAAAGATTCTTTAGTTCAACTTCTAGTTTTATTGTAATTTTTATTTTTTCTTATTTTTTATTAAAATTGAATTTAAAATTTATTTTTGTTTTCTTTATCTTATTTTAAAATTTTATTATTATTCTATTAAATATTAATATTAATATTAATTTAATTCATTTCATCATCTTATTTTTTTATTCTTATCATACTATTAACTATTAAAATTTTAATTTAATTTAATTTAATTTGTTTAATAACATATCATAATTATTAAAAATATCCATATTAATATTTAATACAATTAAATATTAAACATTATTTCTACATAATAAGAGTCTTAATATAAAAATAAATACTATATTAAATTATTCTAATTAACTAATTCAATTTGTTAATCATACGATAACACTTAAAAGTATAATAGTAACATTACTTATAAAGAGAAATATTGATTAATTAGATCTTTCATTAATATAAGCAATTGATATTTGTTTATAAATGTAATAAACAAAACATTTTGACAATAAGCTTGATTAACAAAAACAATTGTAAAAAAGTCGTGCATATAGCAAGGCCGATCACTACATAAAACTCAATAGAGAAAAAGGTAGCTTTTATCTACAAATATATATATATATATATATATATATATATATATATTTAGCGGAGGAACCTGCAGCCGCTACCTTTTAGATGCGCACTGGGTAAATCTCTGGATTGACACAATAGCCTGCAAATCACACCAACCGGGTACTCCGTACTAGGCAAACCCTATACGACAGGCTTAATTGAGAGAACGTAAGTAGGGGGAATCAAACACAAAACCTTTTGGCTCCATGCCCCTCCACTCCACCAACTTGACCACCCCCTAGGGGGCTATCTACAAATAATGTACTTTATATGAAGATATTTTAAAATCAAATTAACATATTTTGCAATATTATTTTAAATTTTAGATAAAATTTTCACCATAAATGAGCTCTCTAGATAAAAGACAAATTATTTACACAAAAAAGAATGCCTATTTGTTGACAAGTTATATTAGCCATATAAAAAGTAGGGCAATAAAATATTATAAGAAAGACATTTACAATATTGAATCTTTATAGTCTTAACAAAATAATATATTATGTTCAACAAAAATAAGTAATAAGATATGCGAGAACAGGTCACCTGTTCCCATTACTCTATGCCTACCATATTATATGAGTATCCATTCATTCAATAAATTGAGACCCACAAAAAGTAAATGGATGGATGTTCATAAAACAGGGTAGGAACAGATGATCTAAATCCAAGATATGCCTAGCTTGAGACTCCTTTAAGTAGGTCTCTGTAACAATCTCATGATTAAAACAAGCCAACTCCTATCATGAAATTTTGCACTGTTTGTGCAAGACAATTTCATACTAGATTGGTGCAAATGAGATATCTGTAGAACCAACGTCCTTATTAAAACACAAAATTGCTATAAAAAAGCTCTTTGAACTTGGCATGCAAAGTCCTACCTATCAAACATATATTGAAATTACTATCACCCAATATTAACCTTATTTATTTATCCTTCTCCACTAGACCTTCTATCTCAATCTTCCTCTTTTAGAAGTTTTGTTCCAATGTTCTCTTCCTCCTCTAAACCTTTAGCAATGGATTCTAATTCTAGTTTTGTAATAGGTACTTCAACTAATGATTTATGCCATATAGGAAATCAATATAATATAGTTTTGGTGACATTATTATTTAGAGGTTTCTTTTTCTTATACATATTTAGATATATACGATAAGGTTTATGAGATAAGTGTACATTAAAAATAAAATAATGAATGAGATTTATATTACATTTATATATTATCCTTGAATTATTTATAGTCATTATTATATTGAGAATGGACATTAATAGAGTGTAAAAATATTAGCACATGCTATATTTCTTCCTTATGAAAGAAGTAGTTAATCTTATAGATTAAAGTTTAAAAATACATAAACAACCATTTGGGTACTTATTAGAAAACAAGTTCATTATATTGACCCTATATGATAAATCTATTTTGAACAATACTTTTATATCTATGAAAATTCTTATTATGATAATTATATAAGTGATCTTTTAATATGAGATCTTTGATAATTGTATAAGTGATCTTTTCGCTTGAGATTTCCAAAGTATTTCATATAGGGATTATTATGTTTTGATAATACTTATAACATATTCTAACCAAAGGTAGCTTAATTGATAATTATTGAATATATCATGAACTATATGGATATAATTAAATGATTAATATAATATTCATCACACTAAAGTGATTAAAGAAAATGTTCCCTTATTCTCAATTTGTATCGATTCAAGAAGCCGAGGTGGAATGATACTTTGAGAATATTTTTCAAATATCATTAGTAGAATTAATTACTAATTGTCGAGAACTAACATAATTGAATTCAAATAGAGTACACATTAATTTCATGCTTTATGTCTAATTGAAACATTGTATTATAGAAGGATTGTCTTATACGAAAAAAGAATCATGCATAAAAAGGTTAAACAAAAATACCTTGACATTCATAAATATTTGGATATTCATGATGCATTACTATACACCAATTTGGATCTAAGTATATAAATTATTTAATTAGACAATTAAAGGAGTTTAATTTATCTAATCATAAATATGATTTAGAGTTATAATTTATATACATTGTCAATATATTTAATAACCTAATAGGTCACACACAAATAACAAGTGAAAGAGAGAAACATTTTTTAATCAAGTTGAACTTTATTGTAAAATTTAAAAAACTTTAAGATTAAATATGAGATATTTAATAAATAAAGACCAATATAGAATATTGAATCTTTAAATAATGAAAGAAGTTTTAATGTTAAGATTTTGCAAAAAATATTTCTATAAGTGCCAACGTAATCATGAATGTCCAAATCATCAAACCAATCTCAAGACTATCTTTAATCTTTAAATAAAGAGTTAGAAAATACATGTGGGGATTTTGTTAATAGATTTTCCATACTAGTTTTACCATAATTCTCGTTTGGTTAAACTTGACAATTTAGTCCAAGGCTGGCTCAAAGTCAACGGGCCTAGCCTAGTTACTCAGCTTCAGGTCTGGCTCGAGCAATAGTTTTTACCCTGAAGATTTAGAGACATTATCTGTATGGGGTTCAAACGAGAATTTTCACCAATCATAAAAGTCTAAAGTATTTGTTGAGCCAAAAGGAATTGAATTAAGACAAAGAAGGTGAATTGAGTTACTCAAGGATTATGATTTAATGATTGAGTTTCATCTTAGAAAGGCAAATGTGGTGGCAGATGCCTTAAGTAAAAAATCATCAATAGCCCATATTCGGACAGTTTATTTGCCTTTGTTGGAAGAGATGGACAAGCTTAAGATAAGCTTGAAGCAGGAGGAACCAAATTGCATTCTTGCTAACTTCAGAGTAAGACCAATACTTAGAGAGAAGGTTAGGGAGTTACAGGCATAGGATGCAGAATTGAGCAATCCCCGAGAAGAAATTCAGAATGGCAAGAAGTAGGAAGTAGTAGTGAGGGATGATGGACTTATGGTTGTAGGAAATAGACTTTGTATCCCAAATGTCAAGGAAGTAAAGGATGAAATACTGGATGAGGCACATAATGCGCCTTATGCCATGCACCCA
>JAOTAX010000006.1:23292410-23309668 GCA_025629825.1 Erythroxylum guanchezii
AACAATTTGCAGTATCAATTGTCCTTAGAAAAATTATAATGCAATTAATATCAATTTGCAACAATTTTACTAACAAAATGCATATAATGTGAGCTCACTATAAGGGACTAATTTAAGCATAAAATCATAAATTAAGATTCAAAAAGTGTGTTAACAGTCATGAAAGTGCAGCCAATTTATAAAATAAACTTGGGCTCATTCAGCGATTCACAACAAATGGCTTGAGGGTTCCATGAGATCATAATGGAGAAACTAAAGTTTACCCCATGAATAGAATGAGTCCAATTTCGGAGCTCATATGCCACAAGCGGGCAACCGGGAGACGGCTCTTGTTAACGTGCATGTGACGGACAGAATGGTTCCACGCTCACCCAAACAAAAACACATATTCGTTTTTTCATATGCTCATACTTTATGCTTTGTCTTCTTTTAATTTAATACAAAAGTCATGACCTCTTTTGAGGTATAACCTAATCATATTTCATCATTTATTTTTCAACATTTACAAACAAATCAATTTCAACATACACACATAGGCAAGAATTTGCCTAATCACACAACAACCATAAATAAATTACCCACCTAATTAGCTTGCGAAAATCTAAGTCAAGCTTGCCTTTCCTTTTGCTCTTGGGTAGGATTCCTTTGGTTTCCTACAACAACCAAGGTTTCATTCAAAACAACATCCAATAACTTCAAAACAAGGAAATCACAAAATTTCCACAAACATAAATTTAACCTACCTTTACCCCATCTAGGTTAGAAAACTTAGAATTTAGTTTAGAAACCCTATAATCACTTGGGTTCTCTTAACTCATCTTCTTCCAACGCAAACCTCTTTTCTCTCTAACTCCTTCATCCTCAACACAATCCATTCCTTTAATAAGGCAAGAAGAAAAGAGGGTTAACCTACCTTAACAACTTGATTTCTCTTCTTTCACCGAAACCTCTCTTCTTCTCTCCTATTTTTGTCACTGACTTCCCTTCTTCTAATTCAAGACAACTTAGTAAGTCTCTTTTAAGTTTGCCCCTTCTTTCATTTATTCTAAATCTACTAACTCTCTTAACCCATTAAACACCATATTAATTCCAACTTAATTCTAGCACTTCATTCAACTTCTACCTTCTAGTTTTTGTTCATACTCGCTAATTTGATGACTCAACTTTAAAATAATGAAACAAATAAATCACTAATAAATAAAAATATTTTGAATCCAACAATTCTCCCCTTTTTATAGAATATCATCCTCGAAATTTTTACCTGAGACATTGAAGAGGTATGGATACTTCTCCCTCATCGCCTCCAAGGGTTCCCACGTGGGCTCTTCCATAGAATGGTTCTTCCATAAAACCTTAATGAGCTTCACAGTCTTGTTCCTCAAAACCTTTTCCTTTGAATCTAACATCTCCAGTAGTTGTTCTTTGTAAGTCAAATCCTTTCTCAACTGAACTTATAAAGGCTGAACTATGTGTGAAGGATCATATCAGTACTTCCACAACATCGATACATGGAACACATTATGGATCTTAGACAACTCCGACGGCAAAGCTAATTTATAAGCTAAAGGCCCAATCTTCTCAATGATCTCATAAGGCCTATGTATCTTGGAATAAGCTTTCCTTTCTTACCAAATCTCAAAACCCCTTTCTATAGAGAAGCTCTAAGAAACACTTTGTCTCCAACTTCAAATTCCATCTCTTTTCTATGTGCATCCGTGTAGCTCTTCATTCTATCTTGAGCTGCTTTAAGTCTCTGTTTCACCAACTTAATCTTATCTACTGTGACTTGTACCAACTTAGGCCCTAAAAGCCTCCTTTCACCATCCTCATCCCAACAAATAGGAGTTCTACACCTCCTACCATATAAAGCCTCATAAGGTGCCATCTGAATTCCTGAGTGGTAGGAATTATTATAGGCAAACTCGATTAAAGGTAAATGATCATCCCATGAACCTTTGAAGTCCATAACATAAGCTCTTAACATTGCTTTCAATATCCGTATTGTCCTTTGTGATTGACCATTAGTTTGTGGATGGAAAGTTGTACTAAAATGCAACTTGGTTCCCAAAGCCTTCTGTAGGCTTTCCCAAAATCTGGAGGTGAACCTGGGTCTCTATCCGAGACTATAGAGCTAGGAACCTCATGAAGTCTGATTATTTCATCTACATATTTCTTGGCCAAAGCATTCAAAGAATCTGTCTGCTTAATTAGCAAGAAATGTGTGGACTTGGTTAGCCTGTCCACAATCACCTATATTGCATCATGCTTCCCGGTATTCCTCGACAATCCCATCAAGAAATCCATTGTAATCTTCTCCCATTTCCATTCCAGAATCGACAAAGGTTTAAGTTTGCCTGAAGGTGCCTGGTGTTTAGGTTTAACTTGCTAGCACACTAAACATCTTTCAGCATATTCTGCAACTTTTTTCTTCATTCCTTTCCACCAGAAATGATCTTTTAAATCTCTATACATTCTTGTACTTCCTGGGTGTATAGCATAAGGCGCATTGTGTGCCTCATCAAGAATCTCATCTTTCAATTCCAATATGTTTGGAACACATAATCTGTTACCTACTACCATCAATCCATCTTCTCCAATCTCTATTTCAGAAGGTTTGCCACTTTTAATCTCTTCCTAGAGCTTGCTCAAATATTCATCTTGTTCCTATAACTTCTTAATCTTCTCATTCAATATTGGCCTCACTCTAAAGTTAGCAATATACAACCAGATTCGGCTTGTCTCAATGTCACTTTAAGTCTGGCTAATTCCTCCAACAAAGGAGTATACACTATCTCCATATATGCCATAATTGATTTCCTACTCAATGCATCCGCTACTACATTAGCTTTCCCTAGGTGGTAGTCTATCATCAATTCATAATCCTTCAACAATTCTAACCACCTTCTTTGTCTCAAATTCAACTCCTTTTGGCTTATTAGATATTTAAGACTCTTATGGTCTGTAAATACCTTAGTAGTGACTTCATATCAGTAATGTCTCCAAATTTTCATTGCAAAAATTATGGCCACTAATTCCAAATCATGCATAGGATAATTCATCTCATAAGGCTTTAATTGTTTAGAAGCATAAGTAATCACTTTATCTTCTTGCATCAACACACAACCTAATCCTTTCCTTGAGGCATCACTATAAATTGCATATCTGTCACTACCCGAAGGCAAAGTCAAAACCGGTGCAGTTGTAAGCTTGTTCTTCAATTCCTCAAAACTACCCTGGCACTCCTCTGTCCATACAAATTTCTGATTCTTCCTTGTCAATTTGGAAAGCGAAGCTGCTATTATAGAAAAGCCTTCCACAAACCTTTTGTAATGCCTAGTGAATCTCACAAAACTTCTCACTTCAGCTACATTCTTAGGTGCTTCCCATTTCATAACCGCTTCTATCTTCCTCGGATCTACATGCACTCCTTGCTCTGAAACCACATGTCTCAGAAATGTCACTTCTTTTAGCCAAAATTCACATTTGTTGAATTTGGCGTACAACTCATTCTTCCTCAATGTCTCCAAAGAATTTCTTAATTGTTCCTTATGCACCTTATCACTCTTAGAATAGAACAAAATCTCATCAATAAAGACAATGACAAATTGGTCTAAGAAAGGCCTAAAGACTCTATTCATCAAATCCATGAAAGTTGCAGGTGCATTTGTCAACCCAAAAGGCATGACCAAGAACTCAAAGTGGCCATACAGTGTTCTAAAAGCAGTCTTTGACACATCTGGTTCCCTTATCCTCAACTGATGGTAACCTGATCTCAAATCTATCTTTGAAAAGACCCTTTCCCCTTGTAACTGATCAAACAAGTCATTTATGTGTGGAAGCGGATATCTATTCTTAATGGTGACATGGTTAAGCTTCCTATAATCTATACACATTCGCAATGATCCATCTTTCTTCTTAACAAAAAGGACCGGAGCTCCCCAAGGTGAAGAGCTCGGCCTAATATAGCCTTTCTCATATAAATCTTCTAATTGCTCCATTCTATAAGGCGGAACCGAAATTGGCATCATGTCTGAAAGAAGCTCAATGGGAAATTCAATTTCCCTAGGTGGCGGTAGTCCTGGTAACTCCTCGGGAAACACATCTAGGAATTCAATGACCACCGGTATATCTCCTAACTTCCCTCTATCTACCTTCGTGTCTACCACATAGGCCAAAAATGCCTCACATCCTTTCCTCATCATTTTCTATGCTATTAGAGCCAAAACAATCTGAGGTGGACTAACTTTTCTGTCTCCCAGAAACACCACCTTTCTTCCATTATCCAACTCGAACTCCACTGTTTTTTGTTTACAATCTAAGTTGGCCTTATACTTCTCCAAGGTACCCATACCCAAAATCACATCTAATCCTCCCATCTTTAATGGCATTAGATTCGCCATTAATTGTTCTCTTCCAATATATATCTCACAATCTCTATAAACTTGACTAATTATAATATAATGGCCTACTAGGGTACTAACCATCAAATGGGTATCTAATGAGCTCAGTTCTCTACCATACACAGTTCTACCCAATGCTACAAAGGAGTGGGTAGAACCTGGATCAATCAAAACAATTACATCATCAAATAATTTAATCATACCAGTCACAACGTTTGGAGTGATTTCTGCATCCTCCTGGGTCATTACAAACACTCTAACTAGTGCTTGACCCCTTGGTCTTCCTGGAGGATTCACCCTCCTAGCCGTATTAGAGCTACCCCCTTCAGTTGCCGTCTTATGCCTCATGGTCTCAATTCTCTTCGAAGCATGCATCTGTATTCCTTCTCTTTTTGCATACTGCAAACACTCTCTTACCATTTGCCCTTTCTCTCCATACTTGAAACAAGCTCCAGTCAGCCTATGGCATTCCCCTCCATGGAACTTGATGCAATGGTCGCACTTAAGGATAGATGACTTGTCCCCTTCATCCCTTCTACTACCTGCCATCGTTGAGGCTTGATGAGAGACAGCAGGAGTCCTCATCGGTTTAGGCTTGCTTGCACCACTGCTCCTCTACTCAGACTACACAGGGAAGGTTCTAGCACTCCTCTCAGGCATAGGAGTACCACCTCCCCTTTTAAACTATTCTCTCCCCTTTCTTTTTTTGTTCACTACGCTCTTTATGTTCTCAATGTTTTCCACCCTTAGTGCCGCTTCAACTAGCTGTTGAAAATCACAAAAGTTCTGCACTACCACTTCTCTCTGATGGCTAAGTGTAACCTCGGTTCAAACCTACGAAACTTAACTGCCTCACTCATCATTAGGTCAGCTGTGTATCGGGCTAATTGTGTACATCGGCGCTCATATTCGCTCAACGTCATTTCCATCTAGGTGAGACTCAGAAATTCTCTCTACTTCTGCTGAATATACACCTTAGACAGGTACTTTTTCTTAAATACTACTAAGAAATCCTTATATACGAACACTGACGGTCTCATCTGACACCCCAGCACACTCTCCCACTAATGCAGGGCATCACCTTGAAGCAAACTAGCAGCATAGATAACCTTCTCCTCATCCTCGCAGTCCATTTGATCCAATATCCTCTTAGTCTTTCTCAACCAAGTCTCGGCTTCTTCTGGATCCATGGTCTCATAAAAATCCACTGCCCTATACTTCCTGAGCTTGTCAAACTATTTCCCTTTCTTAACTAGGTTCGAAGTAGAAGATTGCGGCATCTAGCCCATGACCTGAGCAAATGCCTCTAACATCCTCGGATCTAATGGAGCAGGCACTTGCTCCTACAAGAGAGGAGACTCCTGTATCTGTGATCGATTGGGCTCTCTACTAGGCCCTACAGAAGCCTCAACATTCTTGGGGTTACAGACTTATCAGTACTCTCCTCCCTTGGCGGAGAGTCAAGTGCAATCGATCCTTGCAATACTCCTCGTGTCCTTCTACAAGTTGGCATTTTACTCCTTCAATGAAAACACTATCTATTAGTTTACCTTTCATTTTAGTCTTAATCCCTACATGTATGCATGACATGCATGACACTTAATACAATTCAATTAATTCACATAACATAACAGTTCCTCCTATTATGCATTCGCTAAGCCTAGGAAAGACCTAAACTCTGATACCAAACAATGTTAGACCTCGTTTTCAGAGCCCAACATTCGGAGTCATAAACTGAACCAATACATATCCTTGGCCCTATCGAACTTGCTTAAGGACAAAAATGCATAACTTTCTCTGTAGTCGTAGGACTAATAATTCTTTGGATTATCGACAGAAGACTTCAATACCTATAATTTTCATGAAGACCTTGAAGATGGATTATATCATTAGGAAGGTCAAAATTTTAATCAAACGATTCAAGATGAACAGTGCACAGAAGAAGCGGAGGGTAAACCATAGAGGACATAGAAAGCAGACGAATGCTGAAAAGCAGACGAATGCCACAAAGCAGACCAATGTGAAGTAGACGAATGCCACAAAGACAAATGCTACAAAATAGACGAATGTGGAGTAGGAGAATGCCACCAAGCGTACGAATGCGGAACAGCAGACGAATGCCACAGGGCAGACGAATGCAGAATAGATGAAGGTGGAGTAGAAGAATGCCACCAAGTAGACGAATGTAGAACAACAGATGAATTCCACAAGGCAGACGAATGCAGAACAGACAAAGGCCACCAAGTAAACGAATGCGGAATAGCAGACGAATGCCACTAAGCAGATGAATGCAGAACAGTAGATGAATGCCACAAGGCAGACGAATGCAGAACAGACGAAGGTGGAGCAAACAAATGGAGTTAACTTAAGACGAAGCAAAGTCTTAAGACGAAATGACGTCATCACAGATAGAGCGTCTTTACAGTCGGTATGTCTCCCCTTAAGAATACCATATCTTTTGACTCCTATGCCCAATTATTTCATACTATATACCGAATGGAAAGCTAGAAGGATAAGCTACACTTTGCAGAAGGCAACTTTGACTAATTTAGTCTAAATTAGTCCAATTTTTCCCCTGAATTCGGCACACAAATTCTACACCTAGGAGAGACTTGGATTTTCAAAATGTACAACTATCAAAGAAACGTGCGCAAACATATGGAGAACTTTTCAATTTTAAACTCGTTTGCAAAAACCACAAAAACTCATACATGACTTTAATTACAAATGTTCATTATAAACCAAAGCTTAATACAAAATACAATATACAGAGAATGCTGAATGTTTAACATGCTTATGAGGCTATCCAAAGTTTATCGATCTAACTTAGTTACAAAAGGTCCTAATGTCTTGGAGTTTTCGATGCCTTACAAGGATTGCTACTCTTCTCGTTCTGCACCTGAGGAGGGAAGAGTGGGCTGAGTTACACAGCTCAGTAGCTAATATATTTATAGCTATTAGCAATTGACCACAAATTCAAGCATATGTATAATATATACTTATATTCAATAATTCAAGCATTCTTCCATTCAATTTAACACTCACAGCACATAACACTCAAATGTAGCATGCATGACAAGTTAAAGATGTGATGCACAACAAATGGCTCGAGGGTTCCATGAGAACATAATGGGAAAACTGAAGTTTACCCCATGAACATAATGAGTCCAATTTCGGAGCTCATATGCCACAAGCGGGCACCCAAGAGAAGGCTCTTATCAACGTGCACGTGATGAACAGAATGGTTCCACTTTTGCCTAAACAAAAGCACATATTCGCTTTCTTATATGCTCATACTTTATGCTTTGTCTTCTTTTCGTTTAATACAAAAGTCATGACCTCTTTTGAGGTATAACTTAATCATATTTCATCATGCATTTTTCAACATTTACAAACAAATCAATTTCAACATACACACATAGGCAAGAATTTGCCTAATCACATAACAACCATAAATAAATTACCCACCTAATTAGCTTGCAGAAATCCAAGTCAAGCTTGCCTTTCCTTTTGCTCTTGGGCTGGATTCCCTTGGTTTCCTACAATAAACAAAGTTCCATTCAAAACAACATTCCAAGAACTTCAAAACAAGGAAATAAAAAAATTTCCACAAACCTAAATTTAACCTAAAGTTAACCTACACTTAGTCCATCTAGGTTAGAAAACTTAGGATTTAATTTAGAAACCCTAGAATCACTTAGGTTCTCTTAACTCATAGAATCACTTAGGTTCTCTTAACTCATCTTATTCCAATACAAACCTCTTTTCTCTCTAACTCCTTCATCCTCAACACAATCCATTCCTTTAATAAAGCAAGAAGAAAAGAGGGTTAACCTACCTTAACAACTTGATTTCTCTTCCTTTACCGAAACTTCTCTTCTTATCTCCTATTTTCGTCACTCACTTCCCTTCTTCTAATTCAAGGCAACTTATATGGGCTTTCTTCCCATTTTACCCTCCATTAGTAAGTCTCTTCCAAGTCTGCCCCTTCATTCATTTATTCTAAGTCTACTAACTCTCTTAGCCCATTAAATACCATATTAATTCCAACTTAATTCTAGCACTTCATTCAACTTGTACCTTCTAATTTCTATTCGTACTCGTTAATTTGATTACTCAACTCTAAAATAATGAAACAAATAAATCACTAATAAATAAAAATATTTTTGGGGTCCAACAAGAAAGGTAGCCTTTCGTCTCCATTTTTATGCTCCAACTGTCAACCATCTTCTCTGTAGCTGCTTCGGTGGAGAAAGAATGAAGAGAAAACTGCAGCATCTCCACCCTCTTATTCTCTACACTCCTTTATATTTTTTGAATTAAATTTTGCTCCACCTCTCTTGTTCACCCTACCTCATTACTGTGCATTTTAGTTAAAATGCCTCCCATGCATATTGAACATCTGCATTTTGCAGACGCTACGTACAACGTTTGCGTCTACATTTAGCGTAGAAATTATGCATGTCGTCTATGTTAAACGCCGACATTTGCTCCATTAATTTCACGTGTATGGGGCTATCATTTTAGTCCTTCCAGCCATCCATTAATTTCACGTTCGTGGGGCTGTCCCATCTGTTGCGTTGTTTTCTCCATTTGTGGCTTATCCTCCTACTAACTTCCATCTCGTTTTACCATAATTCTAAGATGCTTTCCATTAAATTCAAATTATTGCATGTAAAGATATGGAATTTCTATGCACAACAGCCGTGAGCTATATTACTTCATAATCTTAATTTTCTTATTTTTACTTGTTCTAATATTTATCATTTTTGTTCCACAAAGACAAATGAATATGGAAATTGAAAAGATGGCTTCAATGAGCATGCTTTCAGGTCACTTTAGCTCCTTTACTTTCGAAATGTACCTAAAATCAAATATGATCTAAAGTGAGTATCCTAAGCATTTCTAACGCATTAATCTAAAGTGAGTATCTTAAGCATTTCTAACGCATTAATCACTAAGTGTAGTACATTAAATGAATCAACATTAAACCATATATCAAGTTGCCCCACACTTAGCTTTTGACCGTCCTCGAGCAAATCGTCAAAATCAAAATCACAAATAATTTTTTTTTACTCATTTTCCACATTTCTTAAGAATAGATAACCAAACTATACATGTTTTGGTTTATATTTTATATGCCAATATTAAGAAAATAATTTGGTTCAAATGTTGCAGTGGATAGCAAAAAAGAAAATTTAGTGGCAATAATGCCAAGGTTTTGGTCAGAGTTTTGTACTATTCTTAATTGCTAAAGTGTCTTGTATCCTTTCTGTGAAAGCTTGTTTAAGCAAATAAGCCTCCTTTTTATTGACAAGTGTTAAGATATGTGTTATGATATTTTGGGCATTATTTATAATTGGACAACTTTGGTTACTTATGGAATTTCAATATGACAATTATTCTACCTTATGTGGGATTCTTTGAAGATGATGTTTATTTGGGATAAAATCCTAGCCATGATAGGATTTAATTGGAATAAAATCACCACATCTTGATTAAGATAAGATGTAGATTTTTGGACTCTTCTTGATAGATTTTTGGACTCTTCTTGATAGCCTATTTCAATATTCCTATCTATCTAATTTAGCTAGAGTTTTTTGGTATTTTTCATCTACATTGGACAGTTATGTTTCTCTACCTATTGCATGAATTTTTAGGGCTATATTGTTGTTATTTTTGGGTGGATGATAAGCACATTATGAATTGGCAACAGTAATTTTGGGATCTTAGGTCATCTTTAGCGACTGACTTTATGTTGATTCTATCCATATTTGGCAGCTACATTTTCCCCTCGATTGTGTGATTTTTCCAGGTTGTTTTGATTGCCATTTGTGTGTGAAAACCTCCAACATTTTTCGTGTGTTTTTGAAGTGCTATTGGTTTAATGTTTCTGTGATGAAACGTTTGTTTGTTTGGTGATTTTTTGTTGTTGTGTGTGGCATATTTCAGTGACAATATCGAAGGTTCATAGTAGATTTCTTGATGGACAACTTCCCATTCTTTCATTGACAAAGCTACATTATTAGGGGAGTTGTTTTCTTTCTCAAGTGTTGTCATTGTTTATGTATTTAGTATTTAAATCACTTGAGTTGCTTAATTCTTATCTTTATTGTCAAACATTGTTGTGAAAATCCTCTGTTGTGGTTAGTACGAGGTGGTCAAGCTATTAGGAGTGATTTAGTTTCACAGGTTGTGAGGACAAGGGATAGTGTCAAGGGTTGGGTGTGTCGGCTCTATAATGCCTTGAGTAAAACTATTCTTGTTCTTTGGTGAAAATGATTAAGCTAGATGAGGGCTTCGTAGGCATAGATAAGGTATGCTGAACTACGTACCAAATCTCAGGTATTGAATTGTTTATTTTGCGTTTAATTTTTTTGTTTATGTTAGAAAATTTACAGTTACTGGCACAATTGCTCTATATTAAGCAGCCATAGATATAGTTTAAAGCAACTGTGTCATTGCAAACCAAGCACATCAACTTGGGAAAAAAAAAATTCAAATCTAAAACTTATCAATAAGACATTAAGATCATTGCCTTTGAGATTCATATCAAAAATTGCAGCCATCGAAGAAGCCCACTATATCAATGAATTATCCTTGTATAAGGTAATTGAGAATCTTACCAACTTTGAGTTGTATTTGTTGAGAGATAAACGAGAGAAGAAAAAAGGATTGCATTGCAAGCTTAGGTTGGAAAAGTCGTGAATGACTTAAGAGATGAATCCGATAAGAATGAGGATATGGTGTTATTGACAAGAAATTTCAATAAGTAACTAAAAAAGTTGAAGAAAGATAGACCCAGGTTTAAGCAGAATGGTAGGAGCTCACCAAATAAAAATTTCAAACAACAAGCTAGAACTCAAAAGGGTAAAAGAAAGATGAAGAAAATGCAATGTCATGAAAGTTAAGGCTTCGGACATGTGCAAGTGGAATGTGCTAACACTTTGAAGAAGAGAAAAGACAAGTCTTATATGATTACTTGGAGTGAGAATGAATCTGAAAGTGAATATGGTAGTGAAAAGGAATTTGTGAGTAATCATGCTGCCTTAGTTACTTTATACAGTTCAATTCCAGTTACTTACTTAACAGTAACTAGAGAAGAAACTGATGGGGAAAGCGACAATGAATCAGTCTAAAATTTTAGAAAAAAGCAGATGAATTAGTCCATAGTTTCGGTTTAGATTATGACGGTGATCATAGTGATTCGGAATACAAAAAGGAAAATATTTGCAAGGCTTATGAGTTAATGTATGCTAAATGGGCCCAAACATGTAAGAAGAATGAGAAGCTTAAGAAGGAAAACTTTAACATGAAGAACATCATTCAAGATCTAAAGAAGAAGTTGTTATCTATAATAGATGAGCTTGATAAAACAAATTTGAAACTGGTCAGTACGGAAAAAGGGATAAGATTGTTAAATGTAGGTACGGAAAGGCTAGAGCAATGGTTGGAAATTGGTAAGATTAAACGAGACCTTCAAGTTATTGGTTATAAAGATGAATGTTCTAAGTTGAATGACGAGAAAAATGGTGCAGCTAGATCTACCAAAGGAGAAACTTCAAGGAGGAATAAAAAATGTATACATACATGTCACTTTTTTGGGCTAAACGGGCATATAAAGCCAAAGTGTTACAAGTTGTTACAAATGATATTTCCAAGGGCTCAAAACTGAAAATTTAGACACTCTTCGATGAATTTCTAGTGGCAGATCCACGTTACCAAAACATACTTGTGTTAGAAAGAGTTAATTACAAGCACTTGTAGCTCTTAAATCCACACGAGCTACTTTACATAATGGTTAGTATTTTGACAGTTCACGTCATATGACAAGTGAAAGAAGTTACTTAATGGATTATCAAAGTTGTGTAGATGTCCATGTTTCCCCTAGGTCATGTGATTTTTCTAGGTTTTGTTTGTTATTGTCTGTGTGTGAAAACCTCTAACAGTTTTTGTATGTTTCTACAATGTCATTGGTTTAACGTTTTAGTGATGAAACGTTTGTTTGTTTGGTGATTTTTCTATTGCTATGTGTGGGATGTTTTAGTGACAATAGCGAAGCTTCACAGTAGATTTCTTAGTGGACAACTTCACATTCTTTCTAGATATTGTTTCTATGATTGAAGCAGAGGTTAGACTTTTGATTCTTGGAACCAAAATTGTCAAATGATATCATCCTTTAATAATGTCATAGCTTATATAGGGAGTAATGGTGCATCATAAGGACATTTTAAACTACTTTCAATCGTAGAGACATATCGATAATATTTATTTTCAGGAGAAATATATTACATCGTATGGTGTCAGGTCTTGCAAATTCATGTGATCGATATATAAAACTATTGAATGGGACACACAAGTCTTATGTTCATTCAGATGAAGAGATATCTTAGTATTCCTTCATTTTAACTATCTTCAATCTCTCATGAAAAAGGAAAAAAAATGTTCATTTACTTATAGTTGTATTTTTGTTTTATAGGCTAAAACACTTTTTAAGCACAAACTTAAAATAAATTCTACATTATTGATAGATGATCTCAAGAAAGTAGATATAATGGATGTAAGAGTTTTAGAATACTTCAATAGCATGAGCACATTGTCTTATATTATAAGGATCTTATAACAAATCGTACAGTAGGTCTTAATTGGTGAATGAACAATCAACCATATCAATTTTCTCAATCATAGAGTTGGCCACTTCATTATATGTCATTTCTGCTTCATGCAATGCAATTTGAATACTTATTGTTTGCCACTTTTTGATGCAGAAACTTCGAGATGTTCAAGAATTTCTCAGGTTACCAAAGTGGAGTTAACAAGCCGTCAGATTAAGATACATAAAGGTTCATTGTCATAATTTATTAAGAAATGGGAGGATATCTTTGTTGGAATAAATTGCATTTTATTTTCTACATGTTTTAGAAATTTTTTTCTGTAGGTTTGGCCATTTGGTTGTTGTTGGGGTCAAAGATTGTTTTCTGATTTTTGTATGTATTGTTATATGATTTTTAGGAGGTAGTGGACTAATGTTGTAGCACCCCCTTATCACAGGGTACACATCAAGATGCCTGGAGGTCATTCCGGTACATAACCTACGACAAGGGCGAGTTACGTTCGATCATTACAATCACTTCACATGGCATCATATTAAAATGTGCTTATAAAACATCAATAGAAAAACCACAATATTTTTGAAACCAACTTTTTCCTCATTTCACTTCACAAAATCGATGACTACATTGTGTCTTTCACATTTTCCTTATCTACATCATCAAAGACCTAATACAAAAATCTTACATGAAAGAGGAAATGTATCAAATCTATCTAAGCCATCCAAGAGTCCTAGCTGATCGACCTTTGAGCCATGACTTAACTTGCCAAAACACAATCTATACGGCAGTAGAGCCCCTCAGTAAATTAAATCGTCCCTTGGTCCTAAAAAGATAACGTTGCAATTTTGATGAGTTTTGCGAACTCAATGAGTGAACCATCATTGACGATTTCACCAGATCTTATACACATATCACATTTTGCATAAGTACTCATTTTTAAGTATACATGCATTGTTCAAATACTCATATGTCATGGCATGTCACACAGTCATTCAATATCACCTTGCAAACCATTCATGATTTTCAGTCTTATAATGTTATATGCATGAGACTCGTTTTCATTCTTATTATTGCGAATGAGTGTCCATCACTTATACAAATATTGGCCTATAGGGCTCAGTCAGAATAGAGTTCATGGAGCATAGCTCAACGTGCAGAATCAGAGATCACAGAGCAAAGCTGTACGTGGAAGCGCTTCAAACTGGCTACTCAAGTCACAATGCCTTTATCTGAGCATGCGTTTTATGAAATACATCACATACTGATTATGTTATATCACATACAGACAAAATGTCACAATGGATAAAAACACTTCCAATATGCGCCCAATTATTTTACTCCTAGGAATTAAAGGCCCGGAATTCAGAATCAGATCAAAACATTTCAATAATATAGAAGTTTAAACAAATCAAGACCATTTAGAGTAGATCGATCCTGGGAAAACATCTAGATTGACTCACAAGTCACTCTTGAAGCTTATGCTTGGAAGATCCGGCAACGTCTGGAGGTTGACGTTCTAGTTGCGCCTCTATAACAAATAATGTACACAATATCACAAGTGGCACAATCAAAAGTATTCAATAATGCATATGTATGGCATAAATTATGTACAATGTATATTCATGATAATCCCGAGTACTATCCATCACAAAATCGATCTCAAATGGATCAGTAGAGCTCCAAAATTCATCGAAATACTGAAGTAAGTTCAGTGGATTAACACCAATTCAAATCCTTTAAGACCACACTCACTGCATCTGTCCCACTCTTTTCACTCAATCTTTCCTCATTCATTTCAGATAGCTACAATTCTTTGGAGATGTAGATCAATGTCTTACGAATCTAACGGTTCAAGAATCAAATCAATTAGATGTCTAGAGAAGAAGTTATGGCCAAAAGAATCCAACATGTTCATGTCCTTATGCATATTGTACATGCCTTGATGCAATTGCCATAACTCTCACTACAGGTGTTAGAATGACTTTGTTTTTGGACTATTGGAAAGAGGACTTCGAGATCTACAACTTTCATGAGACCTCGAAGGCCAATTCTATCATCTGACTTCTTTATGGTCTCACTTTTGCATCGTCTCACTTTCCTTTCGTCTTAGTTCTATCGTCTCATTTCCATCGTCTCATTTTCATCGTCTCATTTCTATCATCTCATTTTCTTCCGTCTCATTTTCTTCCATCTCATTTCTTCCGTCTCATTTTCTTCCGTCTCATTTCTTCCGTCTCATTTCTTCCGTCTCATTTTCTTCCATCTCATTTCTTCCGTCTCATTTTCTTCCATCTCATTTCTTCCCCAGAATGTCTCCACTTATAAGGATCATAACTTTTGACTCCGATGTCTAAAATTTTCATACTATATACTGTTGGAAGGATAAAATAATGATCTACAACTTTCCAGAAGGCACCTTAGCTAAAATCTCTTTATATCAATCCCAAATTTGACCCTAAAATTTGAACACGAATTTTCCATACACACACCAACATACTGGACCAACTTTATAACTTCATGAAATTTTGAGACTTTTAGAGATAGAATTGAAATTTGATGTCTTCATAAGAAATGTAGCCATATATCTCTAGTTTAATCCAAATTAAGAATTATCTCACTTGGATAACTAGAGAAAAAGTTATGGCTAACAAACCGAAGCACGCTCAGTGAACATTTTTCAGATTTTCAACCTTTTAATATTTTACAACACTCAAACGCTCATAATCTTTCAAAACACTAACTTAACAATATAACCAGATTTTTTTTCATCCCCAACAACACATTACTTATGAAAAAACACGTAAATGTCATTTTCATGTAGATGATAGTAACTTATCAAATTTATTTCACAAATCCCCAACTCTAAGGGATTTTTTCACCACTTATCTGCTGAAAACTCCAAAATCTTCAAGCCCTAAACTCCACACGTTTTACGTACTCCACTGAGTACCATGACCAACTTCTAGTATTTCTTTTGTGGAGGAAAGGAAAAGCATAAAAGTTTCTTAGAAGGTATTTGATAGAAAACTCTGTGTTTTTCAAAAGAAAGTTTGAAAAAGATGATAATAAAGAAGGGAATTAGACAAGACTTAACCTGTCAACTCTCAAAAAATAGTAACCTACTTCTAGCAAGAGCATAAAAGCCTAAGTGACACTTGTCACTCTACCACAACCTAAGCTCTAACTTAGTTTCTTTTGAAACTAACTCCCTTAACTTTCATCTTTACAATCCAACTATCTTTAAAGCTTCCTTTTAATTTCTTTTTCCTATTTTCCACAATTCCCAAAATTTATTCCTAAATTTCCCAAAATTCACAAATACCACATTTTCACAAATCACTAATATTTCCCATGTCAAACATTCATAATTGTCAAAAATTCACAAATCAATCGAATTATACTCGGAATTATTTATGAAAGCATATATGATTTTTTTTTCATGTGCAAATAAATTCACTATTCATGTGTAAGTGTATGGAATATTATGCATGAGCATAAAGAAGCATTTTTAAGCCTCTCATAGATTACTCACAATTACTATTCTAACCCTCCCATAAGTAATGGGATGTTACAAATGCAAATATGGCCGCTTAGTTTCCTATTTTTCTATTGTATCTTTGCCTATACAAGGTTGTTGAGTTTTGAATGGATAAAACCAGTAAAAAATTTCTCAACATATCACTTCTCTTCCTCTTCTATATTTTCTAAGTGTCGATTTTATATTAGTGATATCAGAGCGTAAGATCTTTGAGACCCTAAGAGTGAAATGCGTGAGGTAGTCATAAATTTTTTTTCTTCACTTGTTCAATGACAGACCCAAATTCCAATTTTGTAAAAGCTACATGATTCACATTTTGTCTTTTGTTCTTACCCTTGGAGGTCGAATCAAAAATTTAATTCTAAGGATTGCAATATAGAGTGCAACCTCGGGTCGTCTCACTTAATTATAACCTAATACAATGGACCTAAGCTAGCCTAAACGTCATGAAACGCAAACTAAATTGGTTAGGAAGGGGGGGTTGGTTCTTTAAGAAAACTAACAAAAATTAAACTAATTGTAAGAGAAGTGTTTAAAAAGTATTTTTGGATTTTTGAGAAAAAGAAATTGAAAATTCAAACAATGATCAAATGTGAATATCCTCTTAAAAAATGAGCTTTGGCTATCATACTTCAAAATAAATCTTGGTGGGAGTGAAAATCACTAAGTTTTCAAATGATAAACCTTAAAGAACTCTTTAAGTCCAAG
>JAOTAX010000006.1:23309768-23329706 GCA_025629825.1 Erythroxylum guanchezii
GCCTAGAAGCATAAGCAATCACTTTATCTCCTTGCATCAACACACAGCCTAATCCTTTCCTTAAGGCATCACTATAAACTATATATTCGTCACTACCCGAAAGTAAAGCCAAAATCGGTGCAGTGGTAAGCTTGTTCTTCAATTCCTCAAAATTGTCCTGGCACTCTTCTATCCATACAAATTTCTGATTCTTTCTTGTCAATTTGGAAAGTGGAGCTGCTATTGTAGAAAAACCTTCCACAAATCTTCTGTAATACCCAGCCAATCCTACAAGACTTCTCACTTCAGCTACATTCTTAGGTGCTTCCCATTTCACAACCTCTTCTACCTTCCTCGGATCCACATGCACTCCTTGCTCTAAAATCACATGTCCAAGAAATGTCACTTCCCTTAGCCAAAATTCATATTTATCGAATTTGGCATACAACTCATTCTTCCTCAATGTCTCAAAGGAAATTCTTAAATGTTCCTTATGCTCCTTATCACTCTTAGAATATACCAAAATATCATCAATAAAGACAATAACAAATTGGTCTAAAAAAGGCCTAAAGACTCTATTCATCAAATCCATGAAAGCTGCAGGTGCATTTGTCAATTCAAAAGGCATGACCAAAAACTCAAAGTGGCCATACCGTGTTCTAAAAACAGTCTTTGACACATCTGGCTACCTTATCCTCAACTGATGGTAACCTGATCTCAAATCTATCTTCAAAAAGACCCTTGCTCCTTATAGCTGATCAAATAAGTCATCTATGCATGGAATTGGATATCTGTTCTTAGTGGTCACATGGTTTAGCTTCCTATAATCCACACACATCCTCAACGATCCATCTTTCTTCTTCACGAAAAGGACTGGATCTCCCCAAGGTGAAGAGCTTAGCCTAATATAACCTTTCTCTAATAAATCTTCCAATTGCTCTTTAAGCTCCTTCAATTCTGCCGGAGCCATCCTATAAGGTGTAACTAAAATTGACATTGTGCCTGGAAGAAGCTCAATGGGAAATTCAATTTCCCTAGGTGGTGGTAGTCCAGGCAATTCCTCGGGAAAGACATCCGGGAATTCTATGATCACTGGTATATCTTCTAACTTTCCTCTATCTGCCCTTGTGTCTACCATATAGGCCAAAAATACCTCACATCCTTTCCTCATCATCTTCTTTGCTGTCAAAGCCGAAATAACTTTAGGTGGGCTTGCTTTTTTGTCTCCTACAAACATCACCTTTCTTCCATTATTCAACTCAAGCTTAACTGTTTTCTGTTAAATAATCCAAATGGGCATTGTACTTTTCTATTGTATCCATACCTAAAATTACATCCAAGCCTCCCATTTTCAACGGCATTAAGTCCACCACCAAATGTTCCCCACCAATACATATCTCACACTCTCTATACACTTGACTAATAATAATATACTGGCCAATTGGAGTACTCACCATCAAGGGAGTATCGAATGGGCTCAAATCCCTACCATACACAGTTCTACTTGAGGACACAAATGAACGGGTAGAACCTGGATCAATCAAAACAACAATATCATCGTCAAATAGTTTAACCATACCAGTCACAACTTCTAGAGCAGTCTTTGCGTCCTCACGTGTCATTGCAAACACTCTAGCTGGTGTTTGCCCCCTTGGTCTTCCTGGAGGATTCACCCTCCTTACTGCATTAGAGTTGCCCATTTCAGTTACAGTCTTATGCCCCACATCCTCAGTTCTCTTCGACGCTTGCATTTGGATTCCCTCTCTTCTTGCATACCATGGACATTCTCTAGCCATGTGCTCCTTCTCTCCATATTTGAAACAAGCTCCAGTCAGCCTGCAGCATTCCCCTCCATGGAACTTGCCGCAATGGTCGCACTTAGGGATGGATGACTTGTCTCCTTCACCCCTTCTACTATCTCCCATCGTTGAGGATTGATGTGAAATAGTAGGAGTCCTCATCGATTTAAGCCTACTTGCACCACTTCTCCTCTCCTCATACTGTACAGGGAAAGTCCTGGCACTTCTCTCAGGCATAGAGGTACCACCTTCCCTCTTGAAATATTCTCTACCCTTTCTCTTTTTGTTTACAACACTCTTTATATTCTCAATGTTCTCCACCCTTAAAGCCAACTATTGAAAATCACAAAAATTCTGCACCACCACTTTCTCTCTAATAGCTAGGTGTAACTCCAATTCGAATCTACGACACTTAACTGCCTCACTCATCATTAGCTCAGCTACATATTGGGCTAATTGTGTAAATCGATGCTTATATTTGCTCACCGTCATTTCCCTTTGAGTGAGACTCAGAAACTCTCTTTACTTTTGCTGAATATATACCTCAGACAAGTACTTCTTCTTAAACACTGTTAAGAAATTTTTCCATGCGAGCACCGACGATCTCATCTGACTTCCTGGCACACTCTCCCACCAATGCAGAGCATCTCCCTGAAACAAACTAGTAACATAGACCACCTTCTCCTCATCCTCACAGTCCATCTGATCAAGTATCCTCTCGGTCTTTCTCAACCAAATCTCGGTGCAACAAGCAATCACATCACCTAACATAACATGCACGTCACTTAATACAATTTAATCAATTCACAGTGCAACAAGCAATCACATAACATAACAGTTCGTCCTACTATGCATTCTAAGCTTAGGAAAAACCTATGCTCTGATACCAAACAATGTTGGACCCCGCTTCTGGAGCCCAGCATTCGAAGACATTTGACAGAGACAATACTATCCTTAACCCTATCGAATTTGTTTAGGGACAAAAATGCATAACTTTCTCTGTAGTCGACGGCCTAATAATTCTTTGGACTGTCGAAAGAAGACTTTAAGACCTACAACTTTCATGAAGACCTTGAAGACAAATTCTATCATTAAGATGATCAAAAATTTGACAGACGATTTAAGATGAACAGTGCACAGAAGAAGCAGAGGGTCAACTATAGAGAAAACAAAAAGCAGACGATTGATTACAAAGTAGACGAATGGGGAAGAATAGACGAATGTGGAAAAGCTAACAAATGCAGAAAAGCAGACGAATGCGAAGAAGCAAACAAATACGGAGAAGCAGACGAATGTTATAAAGCAGACGAATGTCACAAAGCAGACGCATGCAGAGCAGACGAATGCTGAACAGCAGACGAAGGCCACGAAGCAGACGAATGTTGAACAACAGACGAAGGCCACGGAGCAGATGAATGCCAAACAGCAGACGAAGGCCACAAGGCAGACGAATGCGAAACAGCAGATGAAGGCCAAAAAGCAGACAAATGCGAAACAATAAATGAATGCCACAAGGTAGACGAATGTGGAACAGCAGGCAAATGCCATAGGACAGACGAATACGGAGCAGATGAATGCTACAAAGCAGACGAATGTAAAAAGGTAGACGAATGCCAAAAAGACAGACGAATGCCACGAAGCAAATGAATGGAAGAAGGCAGACGAATGACAAAAGGTAGATGAATGCCACGAAGCAGACGAATGAAAGAAGGCAAACGAATGGAGTCAACTTAAGGCGAAGCAAGGTCTTAAGACGAAATGACATCATCACAGATGATATGACGTCATCACAGATGAAGCGTCTTTACAGACGATACGTCTCCCCTTATGAAGACCATAACTTTTGACTCCTATCCCCAATTATTTCCTACTACATACCGATGGAAAGCTAGAAAGACAAGCTGTAACTTTCCAGATGGCAACTTTGACTAATTTAGTCTAAATTAGTTCAGTTTTTCCCCTGAATTTGGCGCACAATTTTTACACCTAGGAGAGACTTGGATTTTCGAAATGTGCAACTTATAAGGGACGTGCACAACACATGGGGAACTTTTTGGTTCGAAACTCGTTTGCCAAAAATCACAAAAGCTCAAACCTAGCTTTAATTACAAATTTACATCATAAATAAAGGCTTAACACAAAATACAACATATAAAGAATGCTCAATGTTTACTTGCTTGTGCAGCTATCCAAAAGTCATCAAACTAACTTAGTTACAAAAGTTCCTAATATCTTGGAGTTTCCGATGCCTTGCAAGGATTGCTACCCTTCTCATTCTGCCCTTGAGGAGGAAATAGTGGGGTGAGCTACACAGCTTAGTGGCTAATATATATATAGTCATCGGCAATTAACCACAAATTCAAGCATGTGTATATACAGGCGTATATTCAATAATTCCAGTAGCCTTCCATTAAGTCAAGTAATTTAAGCATTTAATCCATTTATCTCAAACTTTTAACACACAACATAAACTTCAACCATTAAACATAATACTCAATTATGCACCAAACTTGACAATTCAATTATGCAATGCACAACCAATTGGCTCGAGGGTTCATGGAAACAGAATGGAGAAACCAAAGTTTACCCTATGAACAGAATGAGTCCAATTTCAGAGCTTATATGCCACGAGCGGGTAGCCGAGAGAAGGCTCTTGTCAACGTTACGAACATAATGGTTCCATTGTCGGCCAAACAAAAGCCCATATTCATTTTCTCATATGCTCATACTTTATGTTTTGTCTTTTTTTCATTTAATACAAAAGTAATGACCTTTTTTAAGGTATAACATAATCATATTGCAACATGTATTTTGTTTTCAGTCAAGTCACAACAATTCAATTTCAAGCAAAATCTATTTTGAGAAATCATGTACACACATAGGCAAGAATTTTCCTAATCACACATTAACCACAAATAAATTACCCACCTAATTAGCTTGCGAAAATCCAAGTCAAGCTTGCCTTTCCCCTTGCTCTTGGATAGGATTCTCTTGGTTTCCTAAAACAACCAAGGTTCCATTTAAAACAACATTCCAATGAAATACATAAACTTCAAAAATCACAAAATTTCAACAAACTTAAATTTAACCTACCCATACCCCATCTAGGTTAGAAAACTTAGGACCTAGTTTAGAAGCCTTAAAATCAAATGGGTTCTCCTAATCCATCTTTTTCCAACACAAACCTCTTTTCTCTCTAGCTCCTTCATCCTCAACACAACCTATTCCTTTAATAAGGCAAGAAAAAAGATGGTTAACCTACCTTAACAACTTGATTTCTCTTCTTTCACTGAAACCTCTCTTCTTCTCTCCTATTTTCGTTTTCACTCTCCTCCCCCTTTAATTCATGTTTTTCTCTTCTTAACAAGCAAGACAACATGTTCTTCCCCCATTTCTACCCTTAATGAGTCCAAAAAATCCATTTTGCCCTTCTTATAAGCTTATGTTCTTTTATGCTTAAGTGATCTCTGAAAAATGTCCTTGAACATCCTTATTAGATTAACACTTTAATTCCAGTTACCCATTCTATAAATCCTACTAAATTTGACATAATTATAATCCAACAATTAAATCTATCAAAACCTAAAAATTATTTTAACTCATGCTTATCCTAAAGAAAAATTTTCAGGGTCCAACAGGTTATTACAGGTAAGGTGGCAAGAAACAAAGCTAGACTTGTAGCTCAATATTACAATCAACAAGAAGGTATTGATTTTGATGAAACTTATGCTTCTGTTACTATATTGGAATCGATTAGTATTTTACCTGCCTTTGCATGCTATAGAAACTTCAAGTTGTGCCAAGCAGATGTTAAAAGTTCATTCTTTAATGGTTACATTGACAAAGAAGTATTTGTTAAGCAACCCCTAAGTTTTTAAGATGAAAACCATCCAGATTGTATGATGATGTTAACCAAAGCTCTGTATGGTTTAAAGCAAGCTCCTCGAGCATGGTATGAGAGGTTAAGTAAATTTTTGCTTGAACATAACTTTGAAAGAGGAAAGGTCGATAAAACCTTATTTATTAAGAGAAAGGAGAATGATTTACTCATAGTGCAAGTATATGTTGATGACATAATATTTGATGCTACTAATCCATCCTTCTGTGAAGAATTCTCAGCATTAATGCAAGGGGAGTTTGAAATGAGCATGATGGGAGAATTATCATTCTTTCTCATATTACAAATCAGACAAACAAAAAAAGGAATCTTCATTAGTCAAGAAAAATACACAAAGGAACTTATCAAAAAATTATCATTTTGAGAATGCCAAACTGATGGGCATTCCCATATACGCTGGAACTAAACTTAATAAAGACGAAGAAGGCAAAGCTATGGATGAGACAAAGTATAGAGGAATGATTAGATCACTATTATATCTTACAAACCCAAGACCAAACATTATGCTTATTATGTGCCTTTGTGCATGCTTTCAATCAAATCCAAAAGAAAGCCATCTTCAAGCAGTCAAAAGAATCTTTTGATATCTCCAAGGAACTATGGATTTTGGACTATGATATCCAAAAACTGATTCATTTGATATAGTGGGCTATTGTGATGCAAATTATGCAAGTGATAAAGTCAATTGAAAAAGCACAAGTGGTCACTGTCAATTTCTTACATGATGTCTAGTATCTTGGTCCTGCAAGAAGCAGAATTGCACAGCGCTTTCGATGACTAAAATAGAATACATAGCAGTTGCTAGCTGTTGTGCTCAAATCTTATGGATAAAGCATCAACTACAGGATTTTCTTTAAAATTTTCTCATATTCTTATATTATGTGATAATACTAGTGCTATAAATCTTTCTAAAATCATTGGCATCATTCTAAGACTAAGCATATAGAAATCGAACATCATTTTCTTAGAGATCATTTTTAAAAGGAACCACTGATCTTTTGCATGTTAATACCGAGAATTAAATAGCTAGCATTTTCACCAAGCTACTCTCTGAAAATATATTTTATGTCTTAAGAAAAGAGCTTGGCATGTGAAAACTCTCTAATATTATTTCTTTATTAATAGTCTCTACTACTTGTCTTTACATTTCATTTAGCAGGCTCCTTTTATTCTAATTCCTTAGAAACTCTCTCTTAGTTTAGAAGGCTCTTTAGAGTTCAAAAGGCCCCTCTTAGTTTAAAAGCCTCCTCTTAGGTTAGTAGGTTTCTTCTGGATTAAAAGGATACTTTTCTTTTTAGAAGGCTTCTTTCGGGTTGACATTCTAAGTAACACGTGTCCTAAAAATAAGGGAGCCATTCATGGCATTGTTTCAGTCTTTTCAAAAAAAAACGTATGCAGTCTAGCAACTCTACGTACACAACTGTCAGAAGTTACACAACCGATTACGCTTCCTCTTCTGGCTTGTACGTCTACTCATCCTCTCATAAGATCAACACTGACGAATCACTTAGTATACCCTAAGCAAACTTCTCTCATCTTCTTATCTCTGTCATTCTCATCTGCGCCACTTATTCTCTCTGCACCCTAACTCTACATTCTTATTGGCTCTTATTTTCTCTCTGAAACTTCACCAAGCTCACTTATAATGGCAAGAACAAAATCAAAAGGACAAAAGAAAACTCTCAACTTCTTCTGTTAACCATGATTAAGCTCGTATTAATGAACCTTTCTCCTCTAAACCTCAATAGAAAAAAGTTCCTAAAGTGCACTAGATTACACGTGAAAATGATTCAGATAAAGAATCTACTCGGGTGATTAAACAACCACGGACAAGAGGAAGTCTTGCAAAACAATTCGAGAAAAGTTCTGAACAAAAGGAAACTACGGATGCTGAAAAGAAAGAGGAAGAAGAAGCCAGAAAAAGAAAGAGGGAAGAAATAAAGAAAGGAAAAGCGCTTATAACTAAAGATACTATTAAGGGCCCTATTAATAGAAAAGAGATGTCTCAAAAAGAGATATTTCCCAAAGAAATAAGGGTAAAGAAAATAAAGATTGCCACACACAAACAAGGAAAGACATCAATACCACAAAAAATATTTAAATCAATGGAAGTTGAAGTATGTTATAAAACATAGTACAAGAAAAGAAAGGTGGTTGCTAGGTGGATCTTGCCTTTTATGATGTTTGATGGCATAGGTATACCCATCTCTCTTTACTTTATTGCCATTGGTTGGGAAACCTTTTTGAAATTAGATGAGACGGTATGCGATAAACTAGTTAGGATATTCTACACTCACATGAAAAAGAAAGAAATTAATGTAAAGCTAGCCATTGTCTCATAGTTACATAAATGTGAAATTTTAATTTCTGAAGAAATCTTCGAAGATATACTAGAAGTATCTCCTATAGGGAAAACTAATTTTCCCTGTCATAAGTTGGATGTTGATGATATAGAGTTAGTCGAAGTTGTTAAATCCATCTGCTTTCATACTGAGAACACCCAAGACGGGAATCCTGGAGCAGGCAATTAGACTTAATGCCACGATGCCTTGTATTGCTTTCAGCTACTTCAAATTTTCCCAAGAGTAGCTCAATTGAAAGCTACAGTCTGTTAGACACTTGTGTGGTGTATAATTTACTAAAAAGGAGCACAATGAATCTTCCAGCTATGATTTTGAGGTTTATGGTGGATAAGGGGAATTATAAGAATAAAACTGGTTGCCTTATGGGATGTTGTTCACCAAGATTTTCAATCATTATGGGATTCCTTTTGCAAATCTGAATTGGCATAGACCAGTAAAGTTTCACCCTTCCATTCCCTATCAATTTGGATACAAATTGTAAAACAATGTCTAGGTAGACAAAAGATCTGAAAGAGTAGCACAAAACTTAGATTTTGCTGTTGAACTTGTGAAAATATGTGATATATATAAATGATGGGTTCCTTTCTTAAGGGACAGACTCCTTCTAATTATGTCTGAGTATATAAAAGTTATAGATATCTTTCGAAATCATCTAGTATCTCTTTAAATTTTGAAAAATATATCTATTATTGCTTGTCATCATCAACAAGGGGGAGATTGTTAACTCAAGGTTTATATTTAACGATTTTGATAATAACTATATAATATTTCAAAATTCAAAATGGATTTAGTTCCTAGTATAGATAACGGGATTTTTTTTAAAGTAAATAAATTCATAGGAAAATTACTTCAGTTTTTG
The DNA here is from genome assembly GCA_025629825.1 of Erythroxylum guanchezii. NCBI lineage: Eukaryota > Viridiplantae > Streptophyta > Magnoliopsida > Malpighiales > Erythroxylaceae > Erythroxylum > Erythroxylum guanchezii. Next base: position 23,318,667 of record JAOTAX010000006.1, read on the forward strand.
TAGGAACCTTCTTAGTAAACTTTCTTTATTAACATCTGGAAGGATCTTACCTTTTTGAACAATTAGCTCCAGAAATTTTTATTCTAATAGAGATGATATTGAAAATCTAAAGTCAACTCAAAATTAATGGAAAGCAATGGCTAGTTGAAGAAATTGACTATTTAACGAAGAGCAACAACACTTGTGAAGTAACAAACATGCACAGACTTTCGAGACATTTGAGCAACATTTATATTCTTAAGAGTCATATCATTCTTTTTGTGCCTTAGAAAGTGCAATCACTCTATAAAGAGAAAAATTGTTATTTGAGAACTTACTTTTGATTTTACATTTTATTTTTCTATGAGATTTTAGAAGCTTATTATACACTTCGAGTGTGGAAGGTTAGAAAACCTTGAAAAATATGTACTTGTGAGCTTGGAGAGGCTCTTCAAATTTAATACTTGGATTCCTATAGTGAAATACTCAAGTTGGATACTTAGTGACTGGACGTAGGCTTGGTTGTTAGTCAAACCAGTATAAATCTACTGTAAAACCTCGAACTTTCCCTTCTATCAATTTATAGATTTTATTCTAGGTGAATAGTGATTTTGGATGAATAGTGAACCTGGGCAAACAATATTTCCACTTGAAAAGGGATTTTGAGGACCCAACCCTAAAAAAAATTGGAAAAATTGAAAATGCCTAGAATAGGTATTATAGTCAAAAGACATTGAAATGAATCGAAAACAAGTTCAATCAGATCAATTTCGGGAATTTCATAAGTTTAGGACGAAAATGCTCTTTTTGGAAAATAATGGATATTAATGATTTTAAACCCATTCAAAATTTTTGAGGCACCTAATTACTAAGGATTGATCCTAATTAAAGTATCCTATGGTCAATTTGATGGTGAGATGGTTGTGGAATATTTTTGACATTTAATCTGGTTTATGAGTGTAGTAATCCATGAAAGGGCGAATTGGTCTTTTTACATAGATGGAGTTAATTAATAAATTTTAATTGACTCACATTTATTGACCAATTACAAGAATTCATATGGTTTAAGAAACATTAAATTAGATAATAATGAGTCATTTAAGATGTTTAATAAGAAAATGACATATGTAAAGTATTAAAGTAGTATAAAAAGGAAAAAGAAGACAAAATTGGGTTCATTTGAAATGAGGATTCGTGAGACCCAAAAAGAAAGGAAGAAGAGAAGAGAGAAAGAGGGAGAATATGGCCAAGGAGAAGAGGAAAAAGAGAGGTTCTGTAACATCCCATTCCCATATTAAGGGTTAGGACTCGAAATTTCAGTACATGTGAGCTCAAAGAGAGACTAAGGAAATGTATTTCTCTTGCTCATACATCATGTTAGCATATATGCACATAAATATTGAATGTTTGCACATAAAAAAGTGGTACATGCATTCATTGATAACTTCAGGGTATAAGTGTTATTAAATGCGATTTTATTGAAAATGAGAAGTAGAGGGAGTAGAAAGAGTGATCTTGGTATGAGTTGTGATAAGGAAAGATTTAGAACAAAATTGGTAGTGATTTGGAAAATGTTCACTGAGTGTGCTTCGGTCTGTTAGCCGTAACTTTTTCTCCAGTTATCCAAACGAGATGACTCTTGAATTGGATTAAACTAGAAATGTATGACTACATTTTGTATAAAGACAGAATTTCAATTCTATTTTTAAGAATCTCAAAAGTTGTTATGAAGTTAAGAATTGGGTGTTATACGTTGGTGTATGAATGGAAAATTCCTCTTCAGACTTTAGAGGCAAATTTGATTCTGATATAAAAAGATTTTAGCAAAGTTGCCTTCTAGAAAGTTGTAGATCTTTCTTTTATCTTTCCAACGGTATATAGCATGAAAATTTCTGATATCTAAGTCAAAAGTTATGATATTTGTAAATGGAGATATTCTGGAGAGTGCAAAAGTAAGATGAATTTCTAAGACGAAATTCTAAGACGAAGTGAAAGTAAAACGATACAAAAGTAAGACGAAGCAAAGTAAGACGATACAAAAGTAAGACAAAGAGAAAGTAAGACAATACAAAAGTAAGACGAAGTGAAAGTAAGACAATACATAAGTAAGACGAAGTGAAAGTAAGACGATACAAAAGTAAGACGAAGCAAAGTAAGATGATGCAAAAGTAAGACGATACAAAAGTGAGACGAAACAAAATTTAGGAGATATAATTGGCCTTTGAGGTCTTCATAAAAGTTGTAGATCTCAAAGTCCTCTTTCCAATAGTCTAAAAACGAGATCAATCTGACATTGTTTGTGAAAGTTATGGAAATCGGGCCAAAATAGGTTCAATTTGATTGAAGTCATAAACATGGTTGCTTCTTTTGATCATAACTTCCTCTCTAGACCCCAAATGACTTGATTCTTGAACCATTGGACTCGTAAGACACTAATCTACAGCCCTACCAAAAATCATAGCCATGTGAAGTGAAGTGAGAAAGATTGACTGAAAAGCATGGGATGGGTACACTGTGTGTACTCCTAAATAATATGAACTGATGTTATTCCACTGAACATACTTCAGTTTTTTGATGATTTCTGGAGCTCCACTAATCCAAATGAAATGACTTTTAATTTGTGGTAAACTAGAGACATGGAGCTACAAATGGTATGAAGAAATTGGAATCTAATTTAGTCTCTAAGATGTTTAAATTCTAGATAGAAGTTATGCATAATATACTGCTTTGGACAAGAGCAGTCCAAAAATGTTTGAAGTATATCTTTTGAGTCACTGAACCAAATAGAATGATTTTGGTGGAATTACAAACTTAAGAAAATGGGGGGGGTGTTTGGAAGAAAGTGTTATATTAGATTGTTCAAGGGTACTGTTGGCAAGACACTTAAGTATAAAAGACATAAGGCATAAATGGAAGGGCAAATGGGACAATTCTCAGTCATTAAGGTCATAATTGGAAGAAAAAGTGTTGTTTTGCTTATAAATAAAGGAGAAAACATGAATGAGAAGATTCCAGAGAAACAAAATGAGTGGATGAGAAAAGTGATAAGAAAGAGAAACATGAAGAAGAATGAAAGAGAGAAAGAAGAGAAAACAAGCTAGGGTTTAATTCTTTTTCATCTTCAAGAAAGATTTTGAAATGATCAAGATGAGAAAAAGGAAGAAGAAGGAAAGAGCTTCCATTTGAGCTAAAGATCTCTTCATTTGGAGGAGAATCAAGGTAAGATTATTGTGAACCTTTTGAATTTATGGAAGGATTCTAGTTTATGGAGTTTAGAAAATGCTTGGGTTTAAATGTTCTAGAATCAATTTTAGTGATTTTGCATTGTGGAATTTTTAAGTGAATTCCTATTGAATGAGATTTGGTTTGTTTTAGGGAACCAAGAGAATCCTACCCAAGAACAAGGGGAAAGACAATCTTGATTTGGATTTTACAAGCAAACTAGGTGGGTATTATATCTATGGTTATTGTATAATTGAGTTATGATCTAGAGTAACCAAGTGTTCTTGAAGTGTAAGCTTATGAATAAGCTAGACACATGCAAAGGGTAAAGATTCAAAGGAGAATTTAGAAGATCATGTACAAATGATGTGTAAGTCTAAGTTCAATAAGACATATATGAAATATGAAATGGGAATGAGCTTCATATGTGATTTAGAACATATGCCTGAAATTGTCATTGAGCATGGATTGTACATAGTCCATTTATTTAAGTGTGAATAAATGAATGCTTATACGTGTGCAATTATTGATGAGTGTACAATATGTGTCTTGCATAAATAGGTTGTGCAGGTCAGGTGTCAGCATTCAGGCGTTCCAGAATTTGGAAGCAAATGCCAATATGGAGCATACTGTGAGTAGACCTAGATGGTCTCATTTCATTGTTTGTTTTGTGGAATTTTTGTATTGATTGACCACTAAATGATTATATGAATGTGATTGATTATGTTGGTTTCCGGACAGGAGGTCCGATGATTGTGATGTGTGAATTGGATATTGAAGAGCTACTTGAATGTGAATTAGATGAACTAAGTGTGTTGAAGTGATTGCTAAATGTTTTTTGAATGTGCAATTGCCTACAAGTGAAAGTGTAAATGCTCAACTATATGTTGAATGCCAGACTACGGTCTGATGATAAGTGAATGATTGAATAAGAGCATGCAAATGTGAGTGATGCATTCCATTGCATGAATGCATGAAATATAATGGCAGTTGTGACTAGAGTAGCCAACGATCAAAGCTTACAGCTCAACGAGTGAAAATGAGCGTCGAGCTCAAAAGTAAATCAGAGCCTCAAACTCAACGTTCAATGAGCCCTATATGGGATAGTTATTAATGAGCCCGGTATCCAATGGATATGGGACAGTTTAAGCACTTGGTCACAACAAAGTAGCAAATGGAAAGTAAGTCTCATGTGCATTGCATATGCATAATATGAATGATTAAGTGTATTGAATGTGAAATAAGGTGAGATGTGTGAATTATGTGTTATGTGACTGGGTGAGCCATCGATGATGGTCACTCACTGAGTTCGCAAAACTCACCCAAAATTTGCAAAATATTTTTTTCAAGACTCAGAAGAATACCCCGTTAGGCCAACGGGAGTATACCTGCAGCTTTCAAGTGAAGGATATAGGTCGGGATCAGTTTGCATCTACATTGCATTTCTTTATTTTGTATTGAATTGTATATTCTACAAACTTTTATATAAAGTTGTATTTTCGAAATGACTCAAGTGTTTTGTGTTTGTGAAAGGGCCCGAATGACTATTGAAAATTGTGTTAAGTGAAAATGTTTATGAATGAATGTGGGCCCAATTTGAGTATCGTTTTCTGTATATTGTGATTTGTGATTTAAAATATATATATATATATATATATACGGATTTCTGACAGATTGAGTGTTTACCACGCCACCCTCGCAGGGCACGGACTCGGATATCACCCACGATGTCGGGTTCGGGTCATTGCAGGAGTGAGGTGTTACATTTATGTGGTATCAGAGCCCAGAAGTACTATCTTATATGGGCATTCTGAATTATGTGTCAAGTTATATGCATATGCATGTCAGTCATGTCTTAGCAGACAGTGGCAACTGATCCCCAGTATGAGTCAGATGCATAAGCATTTCCTTAAGAGTCTGAGTGGTTAAAAGCATTGAGAAAGTTGATGATATGACAGAATGTGAGAAAATAAAGGTTTCTGGACATTTCGGAAATAAGAAATAGTATCTAATTTTGTTTGGCAAATAACGATTCACCACAATGGGGATATATACCCTTAAAGGTGATATAGGTGTGAATAGGTATATTGTAATAGATTGATTGAGGAAAATGAGAATATGAGTGCAAATGAGGAGACTAAAGTGTACAAGTAGAATGAAATCAAACCATAAAATGGTTATGATCATAAAAGGACGAATTTAGAACTGAAATGGTTATGTGAGTATTGTGATAAGAGATGTAATTTAGTATAAGGGGATATTAGAGAAAATTGACGCCGAAAATTCATAATGATTATGCATTGGAAATTCTGAATTGGTTAAGGATATGTATATATATATATGGGAAAAGAAATAGTATATGGATGGATATAATCGATAAAGATTCAGTGTATCTGTATTAGTGAATGTATTATTTCATTGCATTCTGGTGATATGTCCTCAAAGGTGCTATAAATTTGAATACACTGTTATGGATTGTTTAAGGAAAAATAAGGATATAAGTAGAAATAATGAGATTAAAGTGTATAAGCTAAGTTGATATGACCCTGAAAGGTTGAACATGGACTTAGAATGGTTGTGTGATTATCGATATAAGAGTTTATGGTTCAATATGAGAATATATCCGTGGAATGGAGATTTAAGCTTCCTATGAATTATGCCCCTATAATTATAAATTGATTGAGTATGTATATGTGTGAGATGAAATAAATGACAATAGGAAGATGAGATGATGATAGTGCTATATAAAAAAGTTGTTAAGTTTGATTTGTCATTGTGAGTGCACATTTAATAGTGGGATCACCATGACAAGTGGAACTATTAAGTTTATGTGAATAATATGTGTGGAGATGATATAAGAAGTAATCGGTGACTTATTGAATAAGTGCCAATCAAGAAGAGTTAGAATAAGACGTGAGAATACTTGTAGTGATTGATTAGGAAGGAATTGAAATTGTCAATGATGTTATCATATGTGATGAATTTAAGGAAAGAAGAAGGACAAGATTAGGGCATAATCCCCATGATTGAGAACTGGAACAAAAGGAGAAAAGTTATCTAGAATTGAATGGGATTAAAGTATCCTTAGTATAAGCTACTAATTAGTGAATCGACATAAATACATCTTTAGATAAGATGTAATGATTTTGGTGATATATGCTAAGGTATTAGAGTAAATGAAATTGTTTAGTGCCTCACAGAGCCTTCTTACAAGGGATGCTCCGATCATGTAAGCTATGGCATAAATTGATCCTACTGAGATATGATGATTAGTTGCAATTGATCTTCTCGAGGTATTAAGAATGATTGATAAGTAATTATGGAAAATAGTTGATTGATAAGGATTTCATGAACAGTATCGGTGATTGTAGCAAGAAATCTTCTTTCAAAGAAGAATTTCCCAAAAAAAATTGAGTTAAGTTGATTAGATGATTCAGTTTAAGAGTGACCATTGAAGAAACAAATCGGAAATGAACATATAATAAATCAAAAGTGAATAATGGAATCATATCCCAAGTGGTGACTCAGGCATAGGAAGTGGAATATGTTACTGAGAGTGTATGCATTCTGTTTAATATAAAGTATTCAACTACGTGAGTGGATTTTAAATTCGAAGTGACCTTATTACACATGTGAGGAGAATATAGGTCTACATTATATTCGATGTAAATATGTTTGGGAGATCCCAATTGAATCTGAGGAATGTAATACCAACACACAAAATGAAGCACATAAATAAATTGAAAATGTGTGGAGGAACTAGTACGATTAAATAGGCATTTGAATAAGTCGATGTGAATTAAAGGAAATGGAATGAAAAGAGAAAATCATTAGAGACAAGAAGTCAAGTGGGAGACTGAAAATGACATGAGATAATAATTCCTCACTTAAGGAATTGCAAGAATTAATTCTGGACACAAGGAAAATTTGAGTGATATCTGTTGGAGTATATTGAAGTGATCCAAGCAAAGTGTATCAATTATTGATTGTGATCATAGATGGTATTTTGAGTATGTTTGAAAAGTAAAAAAAGGACATTTTGAATATTTGAGGAATATGAAACTGATGATAAGCATATCATTTGGATTTGGAGATTATGCAATATACCATGAAGTTTCGCATTAGAGATTAAGATGCAATCTATTGTAATAGTATAAAGTGGTTTTTATATGGATAGAGATAATTAAGGTCTTAGAGACGATAGATGTGCCAAGTCATTTCTGGAATGTTCAAATTATGTAACTTTGAGAAAAAAAATTATTGAGTTTGAAAGGAATATACAAAGAAGTGCTATACTGGTAAAGGTAGTGTGTAATCTGACATGTTGAGCAGACAATTCGATAATGAAATAGTGCAAATTTAGATATTGAGGTTACCAAATCTAGTGCAATAAAGAGTGCAAATTGTTGAGTGGAATATGGGGCAAAATGCAGTGTATTTTAGATAAATTTTATTGGAAAGAAGTAAGAAAGCCTAAAAGCTAAGGATTCAAAATTTTGAGTCCCATAGAAGAATTGAAAACGAATCTGAACTTTCGAGTGGAATTGGAAAAATAATGTTTGGTGGTTGAAATAAGAAGTATATGTACCTAATAAGGATGATTGATTAAAGAGATTGTTAGGAAAGTGCAATAGCAACCTATGATATACATCCTTAAGAACACATCAAAAGGGGCAATTGAAGGCTAAGAATGTAAGACTGAGTGATTACATGTTTGAATTACCAACAGTTCTAACTGTTGGGGAGGTGCTTAAAGCTTCTATTTTGGAGTTCATAAGAAGATGAGATTGAGGTATAATTCAAATTGATTACAGACATTACAATTGTGACCATAGTGGCATCATTAGAGCACGGTATAGGGCATTGTATGACAGAAAGGTGGTCATCCACCCTTACATTGAGATGAAGAGGGCCTAAAATGGTATAAGGCCATAGTAAATGTGAGATACTGTTAATGAGTGAGATGAATCTGAGATAAGAGTAAGTGATTTATGACAGATATGAGTTAGGTGAATCAACACCTGATATAGTGAAATGGACATAAGAGTTAAATGTATTAACACTAAACAGAAGTGAATTGTCAAAGGAGAGATGAAGTGTTTTTGTGCGTACCACCTTGGCAAGGTGTGCTCAGATTTGGAGAAAAGTATAAGTTAAGTTATATGAATTGGTCTGTATGAAAATTATTATGAGTTAGTGTGACTGGTGAAAGAAGTCTTAGTGCCTGTTTGTTTCAGCTTTTGGAGGGTCCAAAAGCACTTTTGTCTACCACAAAAACTATTTTAAAGAAAAAGCAGGTGTTTGGCTGTAAATTTCAAAAGTACTTTTAAAGTAGAAATAGCTTTTTTAAAAGCTCAAATACAGCTTTTTCAAAAGCTAAAATTTGGAGTTTTTCTGAAAAGCCCAAATTTTAGCTTTTTTGGAAAGCTATTTTTTCATCAATTTTCGTCACTTACGTAATAAACAAAAACCTCAAATTCTGTTTCTTCTGTACCGCTTCTGTTTTATTTTCTATTCATCGTTCACTTTCATCTTCTGCGGTTAGTCTTCTTCTTTATATTTTTCGTTTTTGTAAAAAAAAAATTTACCTTCAATGCAGAGGACTCTGTGTCCTCTGCGTTCTGCATTGTTCAACGCAAATGAACGTCTGCGTCAATAACGCAGATGACGAAGGTCTGCGTTAAACACGCAGACCAAGGGTCTGCATTTTGATCTGCATGTTTAACGCAGACGAACGTCTGCGTGTTTACGCAGACCTCCGTCTACATATTTAACTTAGACGTGAACCACGTCTGTGTTGATGTGAGGCTGAAAAAATTTGTTTATATCAACAATAAAATTTTTTTACATGTTTTAATATTTATTTTTCAAATTAATTTTATTTCATACAAGAAAATGAGACATCTCTTTAAATTATTTCCTACAAGATGGTTATCTAAAATTTCCTACAAGGTGGTACTTTGCAAATTGTTTAGTATACTTTAAAAATTATTTAGCATAAATAATTTTATTATAAAATAAAATATAGTTAAAATTAATAAAAGTGATTCTTATTTTTATGTTGTCAAACAGTCTACTGTATGAAGCTCTTTTAAAAAAGCTGTTTTTTTAATTAACAGCCAAACAGTCAATTGGCTTTTAAAAAAATCTCTTCTCAGAAAAGCTCTACTGACAAAAGCTCTACTGATAAAAGCTCAACCAAACGGGCCCTTGGATTCATAATATGTGATATGTGAATAGGTTCTAACATAATGACATGATTGACAAAGATAGATTGACAGCATACGAAGTAAAAGTTGGTGAGTAATATGAAATATACCGATAAAATAGTCAAGATTATGTGATAACTAAATCAGTGACTGAAGGACCTATTGAGTTATCAGCTGTGGTAATTGGAAAGAGAGTATTTGAGTGATGAAGACTATGGGAAACGGAGAAGCATATGAGGAATTAATACCTCTACCGTATTTATCAATTAGATGAGAATTTTGAGGACAAAATTTGTTAAGGGATAGAATTGTAACATCCTGTCCCCATATTAAGGATTAGGACCCAAAATTTCAGTATATGTGAGCTCAAAGAGAGACTAAGGAAATGTATTTTTCTTGCCCATGCATCATGTTAGCATATATGCAAATAAATATTGAATGTTTGCACATAAAAAAGTGGTACATGCGTTCATTGACAACCTCCGGGTATAAGTGTTGTTAAATGTGATTTTATTGAAAATGAGAAGTAGAGGGAGTAGAAAGAGTGATCTTGGTATGAGTTTTGATAAGGAAAGATTTAGAAACAAAATTGGCAGTGATCTGGAAAATGTTCACTGAGTGTGCTTCGGTCTATTAGCCATAACTTTTTCTCTAGTTATCCAAACGAGATGACTCTTAAATTAGATTAAACTAGAAATGTATGGCTACATTTCTTATGAAGACATCGAATTTCAATTCTGTCTTTAAGAATCTCAAAAGTTGTCATGAAGTTAAGAATTGGGTGCAGTACGTTGGTGTATGAATGGAAAATTCATCTTCAGACTTTATGGGCGAATTTGAGATTGATATAAAAAGATTATAGCAAAGTTCCTTCTAAAAAGTTGTAGATTTTTCTTTTATCTTTCCAATGGTATATAGTATGAAAATTTTGGATATCAGAGTCAAAAGTTATGATCTTTATAAATGGAGATGTTCTGGAGAGTGCAAAAGTAAGACGAATTTCTAAAACGAATTTCTAAGACGAAGTGAAAGTAAGACAATACAAAAGTAAGACGAAGCAAAGTAAGATGATACAAAAATAAGACGAAGTGAAAGTAAGACAATACAAAAGTAAGACGAAGTGAAAGTAAGACGATACAAAAGTAAGACGAAGTGAAAGTAAGCCGAAGTGAAAGCAAGACGATATAAAAGTAAGACGAAGCAAAGTAAGACGATACAAAAGTGAGATGCTACAAAATTCAGGAGATAGAATTGGTCTTAGAGGTCTTGATGAAAGTTGTAGATCTCGAAGTCATCTTTCCAATAGTCTAAAAACAAGATCAATTTGACATTTTTTATGAAAGTTATGGAAATCGTGCCAAAATAGGTTCAATTTGATTGAAGTCATAAACATGGTTGCTTCTTTTGGTCATAACTTCCTCTCTAGACCTTCAAATGACCTGATTCTTGATCCATTGGACTCGTAAGACACTGATCTACATCTCTACCAAAAATCATAGCCATTTAATGTAACATCCCGTTCCCATACATAGGGTTTGATTGGTACATGTGAGAAAAAAAAACACATCTCATGCTCATGCATTCTATAACATATACATACACGTGACCAGTACATTTTGCACATGAAAAT
>JAOTAX010000006.1:23335465-23365499 GCA_025629825.1 Erythroxylum guanchezii
CTTGGACCTAAAGAGTCCTTTAGGGTTGATCTTTTGAAAACTTAATGGATTTCATCTCCGAAAATTTAATTTGAACCAGGATAGCCTAAGCTCATTTTCAAGAGGACTTTATCCAATTGATCATAGTTTGAACTTTTGTTTTCTTTAAAATTCCCAAAATCCAAAAAATATACTTTTCATACAATTTTCTTTAATTTAGTTGATTTACTCAATTTTTATCAAACTGCAAAACCCCCCTTCTTTTATCAACTTTAATTGCATTTTTGACTTATAGGCTAGCTTTAAACCTTTTTTGTCGGTTCCAATTTAGAGAGACGACCCGAGGTTACAACTATACTACAATCTTGGAATTTATTATTTTTTGACCGGTTTCCAAGGATCGATTTTAGGATCGAGCCGACAGAGCCGCGATCAGTGAGCGAAACACGAAGGAGCTCGTGAGCTTTCTATAAGATATGCAGCAATACTTTGTGGCTACTAAGGTACCTGATGCTAAAAAGGTCAATGTGACGGCTATGTACTTCGATGGAGATGCCAAGTTTTGGTGGAGAACAAGGACCTCTACTAAAATCAGTATGGGTAGAGCTCCCATTGGTAAATAGGATAAGATGAAGAAGGAGTTAGAGGATCAATTTTATTCAATGAATACTTCTTGGCTCGTGAAGGATGCCTTGAAGAATCTAAAACATTATGGATCAGTAAGAAACTAAGTTCTAGTGTTGGATATTGATAATATGTTAGACGAGGACAAACTCTTCAACTTTTTTTTCCGATTATAACCATGGGCACAAATGTAGTTATGGAGGCAAAATATGAAGGATGTGGTTGGTGCAATTGTAGTTGTTGATGCCTTAGTGAATTTTTGAGTGTCAAAGGAAACTAAGGCAAGCTCCTCTACTTCTTCTAATCGCAAAGGCCAAGCCCAACAGGAGAAAAGTAGGGGGAAATAGAAGAAAGACTCCAATAAAAGAGATTTCAAGGGAAAGCGCAAGAAAAATGGTGGCTTCAAAAGTGGGGAGATGTCAAAAAAGGCAAACTTGTTTGTTACCTATGCAGTGGTCCACATTTTGCGAGAGAATGTCCAATGAATGAGAAAATAAACACCTTAAGATTTGAAAGCGGCAATAAATCTGATTGCCTTGTTGAATGCGGTTAAAGGTGAATCCAATCCTTTTGACAAGCTAATGCACATTATAATACAAGTCAATGGGAATAAGGTAACCACAATTTTGGATATGGGTGCGACACACTCTTTTGTTGCGGAAAAGATGTTGCACAAGTTGGGGTTTAAGGTGTCAAAAACTAAAAAAAATAAAACCATCACATATGTTGGCCATGAGCATCGAGAAAGGGATAAAGAAAGGTATAGAGACCTATCTCGCTACCATATGGGAAATTGATAAAGACTACATGATGGAAATCTTTAGTGTGGTTCCAAGTTTATTGAGGGAGTTTCAGGATGTGATGTCGAAAAAGTTGCCTAATACCCTTCCCCCTAGTCGAGAGATTGATCACAGGATCAAGTTGGCTCCTAGAGTTGTCCCACCTGCAAATGCCCCATATAGGATGCCCCTGTTGGAGTGGAGGGAACTTCAAAAATAACTTGGTGAATTGTTAGAGGCAGGGTTAGTCCAAACTTCCAAAGCCCCATACAGTGCCCCAGTGTTGTTTTAAAAGAAGTAAGATGAAACACTTTAGATGTGTGTGAACTATTGAGCCTTGAATAAGGTAACAATCAAAAACAAGTATCATGTTCACTTAGTTCAAGATTTGATAGATAGATTGTCAAGGGATAAGGTTTTCACGAAGCTTGATCTTCATAGTGGATATTGGCAAGTACAAATAGTTGATGGGGATGAGCAAAACAAAATGTGCATGACTCAGTATGGATCATACAAATTCTTAGTCATGTCATTTGGATTAACTAATTCCCCTGTAACATTTTGAAACCTAATGAACGATAAGTTGTATGACTTCCTTGATGAGTTCGTTGTGGTGTATCTCGACGACATCATGATGTACAACACTAATATGGCAGAACATGTGTTGCACTTGAGGAAAGTGTTCTAGCGATTGAGGAAATACAAGCTCTACGTGAAAATGGAGAATTATGAGTTTGCATAGTTGGAGATTAGATTCTTAGGTCACTTGGTGAGTAAGGATTAGGTCAGGATGGATCTGAAGAAAGTGAAGGCAATAGTTAAGTGGTAGATTCCTATAATAGTACAAGAGTTGCAAAGTTTTCTCAGGCTGTCTAACTACTATAGCCGGTTTATAGTGGGGTAATCAAAGAAAGCGGCGCCATTGATGGAATTGCTAAAGAAAAAGTAAGAATATTGTTGGCCGGATGTATGTGAGGAGGCATTTGAGGTACTTAAAGCTTCTATCTCAGCCAAACCTATATTAAAGTTGTCTAGGTTTTGATCTTCCATTTGAGGTACATATAGATGAATCGAATAAAGTCACTGGTGGAGTCCTAGTATAGGAGGGTCATTTTGTAACATTTAAGAGTCTAAAGCTTAACAGTGTGAAGCAACAGTACTTAACACATGGGAAGGAGATGCTTGTAAGGGTTTATTTCCTTGAGACATGGCTAGTATACTTGTTCAAGACCGGGTTCATTGTTCCTACTGACAATGTTGTCAACACATTTCTGAAGACCCAAAAGAAGTTGTCCGCGAAGCAAGCCCAATGGTAAGAGTTTTTTACTGGACATCACTTCGTGTGGGAGCATAAACCAAGAAGGCATCATAATGTGACTGATGGCTTGAGTAGAAAGGAGGTTTTCATGGCTCTATATTTCATTACTAGGGTGGAGTTTAACATATTAGAGCAAATAAAAGTTACAGCTCTATTGGACAATTCATACTATAAGTTAATCTAACAAGTCAAGGAAGGAGTTGAGCGAAGGTTTTGGCTCGATGATGATGGGCTATTGGTGAATAAAAGTATTTAAATGTATGTGTTGAGTTTTGATGGCTTTCAGAAATAGCTATTGAACGAGATGCATGACTCACAGTGGGCTGGTCATCCCGGAGTTCAAAGGATAATGGCACTCCTTGCTCATTCCTACTATTAGCCAAAGATGGAGAATGACATTGAGTTATATATCAAAACGTACCTTGTGTGTCAGTTTGATAAGCCTGAGAGGAGGAAGAAAGTTAGTTTGCTACAACCCCTATCCATTCCCAAAAATTCGTGGATGTCAATTTCGATGGATTTCATTGGTGGGTTTCCAAACGTGGACAACATGGCTATAATCATGGTGATTATAGATCAATTCTCTAAAAATGCAATCTTTGTGCCAACATAAGTAACGTGTCCCTCAAATGTTGCAACAAAGTTGTTATGTAAGAACATGTTGAAATACATCAGAGTCCCTGCAAATATTGAGAGTGACCAAGATGCAAGATTTACAGGCCAATTTTAAACGTCCTTTTTTAATATGATCGGATGCGATTTGAATTTTTCAATGGTAAATCACCAATAGACAGATGGCCAAACAAAGAGGATCAATGATCTATTGGAGAAGTATTTAAAGCATTATATAAATGCAAATAAACGTAACTAACTAAGTTTACTTGATGCTGCACAATTTTGTTATAACTTGCACAGATATTTTACTATAGAGAAGAGTCCCTCTGAGATAGTCTTGGGATAACTTCTCACTCTACTCGAGATTGCATAACAAAAGACATGAGACAGGTGTCCTGTGGCGTATAAGTTCGCAATGCAGAAACAAGACTTATTGGATGAGATGAGGGGTAGTTTTCAAAAAGCTTCTCGATGGATGAAGAAGCAAGTGGACTTACAAAGGAAACTGTTAGAGTTCGACGTGGGACTTAAGGCATTGTTGAAATTTACCCCACAGATTTGGAAGAAGATCTTAAGTAAGCAAGTATATCGTGGATTGGTGTCGAAGTACAATAGACCATTTAAAGTGCTAAGTAAAGTCAGGAACGTTGCATATAGGTTGAAGTTGTCCGAGAGATTGAATATACACTTGATAAGTCCCGATCAGAAGCTGCAAAAATATTTAAGAAGTTTCCTCATTTGGGCGAGAATCACCACAGATAATATTGCTGAATTCCAAAATCTCCCTTTCATTCATACTTTTGATAGTTTAAATATAAAAGTTTCCAACTGCTCTTCCTAAAATAAAGGAGCTTAATTTAAATGTGTAAAAAAGAATTTAAACATTTTAAAGGATAAGTGAATGGATAACATTAGCAAATATAGTGGAGGTGATGACAGTTTCCTAGCTACTCCCTAGCTACACGTTTCTTTTGTAGTTAGGATCTTCAAACCTTATCATTGCCTCACCCTTTTTTTGGAACCTTGTCCTCAAGGTTCAGGATGTTATTTGCCCATGTAGTTTCGTCTTCGTCACCTTCCAGTAATAGTAGTTGGGGTTTGCGACATCGGTAGCCCGGGGTGAATCGCTCATCACAGTTGAAGCATAATCCTTGTGTTTGACACTTCTGCATTTCATCCTAAGAGATTCGTTTAGCAGATGCAGTTTGCGAAGTTATGGGTTGTGACGACGGAGTTGCTAATGCTTAGTGTGGTTGAGTGATCGCACCTCGTCCGAATTGGTTAGACCAATATTGTCGATTCAATTGATCCTCTCTCATGCGGGCCAATCTAATCGCTTCCTTCAAAGACTTGGGTCAGAACATTCTAATTTCGTCTGCTATTTCAGATTTAAGTCCACTGATAAACGTTCCCACCAAAGGCCCTTTGCGTCCACCCTTGAACTCGATTACCCAATCGCTCGAATTCTTTTTGGTACTCACGCAATGGACCCTTTTGTTTTATTTTAGACAAGGCTTCATCAAAATCTTCACTTTCAGTAGGCCCGAACTGGAGCCAAAGCTCCTCTTTAAACACTGCCTAAGTGATTTCTTTCTTTTCTTCCTTGCAGACTCGGCGTAGCCATTGCCGCCATTGGTTGGCTTCGCCTTCTAGGTGACATGATGCCAACGCCACCTTTTGATATGTAGTGGTATTTTGGTATTCAAAAAACTGCTCCATGTGGTTAAACCACTCCGTCGGGTCATTGCTGCTATAGGAAGGAAACTCAAGCTTTGCTAACTTAGAGCAAAATGGTTGGCGGCCCCCCTCAGTTCTCTCTACTCCCTCTTCACGCGACAATCGACCGTAACCAGCCCAACCAAAAGCATTGTTGTTGGAACCTTCTAAGTTGGAGGCAATGGTGTCGGTAAGTCGCTTGACGTTCTCTTCGATGATACGGAGTTTGTCGGCCATCCTGAGCTCCATCCGACTAAAGCTGTCTTGTAACCTGCTAAGGCTTACTTCCAAGTTCTCAATACGTTCTTTGTTAGAGGCCGTTTTGATTTAGCTCTGATACCAATTGATAAGTCTCGATCAAAAGCTGCAAAAATATTTAAGAAGATTTCTTGTTTGGGCGAGAATCACCACAGATAATATTACTGAATTCCAAAATCTCCCTTTCATTCATACTTCTGGTAGTTTAAATATAAAAGTTTCCAAATGCTCTTCCTAAAATAAAGGAGCTTAATTTAAATGTGCAAAAAAGAATTTAATTTAAACATTTGAAAGGATAAGTGAATGGATAACGTTAGCAAATATAGTGGAGGTGTTGACAGTTTCTTATCTCCTCCCTAGCTACACGTTTCTTTTGCAGTTAGGATCTTCAAACCTTATCAACACTATACTTTTCATGTTAGTTTTCTCAAACCTTACTTTAAGGATGCATCAAATCTGAATAAGAGTCAAGTGAAACGAGGTCCATCAGTTGTGACGAAACAGTTTGAAGATCAAGTGGAGAAGATCTTGAATCATGGAACAATGGGGCAATATAAAAAGAATCGAAGGATCGAAATCTTAATCCAGTGGAAAGGAAAGTCGATCACAAAAGCTACATAGTGGCAGTTCGAGGATCAAGTGAACGTCTACCTTCAGACTAGTTCAACAGAGCGTCGAATTAATCTACTAAGGGTGGTTTGTTAGCCCCTTAGCACATGAAAGCATTCTACAGCTAGCTAGAAATAGGCCTTGGGTTGAAAGTTAGCTGAATCACAGATATGACACTAGCATGCGAAAGCTCGAGGTAACTTAGCAGGTTAAATCAAACATGGTGTGAGTTTTCTTAAAATTTCAAACCTTGTACGAACCTACTTGGCTAAGGCTAAGTTCTTAATATATGCTCAAATGAATGGATCATGATTGATGGACTTAACATGAGTAAGCATTTAAGCATATACTAGTATAAGACTTTGGACTTGGATGACTCATCACCAACGGATAAAAATCGTGGAAAAATCTTCGATGATGTGGCGAATAAAATCACAGCTGATAGACATTAGCTCTAAAAGATAATAATCAGGTGAGATGATCATCTGAAGATAGTAGAAATCTTCATAAAAATGAATGTATCAATCCTAAATAAATTTAATCTCTTATTTTGCTAATTATAATGTGGATAATTTTTATCATATAGAGCCTATTTAGATTCTTATTCGATAATGTGATACAATCTTATTAAGATAATAATCTAACTAGTCAAGTTTCTTCTCAGCAAATTCAGACAACTATTGTTGTCTTTATTATTTTAATACTTTCTCATTAATCTTCAAAAATGTGAGAATTAAACGCTATGAGAGTCATAAAGCATTCAAAAACGAGTTAATTTATCAACGATTACTAAATTTTACTTAGAAACGAATCTAAGTGAAATTGTCATGCAAAAAAGAAAGTGCAACTTTCGGTATAAATTTGGTACTTACAAAGCCTTTGTAAGAACTACTACGGTATGCAGAGTAGCATCAAACCAAGTACAAAATTTAGCCACGTAGAAAAATCACCAAAAGAAAATGACCGTTTCAATCTAAAAGGCCTTCATTGCAGCAAAAAGTTACATAGAAGCGAAGGTCAATACTGTGTGATGTAAATATTTCTATTAGCTAGGGAATAAAAAATCATATTTTTTTACTTTTAGGTCAAAAGGACACGACTAAAGAAGATATTCGTTAAAATTCGAAACAATTGGTGAATCAGGGCCATTCTCTACATTCAGACATCTAAGCATAAAATACTCCGTGAAAGCCAGATTTGCAAACACGGAACTTTTAACCCTGCCTTTTCAACATTTAAGGCATTACACAAGGGCTCCATGCCTTCGAAAGACTTGCGGGAGCATTGCCACTGGAATTGCCTCACCTGCATGAATTAAATGTCATCAGAACCCGCAAAACAATATAAAGGGAAAAATAATTTCATTTCCACGGGAAAAAAAAAATCCCACATCCAAGAGTATGAAGATCCACAAGATAGGCCAAGAAAATTAGGTATTTCAACAAATCCTAGTTCAACCATTCATGGGAAACTGGCAAATCCATTAGTACGATAAGAAAAGACTGGGAACTCGGTGATCCTGCCAAACCTATTTACGCATTCACAATAGCAGCGTTTTCCAAAACAAGTCCAACGAACTTCACCATATCTCTCCGTCTGTTATTCGAAAACACATATAAGTCCTAAGGCCATTTCAATGTTCAGTTTTCCACGATAAATTTTCAAAGCTGAAACCATAGAGTCTACAATAGTAACATCTTTAATCAAAAATTTCAATTGGAAAAGAACAAACAGTTCTAGCTTGCAAAAGATGCATGTTGATGGGGTTCTATGGGGTTCATCCCAAACCTCTTCCGAGTATATCCAATTGATCATATATTACATTTACGCTCTACAAACTGATACTACCAAGTAACAATAGAGCTTAAAAAGAGAAATTACAAATCAAAATAAGTGTGCTCCAATCTATATTTAAGGTTGAGTACAATATACGCTTCAAACATCCTCTATTACAGACAGAACGCCTTCCAACTGTAAAAACAGTTTAGGCACTTGATATATCAGGGTAGGAAAACATTGTTCGCAGCACCTAAGAGGAAAGGCAGGTCATAAGAAAAGAAAAAAAACCTAGTATAAGGAAAGAAAAAAAATTAGTAAAGACATACTGACCCCCAATGGAAAAAATGTTAGTAACTTGATCCTGACAAAGGTAGCTCGGTGACTTTGCCCACAGCAACTGTTTTACCTGTAATAGGCAACGTTATGGTACAAGCAACAACATGATTAAAACATGCATCACAATAAAACAGCATCCATCAGCTCACCTTCAGTGCGAAGAGTGAACCTTCCGAGTTGAGGAAAATCTTGGAACTTCTCAATGCATATTAAGCTATTTACCTGGTAGCACATAATAAAAGTATATCAATATAAACAACTAAGTTCAAGTCGAATCTTGTGAAATGAAGACCTGATTTGATATATACAGAACCATCTTTCAGGGAAACTGACTTGGGACAAACTAAATTCTCAAATTCTTAAGCATCAAAATGTGAAGTTTGCCTCAGTACCTGAATGCGACAGACAACAAAGGCGCCATTTTTCACAAAAAGAACCTTCTTTTTCATAGGTTTCTTCGTCTTTGGATCAATTTGCTGTAGCAGCTCAAGAATTTCACATTCCTCAACTACAGAATGAATGTGCAAGACAGCCTTGTAGCCAGCAGTAAAAATGGCCTGAAGTGGAACCAAAGAAGATATGTACTTGAGACAGATCATATGTTAAATCAAACAGTACGCGAGAAAACATGATATAAAAAGTCTGAAAGTAGACCAAAATATTGACACAAGCATACGTTATCTAGAAGCTCGAGTATCTGTAACTGCGCAATGAACTCAGTAACTGCGGCTATTGGCTTTGCTACACAAAACAAGAAATAAGCTAAATTAATCATGTGAAAGAAAAAGACATAAAGGTCCCCCAAAAATGACCTTCAGAAAAGTAAAGAATATCTAGTTGAAGCAAAAATCTTGCAATTCAACCAATCAAATATAAATTTGTAAATCATCAAGGACTTCGAAGACAAGACTTTCAACTCACCGATTCAACCAATCAAACATAAATCTGTAAATCATCAAGGACTTCAAAGACAAGACTTTCAACTCACCAACACTTGATAAAACAAAACCAGCCAATATATCCTCATCATCGATCCCAGATAATTTAATTCGTAAATTCTCTCCAGGTCCTGCACGTCTAACCTTGTTTTCATCCACATAGACAGCAATAACTTTAACCTGAGTCTGCAAATGATAATACCACATTTAGAACCCGGTAACCAGACAATGAAAAGGACGAGTAGGAGTGCAGTGGGGTGGCGAGAAATGTGCAGATAGTTACAATCAGATCTCACTCACCTTATTTGGCATGACCAACAATGAATCACCCTCGGTCACACTCCCAGATTCTACTTTGCCCATAACAACTGTTCCCATATCTTTAAATTTGTCAATGATAGGCATCCTACAATTTTTAACAATATCGCTCAACAATAAGTCATGGAAGCTAAAACCAGTCAAGAATAATCAGTCAAGCTAGAGATCAAAATATGGTATCAGACTTTATGTGCAAAATTAAGTTTCCACTCCATGATCCTTCTAAAGAGATACTATAATATGTTAGCTTAAAATCTCTTGAGCTCACAACTTCATGGATAGCATAAGCTCATCAAAACCCTCATTTAAAGTTTGAGGAAACAACAAAACACCATCAGATTCATAAATATGGTCTAGACAAATATAACCATCTTTCTCTATAACATTCATTTAAGAATCTGCTTAAAGGTCAGTTGTGCAATTCCCTCCCCTGCTCTAATGTTTCTCCTCAATAAAAAAACAAAAGATAAATCAACTATGTCTCCTAAGAAATGACACAATTGATTTAACTTTTCTGATACCAATGGAAAAAGCTGATGTTAAGAGTACTAGAATGGATGACAAAGTTTGTCGATTATTTTATGAATCATGGTCATTGAACAATTACCAGAGCCAACCCACACCAACTTTAAATAAAACTTAATAGGAAAGGAAAAATATAAATATTGATTGTCCCAACATAAACATTTACCTAAAAGGTCCATTTGGATCTCGTGGGGGAACTTCAATTGCATCAAGAACTTCAAAAAGGCAAGGGCCGTCCCACCATGTACATACAATTTTATCCACTCTGGACTTGATGTTGGAACCAAGAAGACCAGATATTGGTAGGAAGATGACATCTGCAAATAGAAAAAGATTGCAGATAAGGAGGAAGAAATTTTTAACACAAATATGTGAAATATCTTGAAATCCAATAATTCATAGGAAGTTTTACATTTAACTATGCAAACTATTTTGGGCAGTTTCAACTTGTAATAGATACTAAAATCACAATAGCAATCAAATTAAATCATAAATTAACTTCAAAGATGTCTTTAATGTTCAAATAGCTAATAATGATAGTATCAATTCATGTGTATATTTGTAAAAATACATGCTCCAAGTCCATTTAAACTAAGAATAGCACTCTTTATGGTAATTGTTTCAAATTTTCATTTGCAATTAGAACAAAAAAAAAGGATGAAATACAACTATTCAGACTTTCTAATAGTCCACACCTTTTACTTAATAATTACTTATCATAAACAGCCTATTTGGCCAATAAAGCAAAAGGTTCAAGTGCAGCAAAAAAATAATAATAATAACAATCAAGTTGAATTTACCATTTAGGTTTCAATACTATGCACAAATGATAAAGAGAATAAAAGGAAAAGAACCAGCAAATACATAACCCAGTAATGAAATGCCAAACTATTCAGTTCCACTCATCAAATCTACCACCTGGTTAATCTACAAATAGACATTTGGTAAATTCGCTTTGCGGAAGCTTCTAAAATACAGAAAATATCAATGTTATAACATTTTCCAGATTTCCTAGTAACTACTAATCTAGCCCTGAAGCAGTTTCCAATAGGAAAGTTAGGTCACGTCTCTAGTCTCCATGGTCAAATAAAAGGTTCGAAGTGAATTCAGCAAAGAATGGAACAACAAAGTCAAGTTTAACAATACTAAAACAGACCACAAGATACTAGTTGTAAGTACCTTTTTTAACATTGTAGCCTGATGACCTTAGGAATGGAATCAACTTTGATTCAATTTCATCATACCTAAAAGAGACCTTGATGTTAGGAGATATCAAAGTTGAGTGCATCTGGTTCATGCATCACAAAAGAGAAGCAGCCACCACAAATGTCTTGCATTAAGTAACAAAAACAACAGGTGCATGAAAAATCAGAATAAGCACCTCTGTTTTGACCAGTTCACAGTTGGTTCATCCATCTTATTCACAACAACAAGCAGTTTAGTTACACCCAACGTTTTCGCAAGCTGCACATGTTCACGAGTTTGCCCACCTCTCTCATAACCAGTTTCAAACTCTCCTTTTCGAGCAGAAATTACCTTATTGGAAAAAGAGAGAATTCAGTAAAAACTCCAGAAGCAACCTAAGATTAAAACGAAACAAGCAGTTTTTACAGCCTTACAAGTACGCCAATATCTGCCTGAGATGCTCCACTGATCATGTTTGGAACATAGCTCTTGTGACCCTGAGCATCCAAACAAAAAACAAGATGCCATACATCATGAACCACAAAACTAAAAAGCTGACTAATCAAATTACCTATTCTGACTTGACAATTGATATTTTATCTAGAAGGGAACATCACTATGGTTTGTTCAAACTAAAAGACAGTCATAGAAGAATTAACAAAAATAATGATAAAAAATGTGTTTACTCAAAATAGTCATTGATGAACACTCAAACTCATTCAGATAACTAATAAACTATACACAAAAACAATCTTTTAAACTAGATCTTCACTTCAAGTTCAGCTCAAGAACCGTTCAAAACTCAACTTGACTCAATGACAAGGAAGCCAACTCACTGCTGAACTGTTGAGACTAGATTCCAACAGCAATACAGCAAGAGAAGGAATACGAAGTCTACCAATTCAGGCAATATGTGAGGGTAAATTGGAGAATATTAGAGGGGGTGAGTCGTGTGGATGTTAGTTAGAAACAGGAATAAAAGGTTGTTATGGGGGGGAGAATGGGTATTCGGTTATGATAGACTGAAAGGTGAATGTCAGGAGATTTAGCTAGCTCTCAAAGTCTAGCTGAGGAATATCATCAATTCCATTGTTCCTTCATCTCTTTTCCGTATTTCTTCCTATTCTGTTGCTGTTTGTGACTGCTTCTAGTGCAGGTTTCTGCTACTTGTGGTTGTTATTTTGTTATAGTAGGTAGTCTCTAACAAATTGGTATCAGAGAAGGCTTGTGATTGGGAATGGTATCAACAAGGATGGAGGCTAGAATCGATAGTGTAGAAAAAGAAATGTTGAGGATAGTAAAGGATATCACGGGGGTTGAGGCCAAGTTTGATAAGATGGCAGGAGACATTTCCTCCATTTTCAAAATTTTAAGGAGAACAGAGAATAAGGGGAAGGATAAGGAGGTATCCGGGGGAGTAGAAGAGATATTAGAACAGAAATGTGAAGAAGAGACATCAGCTCAGATTGAACCGATAAGAATGGAGAAAAATCATCGGAAGCTTGAAATCCCTCTGTTCTATGGAGAGGATCCTTTTGGCTGGGTTTTTCGGGTGGAGCGACACTTTGAGCTGAATGGGATGTCGCAAGATCGGTGGTTACAGGCGGCAGCGGTTGGAAGGAGACGCCCTAAGTTGGTATCAGTGGAGACAAAACTGGTCACCAATAGCCGAGTGGGAGACGTTTAAGAGAGCAGTGATCCGAAGGTTTGGCAGCTCAAAGGTGGGAAACCCATTAGCGGAGTTGTTGAAGATCCAGCAGATAGGGACGGTGGCCGAATACACCCAAAAATTCGAAGTTGTAACATCAATTCTAAGAGATGTGCCAGTGGAGGTGGTAACGACGGCATTTATGAATGGATTGGAGTATATCAGGGCTAAGCTTCAGATGGCCAAGACGGATTCCTTGGTTCAACTGATGGAGCTAGCCCAGATGACTAGCGGTCGAAATTGGGCCCTATTAGATCAGCCTACAAGAACAAACAAACTACTGAAGACTTATGGAGGCTCGGGAGTACTGGATTCAAACAACTGGGGCATGAAGGGGGTCTCACCCATTAGCCCCAACCAGACTCCTATCTCTTGGAACCCTACTCGCAAGTCGATCGATAGGGGAAAGTTTCGACGCCAGCGGTGAGTCCTAACTCCAAAAATGTACCCATACAAGGCAGATCGTCGGAAAAGTGGGGGGCTAGTCAAGGTAGTGAGGGACGAAGGGGGTTCCGACGAGAGCACTCCTATCCTTTTAAACGTTTAACAGCGGAGGAGATGCAACGCAAGAGACAGCAGGGCATTTGTTATTGATGTGATGCTAAGTACACGCCAGGGCATGTGTGCGGGGAGAAACAATTCCACATTCTTCTAGCTGATGAAGAACAGCCTGCGGAGCTACAAGAGGAAGAAGATGAGCTCGTTAACCAAGTACTTTGTCTTCATCCATATGCGCCAGAAGATACTACCCAGCCCTTACCGGAGTTAGAGTTATCGGTTACATCCCTCAAGGGTATAATGGGACCACAAACCCTAAAACTAAGAGGGATAATCATCGACACAGAGGTAATAATTCTGGTGGATAGTGGAGCATCGCATAACTTTATCAGAAGGGGGTTAGTAGAAGAAATGAAGATGGATGTTAGTCACACGAAACCCTTCAGGGTTAGATTGGGCAATGACTATCGGGTGCAGAGCGTTGGAGTTTGTAAAGGGATAGAGCTAAATATACAAGGAATGGTGTTGAAATAGGATTTCTTTCCATTTGATATGCAAAGTGTCGATGTTATTCTGGGTGTGGCATGGCTGGAGACGGGGGGGGATATTCTGCTAAACTAGAAAAAACAGGTTATGAAGTTTAGGATTGATGGACAGAAGGTTAAATTACATGGGAAGACTATCCCAAGGGCAACTGTAACTTCCCTCAAAACTGCTATCAAGCTTTTACAACACGGGGCAGAGGGCTTCATTCTGGAATATGGAGGACAGGAGGTGTCGAATAGAGAAATTGTGGAGGTCGAAGGGGAGATGATAAGGTTAGATAAACCACTGAATCAGTGATATTCAGACCCTATAGTCGGGAAGGAAATTGAGAGTTTATTGCAGGAGTTTAGAAGGGTTTTCGACCCTGTTACAAAGCTACCACCTAACAGGGCTACTGACCATGTCATTCAGGTAGAACCTGGTTCCAAACCACCTAATGTCAGACCCTACAGGTATCCGTATTGCCAGAAAAATGAAATTGAGAAATTAGTAAGGGAAATGTTAGAGTCCGGGATTATGAGACCTAGCACTAGCCCTTATTCCAGCCCAATTTTGTTAGTGAGGAAGAAGGATGGCGGGTGGAGGTTGTGCGTAGATTACAGAGCTTTGAACAAGTTGACAATACCCAATATGTATCCAATCCCTTGTATTGATGAGATCTTTGATGAATTGGGAGGATCCAAAATCTTTTCCAAGATTGATTTGAAGTCGGGATATCATCAAATCAGAGTGAAAGAGGCAGATATAGCCAAGACGGCCTTCCGAACCCACGAGGGGCACTATGAATTCATGGTAATGCCCTTTGGACTCATGAATTCTCCTGCTACTTTTCAATCCCTCATGCATGAGTTATTCAAGCCTCATCTTAGAAAATTCATTTTAGTTTTCTTTGATGACATACTAGTTTATAGTGGCAGTTTAAAAGATCATTTGGTTCATCTCCGAACAGTCCTCCAAATACTGATTGATAATCAGTTAGTAGCTAATTTGAAGAAATGCACGTTTGGGCAGTTTAGATTGGAGTATTTGGGACATTATATATCTATAGAAGGGGTATCGGTAGATCCTAACAAAATTGAAGCTATTGTTAATTGGCCTGTCCCAAGAGATATTAAAGCACTAAGGGGATTCTTAGGAATATCAGGTTACTACAGGAGATTTGTTAAGGGGTATGGGAGAATAGCAAAGCCACTCACGAATATGTTATGTAAAGATAAATTTCAGTGGAATGAGATGGCACAGAAAGCATTTGAAGCACTCAAACAGATGTTGACTACTACACCTATGCTAACCTTGCCTGATTTTTCCAAACCATTTGTAGTTGAGACAGATGCTTCGGGTGTGGGAATGGGAGCAGTGCTGATGCAGGAGGGCAGACCATTGGCTTATTTAAGCCAAGGGTTCTCAGCTAGAAACCAACTGAAAATTGTCTATGAAAGAGACTTGATGGCGATAGTGTGGGCTGTTCAAAAATGGAGACATTACTTAATGGGCAGATACTTTACCATACGGACAAACCAAAAGAGTTTGCATTTCTTGACTGATCAGCGGTTATTAGGGGAAAAGCAGCAAAAATGGGTTACCAAGTTGCCGGGGTTCAAGTTTGATATAGTTTACAAACCGAGATCAGAAAACAAAGCAGCAGATGCACTGTCTAGAAGGGCTGAAGCTGAGTGCATGGCTGTGAGCATGGGATACCATGAAGAACTGAATCAGCTAGAAGATATGGTTCAGCAAGATCCTAAGCTAAAAGGCATTATACAGGATTTTTTGTTGCAACCGGATAGTCATCCTCCATTCAAGTTGGTAGGCTCGAGGCTTCTCTATGAAAATAGATTAGTATTGCCTGCGAAGGGACCACATATACAGAAGCTAATCAGTGAGTTTCATTCAACTTCGATAGGAGGGCGTTCAGGGTTTTTCAAAACTTATAAGAGGCTGGCCAATGTTGTTTACTGGAAGGGAATGAAATCTGATGTGAAGCAGTTCATCATGTGCTGTGATGTGTGCCAGAAAAACAAATATTCAGTCCTGAAACCTGCTGGCCTACTTCAACTATTACCTATCCCTACTCAAGTGTGGAAAGAAATTTCCATGGACTTTATAAGCGGACTTCCTAAGGCATTGGGAGTAGACACTATTTTTGTCATTGTGGACAGGTTAACAAAATTCAGTCATTTTCTAGCCCTCAAACATCCCTCTACAACGAAACAGGTGGCTGCAATTTTTATTAGAGAAGTAGTGAGGCTTCATGGTTTCCCCAAGATAATTGTGTCAGATAGGGACAGACTTTTTATGAGCATTTTCTGGCAAAAAATTTTCAAGCAATCGGCTACCACCTTGCATATGAGTTCCGCTTATCATTCACCGACGGATAGTCAAACGGAGGTGGTAAAAAGATGTTTGGAGACTTATTTAAGATGCTTTGTGAGTGAACATCCTAAGGAGTGGCCTAAATGGTTGAGTTGGGCGGAGTATTGGTTTAACACCACCTACAGCAGTGCAATTGGCATGACTCCCTTCAAGGCGCTCTATGGCAAAGAACCACCCATCCTTTTCAAGTATACTGATGAAGGATCTTTAGTAGAGGACATCAACCAACAACTAGTGGACAGGAATAGAATCCTGGATGAATTGAAATCTAATTTGTTGAAAGCCCAGCAGCAGATGAAGAAATATGCTAATTCCAGGAGAAGGCCGATGACTTTTGAGGTAGGCGATTTGGTTTATCTAAAGTTGCAGCCCTACATGTTCAAGTCACTAGTCGTCAAGAGTAATGAGAAGCTCAGCCCGAGATATTATGGTCCTTACCCAATTACAACCAAGATCGGAGAAGCAACGTATCAAATGCAACTTCCAACCGCTGCAAAGATTCATGACATCTTCCATGTATCCCAACTTAAGAGAGCTATTGTTCCTATTGCACACTCTCAACCCTTGCCCTCTTTTCTGGATGAAGACATGCAGCTGAAGGTAGAACCAGCCGCATTAGTGGGAGTTCGCAGAAGAATTAATGGTGAATTGGAGGTCTTAATTCGGTGGAAAGATTTACCAGATTTTGAGACCACGTGAGAGAAATTTGACTTCATCAACAATCAATTTCCTTCCTTCCACCTTGGGGACAAGGTGGGTTCTTTTAGGGAATATTAGAGGGGGGTGAGTCATGTGGATGTTAGTTAGAAAGGGGAATAAAAGGTTGTTAGGGGGGATGGGTATTCAGTTATGATAGACTGAAAGGTGAATGTCAGGAGATTTAGCTAGCTCTCAAAGTCTAGTTGAGGAATATCATCAATTCCATTGTTCCTTCATCTCTTTTCCGTATTTCTTCCTATTCTGTTGCTGTTTGTGGCTGCTTCTAGTGCAAGTTTCTGCTACTTGTGGTTGTTATTTTGTTAGAGCAAGTGGTCTCTAACATGAACATTCTATAATAAAAATCTGAGAACATTGTCAAGGAAAAAGGTGTACATAACATCATGAAAAATCTTACTCCAAAACACACACATACATTGCAGCAAAATGCTCAGCAAAATATGACAAGTGTCCCCAAACTCAAGTTCTACATCTAAAAATGCATGACATTGAAATGAGAAAAATTTTATGCCTTACCGGTGCATCTAAAATTGTGAATCTAGATGTCTCTGTTTCAAAACGTGCTCTCCCAACTTCTACTGTTTTGCCCTATGAACAACAACAAGAATCCAACGTACCAATTATAAGCTTAAAATAACTTGTCAAAATGGCTAAAAGTAATATCATCATAACTCTTATCAAAAAAATAAGTTACGTTTCTCCAGCCTCACATATAACCAATTCACATAGCAAATGAGGTACTACCTTAACCCTCTCCTCTTCATTAGTATCCATAATATATGCCATGTACCTAGAACAGAAAAGCAGTCAAGCATAGCAATCAGACAAAGATGAAACATGTCCTGATAAATACAGTATAATATACTTCCCCAACTAATAAGGTAATGCCTTTACCCAGGAACATTAGCTCACATCTCTTTTTACAACTGCATCAGGACAGTTGAAATTTTTATAACAAAGGCTCATTAACTCCCCAAACAGAGTAGCAGAAAGAAGTCCATAAAAAATTTCACCAGATAGGCACTAAAAAGTAATAATTCCCACAAAACCAGAATTCTAGAGAATTAAAGATGACAATACAGAAAATAAAATATAATATCTTTGGAAGCATACTAAACATACTTGTTAAATCTCATATTAATTAGGAGATAAGAGAGATTTATATACAAGAATGAGCCTGTAACTTAAAGCCTTAGAAGTTTTGAATTGAATATGGAGTTTCACCTTGTATATAAACAAACTATGAAAAATATGTAAGTTACAAAAAGTTACAAAAATTTAACACAATATCAAAGCCACTCTTAAGGGGTGAAGCTAAAAATAGCAACCATAAGAAACTAAACCTTAAGACTTTTACTGTCAAATCAACTAGCAGGAAGAATCAAGATTGCTTTATATACAAGAACCGGTCCACAACCTGATGCCTTAAGGCTTTGGGTTAGATGAAATCTTACATCAACTAAGGAAGTGCATTAATTGCGTAAATTTCTCACATCGACTAGGAATAAAAAATAAGAGTGGTTTACAAACAAGAATGGCCCCCTAACCCAATACCTTAAGGTTTAGATTGAGACATTGATTCCCATCTTGTATACAAACTGCCACTCGTCTGAAATAGGAAAATTACAAAATTTAATATGGTATTAGAGCTAGTACCGATTTGATGATGGGCCTCCCACAAATATCTAACCCTATAGGCACACATCAACATCCGTCTTACAAAGTGCATGTACCAAATGTTAGTTCTTACACATGAGAGCAATGTGCTAAGTTGTTAAATTCTCATGTCAACTATGAATAACAATTAAAAGTAGTTTATATACAATAATCCACTCATAACCTAATGTTTCAAGGTTTTGGGTAAAGGTATAGGCTTTCATTGCCTTGTATGTGAACCACTTCTCGCCAAAATATGGAATGACAAACCTAATAATACTAAAACTTCGAGAGAACTGAACATAGAAGAATCTCATACAATCAATGGGCCCTGTCACAAAATTCAAGGCTATACCATACTAGGTTTTGAAAATGACATCCATTCTGCTTATGCTACCGTCTTTTAACAGTAGATGATTTGACCCACTAATTCATCATTGGATCCACCAATTCTATAAGAGATCATGTTGTACAATAAATCTAACAAAATTATGCTTTTTAACTTCTTCAGAATAAGAACTCTAAAATAGGAGGCAGGTTATTAGTTATTTAACATATTAACATTACAAGGGATAATAAAAAGATTACAGAAAGAGAGACTGCTTATTATAAAATCATCTGCCTAGCTTCCACTTCAGCAGATTGATTTGTACAATCAAGATTATAAAATACCACATTGTTTCAAAGGCAATATTACTTTTGATTTACAAAAGTGTTTAGGCTGGCTACCAAGAGCATTTTCCTTTTTGTTTCTGCCAGATTTATGTCTCAAACTTGGCAAGTTACAGAAAAAAAAAACAATATTGTATTATAGATGTTGACAAATTCCAAAGGAGATGCAATATAGTGCTAGCCTAGTAATCTTGACATACCAATGTTGCACACAAAGAATCAGTGACAAGCTACCAAATGCATAAAACAACCAACACTTGCCATTCTCACAAGGCTAACTATAGACTGGGAAACAAACCTAAATTTAGCTATGAATAAATATAATAGTGTCGTTTTTATCTCAGTTTTATAAGAATAAACTACTACTTAGATCAGCTAAAACATATCTCCAAGTGTGTCTGCACTGGATTCCTTACCAGCTTTCTCTACTTTTTTCCTTAGCTTCTTTCTCATATTTTTGGATTGTACGTTCATCAACTTGCCCACTAAGGAAAAGTATCTGCCCTCCAGTAGTGGATTTGCCAGCATCTGTGACCGAAAAGGCGAATCATAGATCATGAAGCAATGATAGCAAACAAATTAAAGCCACAACAATAATATACACAAGCTTACAAATCACAAACAAAAGTATTCTTGATCAAATAAAATATCACAAAAATAAAATTAGTATCACGATTCTGATAAAGACTAGACACTAACAGGGGTAATAATTTGAGATGTTACACCCCAAAGTAATTTAAAATCAAACTATAAGCAAAAAAGTGTCGATGAATGACAAAGCATCCCACAATTTTGCCTGAGACAGAGAAAAATACTTTAAGATTAATGCAGTGGTATCCAGGATCCTCATTAATTTATTACATTTTCCCCATTTAGTTTAGGTTGCTTTCCATTGAGTCTTATATCAGTGTACAAACAAGATTCAAGGAGGTAGTTTTCAATAAGTACTTAGGAATGGGTTTCCCCAGTTTAAAATGAATTTCTGTAAGACTAGTATAAACTGGGATTTTTGCTTTGCAATACAACAGATTTGTTGTTGCCAAAGTTCTATTCAATGAGGTTTGCCATAAAATTAAGTATGTTTCTAGTTTTCCAGCTACAATCAAGCTTCTTCCAACTCATTTTGATGGGATGTCAAGTGTGAGTAGGAATCCCATATTGGAAAGAGATGGAACTAGTGAAGGACATATAAATAAAAAGGACCCATAAACCTATTGACTTAAGGTTTTAGGTTGAAGTATCGTGTCAAAACCCATGAGTATGTTTCATCACTAGGCCCATGATGTAGATCTCCCATGAAGTGGGTTTCCCAAATCCAACAATTTTACATAGTATCAGAGCAGGTTTGATATGAATTATTAATTTCCCGATTGTCCGTCCAAATGTCCAGTCCCAACGGCTCGATCCGTTTACCACTGCGTTTATTTCAAGTAACAACCGGATGTTCAGTTTCAATTGCACTTAAGGGAGAGTGTTAGAGTATCTCATATTGACTAAACATAAAAATGTTAAAGAGTCTATAAGTGATAAGGGTCAACTATTTAAATGACTAGTTCTAGTCATTTTGGTAATGGTTAACCTAAGCCTAATTCTTGTCAATGAGCTCTACACTCTACCAATATTAAAAATTCTAATAATAAACAACCAACAAATTCAAGAACTTGCCTAAATTTTCAAAAAAATATTCAAGAGCTTGCCTAGATTAGGAAGTGCTATTCTTCAAGGGCAGCTGTCAAGCAGCTCCAAGGATGTCGAAAAGCTTATGTTAGCAATGTAAGTGCACCTATATGTAACTCCAATGTTTGTAATGTAATTTTGGAAGCATATCAAAGAATGTTTTGCAAAATATTGACCTTTCTCATGAGGTTAACCAAAAAGAACACACAAAGAATGACCCAATTATTTGGAACACTACAGTAAGACAAGACGACACAGAAATCAAAAGGGCACAAGCTAACTTGGGCTAAACCATAAAGTATGCTCAACCTACCAACATGCCCAATAAACACCACATTCAAGTGCCTCTTCTTCCGATCTTCCAGATCATCTCGTTCTTCAACCTCTTCTGGAGTGAAAACTTTCATGTCTTTATCCACTATTAGCAACCAATTGATAGAGTGAGTAGTAGTAAAAACAAAAGCAATTAAATCCCTAGCTTACAAAGCTGAAGACTATATTCTTATCAAAAACATTTCAAATTAGAATGGAATATTTGTTAATACCTTTTGAATCAACCTGCTCTTCCTGTGATTTCAAAGAACAATCTTTTTTTGTCTCTAAAAAAATTCCATGAAAAATTGATGCATTGATATAGAAGTAAATGACCCAGCATATAAGGCTGAAAACTGGAGTGGTAACACAAAGATTACAAATTAGAAATGAAAATGCTCAGAGTACCTCTAGAATCAAACTCCTCTTCCCGAGATTGCAAACCAGGTTCGTCTTTTGGCTCTGAAAAAAGCCCATGGAAAGCATATGAAATGAAGCACTCAATATAAAAGCTTAACAGTCTTCATCTGCTAAAATTGGCATAATACACAACTATAACAAACTTCTAGAACATGAAGAAAATATGAATGACTTTGCTTTGCAATATTTGCTGCCAAAAAGGCCCAAAAAATGCCAAACTTTGCCAAAAAAAAAAAAGTGAGTAAAGACAATAAAAATATATTTAGGCACAACATAAAACCAACCACAATTTGAAACTCAAAAGGCATGAAAATAATTACAGGTTTATCCACACAAAAGTAAAATAAAACAAAGTAGGTAATGATTCATACGTCAAAATAAACAATGACTCATGTTCACTTCCAGAGGAAGGCAAGAATGCAAGGATCAGCATGTCAAACAATTAAGAAAACCAAAAGATTAATGAAAGGTCTACACTGCTGTCCAGTATTTAGTCACATAGTGGTTAAAGGTAATAAGAGACCTTTAATTAACTCAATCAGGAAACCAAATGAGACTAGTGTGGTACAAGGCTCAAGTATAAATGGATCAATTGAAAGGGGGGAAAAAATTCCACAATCCACCACATGTCAGAATGCCAAAAGAGCAAATATAGATGTCATGCATAATTAAATTACATTTTATTGAAGGATCAAAAAAAATTTGATTCTATTCAAGAGAGATATTTAAATGATTCTATAGCATCCACTCAAATTTTGATTTTTACTTCATGCATAAACAAATTGGATGGCACTCAAATCTTTGATTTCAGTATGCTACTTGAAATTAAGAATGTTATTAGAAATGATAATTTGAACAAGAATTAAAACATGTAAAAAAAATCCATGTAAACTTTCACACAAATTAAAAAATGCCCGGGAACAAGTGAAACATGAAGTGTACTAGACTACCAACCTTCCTCCATTCTATCCCAATTCTCCCCTTCGTCAGGCCTGGCACCTTCTGACCTAACCACCCCATGATTCTCTTCTGCTAAGATTTAGTTTACGCATTCAACAAAACAGTGTTGAAACAAAACATAATGGCAACCCAAAAAATTGAAGGAAAAGGGTAGAAAAAGGAGCAGAGAAAACAGTGAAATATAATCAATTTTTCACAGGCAGTTGAGTTGAATGGTTATAAGTTACCACCTGCCGAATCAAGCTGTAATGAGCGAATCTCCTCCTCAATATCTACAATCAGGAAGAACGTTTAAACTAGTCAAGCTCGTCAATCAGAATATTCACATATAGCTACTAGCTAAGGCAAGTTAAAAGCTAACAGTAACATTGAGTAAATGTAGCCACGCATCACACAGCAAGCAACATCGAAATCTTAATAAAGCGTTCACATTCACCGCCTAAACCTGTAGATACCCAATCCACACAAAGCACAAGTACTTATCCAGTTATAACAGTCCTAGGAACTATCGTTAGAATTCTTCAAATCTAATAAACCATCCGAAGCTAATGAGGTGAGAATATCCATATCACCAACTAAACCGGTAGATAAATCCCAGTCAACGAAACAAACTGAGAAAGAAGAAGAAATGAAATCACCGCAAAAGAAAAAAACAAAAATTATGGAGAGTGATAAAGGTTATAGAACAGAAGTCCAACAATCAAATAAAAAAGAGCTTCAGATGAACATACTACTACAATCAATCTAAGTAGAAGAGAACGAAATTAGAAAAGTAAATAAGGGAAATCAGTGACGTACCCATGGCAAGGGGTTGTAGAATAAGGAAGCTAGGGTTTTTCAGAGGTAGGGAATTTGTATTTTAATTTATTAACTACTTTAATTGCTGATAGTATTTATTAAAACTGCAACTGTTTAGTCTTGAGTAGCCCATCCGAACGTACGTAGTTGATTATTTGCATGTGGACTGCTTACAAGGAGATTTAGCATTTGATCCGGACCCAGTCCAACCTGCCTGACCCGTTGACTGGTTAGTCTTCAGTAGCCCATCCATGCGGATGTGATGAATATTTGTAGGTTGGCATTTGGTCCCGGCCCAGTCCAGCCTGTTGATTGGTCAGTCTTGAGTAGCCCATCCGTGAGAATGTGGTGATTATTTGCTCGTGGACTGCTCACAAGTATAGTTGGCATTTGGGCCTAATAAATATTAGTAAAAAAATATTATTTTGATATTAAAAAATTAGTTCGAGCTGGACTGAGATGGGCTTGGGATTTGGCTCGCTCTCTGCTGCCTCACAAGTCACAACAGTATACGAGTTATGATACGCGTTATGGTAGGATTCTCTGCTGCCTCACAAGTCAAAGCCTCCTGTTTTTACGATCTATTTATTTTAATTTATTTTCTATTTTCTATTTTCTATTTTCCATTCTCTATATTTGTTTTTAAATTTAATTAAAAAAATTTGTTTAAAATTTTTTCTTTCTATTTTTGTTTTTGTTTTGGTTTCTTTCGGTTTTTTAAATTTATTAAAACCATAAGAAGAAATTTTTGTTTTCTATTCATACTATCAACTAAATATTCTATTTAATTATTTAATATATTAATTATTAATAAAAATTATAAATAATTTAATTTAATATTATAATTCATTAATTAATTTAAATTAATTTAATAATTTATTTAGCTTTTTGTAATTAAATAATTTAATTTAATTTAATATATTTAAATATATTTAAAATATCTTCAAAATATATATATTCAAATTTTGATTTAATAATTAAAATATATTTAAAATAAATATTTATTTTAATAAAATAATTTTATTGATAGTTTATTGGTAAATATTATATAAGAGATTAAAATAAATTTAATTAATTAAAAATAATTTATCGTTATGTTTTATCTAATATTTCATTATCATTAATAATAAAAAATATAATTATATTAACATTAATATCCAAATAGATTTTTATTTTTATTTAAAAGAAAAATAAATTAAAAATAGAAAACTAAAAATCTGAATAGAAAAATAAAAGTAGAACTAAATAACCCCTTAGTTTTTTATCTATGATTTTTTTTTTCTTTTTGGTGTGCCGCAACGGAGAGATGAAAATATAATAGCAATTTTGCATGTGAATGAGATAACAATAAATATAAATACAAAAGTTTCCCATTCCCAAATTGCATTATGAGAAACTCTAGCTTCTCTCTAACCTCGTTTCCACACACCCAACCCGAACCCTAGATCTGAACTTTTACGATTTGAATACCTTAGCCCTCTATTTTTCTTCTTTCTTTTTCCTTTGGTAACCTGCAACACAAAGCAAAACAAACACAGTAACAGATCTGAACTCTTACCATCCTCAATTTGAATACTCTAGCCCTCTGTTCCTTTCCAGCTTCTTTTTCCTTTGATGACCTGCAAAACAAACATCAACAGAGTAAATTAGTTTCCATAACTTAATATAAAGACCGATTTTCTACCATTACCTTCTACTTTTAAAACAACCACTTCCTCGAACCTTCATACTAAACCCTCCTCCCCTTCCCAATCTTCTGTAGGCCATCCTTCTTCCTTATCCCTCTCTCCAATTACCCCTCCCTCTTCCTCTGCCATTCCTCTCAAACTTTCAATCCCAACCAACAGTGACATTGTTAGAGGATCTAGGAAGACATGGAAATAGGTCCTGAGAGATAACTCTAATTCTTTCTTGGTTTTCAACCCTCCTGTGGAGATTGAAGGAAAGTTAATGGTGGCTCCTAGTCTAGACATTCTACAGGAAGGAGCTAGGACTTGGGAAGCTACTCTTGTTGGTTTTTTTATAGACAAAAGGTTTA
The DNA here is from genome assembly GCA_025629825.1 of Erythroxylum guanchezii. NCBI lineage: Eukaryota > Viridiplantae > Streptophyta > Magnoliopsida > Malpighiales > Erythroxylaceae > Erythroxylum > Erythroxylum guanchezii. Next base: position 23,360,820 of record JAOTAX010000006.1, read on the forward strand.
TTTTTCTAGTGATACAAGCATGGACTCACAGAAATTGGAAAGGGAGAGGTCTAATGGAGGTAATGCTTATAGAAGAGGATAACTTAATCTATCACGACCAGGTACCACATCGAGCCCATGACAACCGCCGCGTACCCAGGCTAAGGACACTCACGGTACCCTTAATCCAACTATGCAAGATTAACTGAATATCTTTTAAGAACGTTTGGACAGCACAACAACTATTTTTTAAAATCCCAAAACTCAATTAAAACACCTGCAAATCAGTTTTAAACACACTTCTATATTCACATTAAAATTCTACCACAACTTCTGGACTTTTAAGTCCACTCAAAAGCAATCTCAACGACAGTACCAAAGGTTCATACATAAGGTCTTTTACAAACAACAAGACAGTCAAGACTTAATTTATAAAATCATAAAGCATATCAACATAACTAACTTAATAAAAACTGTTCATGAGCCACTATACAACAAAACTACAAAACAATGACTACCCACATGCAGTAATGCCCTGAAAATGTTAAAAGACCGTAAGATCTACTCAGAGCTTCAAGCTCACCAAATTATCATGCATGGTTGGAAAGCGGAGGGGGTGAATACACTATGTATTTAGTGAACAGGAAAACATATATCGCAAATAAAACTTGATACACACCAAGACGGTTTAGATAACCTAAGGACGGGTTTTTCACATATCTAGCATGCACATAACCACCTATAAAGTGAACATACATGGCATAGAAACATATAGGCCTAGCCTATTAATCAACATATATTGGTTAGGAACCACATAAGCTTAGCCTATTAATCACTCTTCCAGTAAACATAGGTTCCTGTTCTAATACACGAAAGCATAAAAGCACCACATGTATAAAACAAATCTTGTCAGAAAATAAATCTCAAAATAGGACAAAACAATCGTGTGTGTTGCTACTAGTCGGCCAAACAAAAATGCACACCCACCGATTCCTAGTGTTGGCTAGACTTTTATTCGTGGTGAGTCCAGACTACAGTCAACAAGAACGTCATGACCATAGGTGATGACCTTGTCGGTGACCAGACCTCTAAGTGTGGAATCACCGCAAATCCCATAGAAAGTTGAAGTAAATCACATGTTAATATAGAAATCACGTATAATATATAGAATACACAAGAAGGGGGGTTAAGTTATGTATTATCTTCGAAGATATTAATCTTTAAAAATTTCTTGAATTTATTTACAAATTCAGATGATCACAAAACAATTCTCTTAAGTCGACGAGTAATACAATCGTAAAAATTATTATCTACTCTTCTAACAATAAGAAAATTAAAAGATAAGAGTTAGAGAATAGACGCCGATATTTTATACTAGTTCACCTTTAACCTTGGGCTACGTCCAGTCCTTAGAGTTTATCTGAGATTTCACTATACTCTTCAACGTTACAAGCATTTTTTCTATAGTCGTAGAGCCTCTTCAGGTCTCTCTTACAAAGTATTCTTTATCTGCTTTCTTAGCCTTTCCAGGCTCTAGCCTTTCTTTCTCTTAGAAAGATATTGTTTGAGCTTCACATTACAGATGTGTTTGCTCTCTTTCTTTTTCACTTGAATACAGAGTTTCTCTAAGTATTGTATTGTTTTGTATCGTAAAAGTAAAGTATTTTTGTTTTTGACTATAACTACTATTTATAACCTAAATCTTCAACTGTCTTCTTGAGAACTCCGCTTCTTGAATCTTCTAAAAACCGTTATCAGTCGAGTCCTGCAACTAACTCTAACTAACTAACTGTTTGACGTTCTAGAATATTTTTCATTTGCATCGTCTAGTACTATGCTTCTTCTGGTGTTGTGCTTTCATCTAGTGCCGCGCTTTCATCTGGTCTATCTAAGATGCTTTGTCGTAATCAACTTTTAAGTATCGTCTTGAGTTGACCTTCTATATCTTCTTATGTTGATCGTCTTGATCTTCTTATGTTGACCGTCTTGATCTTCTTATGTTGACCGTCTTGAGTTTGAAGTATTGTCTGGGTTTGACCATGTATCTTCTGTAGTTGACTATGTATCATCTTAAGTTAACGATTTGTGTCACTTACATTTTTCTGTGCAATTAACAAACTCATCAAAACAGTTAACATTCTTCTATGATTATTATTATTTGATTGTCATCAAAATTAATAGTGAGGTGAAGTCTTCTTGACTTAATAATTGCCCCCTTTTTGATGATAACAAATAATCATAATATTAGAAGATAAAATAATATTCAGGCGAATAAACAAATAATGTACAAACGAATAACAATCAAAGCAATACACAAGATAGACATAAGATATACAATGCTTTCTAATATTTTCCACTTTTCTCTTTTTCTCCTCTCCCCCTATTTGTTATTAATCAAAAAGATAATTCATTTTGGATGCTTTAGAATTTCATAATACATGTGTTGAATATCAGTGCAGATCGTCTTGAGGTCTTGTTTAATAGAAACACATAGAAGTGCTATATCCTCTTGAAGATCACCCACTGAATCACCTAATTCATCAACCTTAGTATGGATTTCCTCAATATTTTTTGCTAAGGCTTCCTGAACTTCCTTCTGCTTGTGACCAGTTTCAGTTCAATTAATGAAATGCTTCAAGAACTTCGAATTAACAATAGGATCTTATTGTATTTCACTGAGTGGATGAAGGTGTTCAACAACAAATGGTTGTCTAGGTGAAACATCTAATTGACCACGCAACGTTACGCTAGTCAAAATAAAATAACTAGACTACTACTATAGCAGTGGTGAGTCTAGGTCGACTCCATAGAGAGTGTATGTAAAGTTTAAGAAATGAAATTAACCGATGTTTAGGAACAACAGGGGGTTTTGGATTTTAAAAGAAGAAAAAAATAAAACTAACTAATAAAAACAAATTAAAGAAAACATGCAATAAAATGATAAAAGTGGAAAATTCAGTAAGGACCCGATTTTTTGTTCAATCTCGGCCTACACCCTGACTAAGAATATTTTATTAATTTGTTATTCTTTAACCTCTTCTAGCAACTATTAATCGTGGGTTAACAATTAACCCAAGTTTTCCCTTAGGTTTTGTTTAATCAAGATACGATCGTTAATTAAACCTAACTACCGAATAACCTAGGATACGATCTATAGATTTAATTAGGCAGTAGCATTACGAATTAGAAAAACCGATTAATCAAGGCAACAACCATGTACGATGCATCATTTAACCTAGGTCATGTTATCTCTAATGATTACGAATCATTAGTCGCTACACATTAATTTCAACATAACAATTACGGATTATATCAAAATTCTAGCAATGGATTTGAAATTAACGATTCATTGAATGCATTAAAATCACCAATTCACACTACCCAATGGGTTCATACACAAATAACCAAACAATAACGAAAATCTGATTATCCATACACAAGACCTAAATCAATTAACATAGGATAACACAATCAAATCCTAATGAGAGAAAGAAACAACAAAATAATTTAAAAAAAACTTAACTTGGGTTGTCGACATCGAAGTCACCTCCGAACTGGCGTTGGGATGCCTAACCCTTTATGGGTCTTTCCCAGAAAAATGCTTCAGCCCCCATCTTAATCTCTAACCGAAAATCCCTTAATTTTTACTATTCACTGCCCCAAGCTTCTTTCACTATTCATCGATTTGACGAATAAACCTTCAGATTTATTGTCCACCTACTGTGCACGCACTCCTCTCACTGTCGCCTGTGCCCTACTCCCCAGCTTCTCCAGCCATAAGCCACAGCTGCGCTGCTTACGCCTACGCTGCACTCCTCTGCGCTGGGTTTTGTAGCTCCTTTACTGTTAATGTCACTGTGCTATGATGGGACAAATAAACCTTGAGGGTTTATTGTCCCAACCTTCTCATTTGTGCGCCCCCCGTAGCATGTGTACCGTTCCTTCTTTAAAACCCTGCTACCTGTCTTCTGCATGTTGAACGCAATGTATGCTGCTTCAACAAAGCAACGCTGTGTTTTCATCGAGCATTAACGCTGCTTCAAAGCAGCAACGCTGCGTTTCACGTACTGCGTGAAAACGCAGCGCAGCCACCAAACTTAATTCTTTTTTTTACAACTACTTGCATTTAAATTATTCCTCTTTGTTTTCCATTTTTCATCTATTGATTTTCTTTGTCCACTCCATGAAGAAAAATGAGTATTAATCTTTGAAAAATGTCCCAAATGGGGTGTTTTTGACTCACTTTAATTTCTTTGCTTCGAAATTGTACCAAAAATCACTTATAAATTAAAGTGAGTATCTTAAGCATTTTGTATCATTAATCGCTAAGTGTCAATAATTAAATATATCAACAATTAAACACATATCAATTTCCCCCACACTTAGCTTTTGTCTGTCCTCGGGCAAAACATCCAAATTAAGCTCAAACACCCATAACATTTACTCAATTCCCATATTTTCCAAGACAATATAATCATAACCAAAGATAAGTAACTTTCAAAAATCATAGCAAGATGTCAACATTCCAATCTTTTACTTATGATCAATCAACACTCATCATCTTTAAAAACTGAGCAATCTAATGGTAGACTCGAAAAATATGTTTAATTAAAATATATCCATGGGTATACTCAACACCATTCATGATCATGACAATCCACAACTTTGCATATCATTTCATTTCTCCACCACTAATGTTCA
>JAOTAX010000006.1:23373533-23388023 GCA_025629825.1 Erythroxylum guanchezii
AAATCTAAACAGGTTCGTATAGTTTTATCAATTTCTTGTTTTATGTTTCTAATTTAATTCTGTTAAAGTTGATTCTGGTGGAAAATTTTAAATTCATTCCGCTACGCTTAGATTTGATCTTGCGTATATTTTCCAACACCAAGCTACCTCCCCACACTTGAAAGACACATTGTCCTCAATTTGTGATGAGATCACTACAAACAAAAAATGCAATTACTAAAGCCAAAAGATGCGAGAGAGAGAGAGCAGCAGAGAGGCCACAACTTCTTAGATCTCCGGTGGTCTTTACTCCCCCTTAATCCATGACTACGTCTTCTTCTTCCCCTTCCTCATCTCGTGTTCCCTTAGCCCAAATCACTGCACCATTACCTAGACCTTCCCCTTCGAATCCTTTACCAAACCTTAATCTCATCCAAACTGTAGATCCGAACCATCAAGTTTCTTCTTCTTCTATTAAGAATTAGACACCATTACCTAGACCTTCCCCCTTCGACTCCTCCACCAAACCTTAATCTCACCCAAACTGTAGATCCGAACCATCAAGTTTCTTCTTCTTCTATTAAGAATTAGACAACTAAAGGAGGGCATAATCAGGCTGAAAAGTCTTTTATACCAGAGACTTCCTTAAACCCTCAAGACCCTAGAGCTTCGATGAAAGCACTTCCAAAAACCTAGACATCAGTAGTTTCTGAGTTAGTGGAGGAATCCTCAAATGTTAAGGCATTGGCCTATTACCCCTCGGAGATTAAGGATGACCAAAATTTTGTCATCCCCCTGCTAGAGTTAGCGTAGAAAGGTGCAGCAAAATTTCGAAATGCTCTGATAGGCTTTTTCACAAGTAAGCATCCTGCCTACCCAGTGGTTCAGACAACCCTCTCGAAATCATGGTTAGCCTTTGGATTAACTAAAACTCTGATTACTAGTTCAAACAAGTTTCTGTTCAAGTTTGGTTCGGAGGTGGGTATGAATGAGGTACTAGAGAAGGGCCCTTGGCATATGCAAGGGAAGCCCTTATTATTAAGGAAATGGAGCTTGCATGCAGCTGAGCAAGAGGAGATCAGGTATGCTCCAACGTGGACTAGATTACACAATATTCCATACGAATACTGGAACAACGAAGGGTTAGGTAGGATAGCTAGTGCAGTGGGGCATCATTTGCTTATGGATATCTAAATAGCTAGGATGTCTAGAATTATATATGCCGGAATGTGTGTGGAATTGGATTTGGAGAGGAGTTGGCCTTCGTCCTTTCAGTTGGCCACTTATAATGAAGAAGGAAAAGTATTATTTGAGGAAATTAAGATATAATATGAATGGAAGCCTAAGAATTATACACAAAAGAAGGAGTGGAAACCTATAGGCCCCGTGTTTAAAACTGGGACACAATAAGAGTTGGAAAAGGAGGATGTTTCACTACCTATATATGTAAACGAACTTCAGGAGTGTGGGCAGGAGCAAGGCTCTGAAAAGGATCAAGTAAGTCCTAAGAAGAGCAAACCTTCTGAAATCTTTGAGGAGCAAAGTAAAGGCAAAGAAATTCAACAGAAGTAGGATGATTCTAAAGGATGCCTTAAAGATGCTGACTGTCCTGTTGTGAGTCCAGTAGGTATTCCTATTTCCTCTCCTATAACTGATTTGGTTCCTAATAGCTCTATTGAATCTCAGAGTCCGAGAATGTTGGAAGGGGCAGGGGGATTTTACTGTTAGGAAGTGCAGGAAATCTAGGACGAAAAAGTAGTAAGGTTTTAGTTCTGTATAGTGTGATGGATTCAGGTTTTTGGAATATCAGGGGTCTTAACAACCCAAAAAAGCAGCTAGCTGTTAAATCTTTTTTAAAGATGTTGTTTGTCTCTTTTGTGTGTTTGATAGAATCTAGGATTAATTCTTGTTTCCTTTTGAATAATATATGCTTTTCTATGTTTCCCAGATGGCATTACTATAGCAATTTAGATTAAGCTTCTTGTGCTAGATTAGTGATAGCTTGGAATCTAGATCAATTCTTATGTTCTCCTTTATTTACCAATGATCAACTGATTCATTTGGAGGTGACCCCTATGAATTGTGCTTCAGTTTTTTTTTATCACTTGTGTCTATGGGTCTAATAATTTTAATCATAGGAAAATTCTTTGGTCTGCCCTTTCTAATATCAAACTCATTGTTAGGAGTCATCCGTGGATTATAGTTGGGGACTTTAAAGCCATTATGTTTTCTCATGAGGTTGAACCTCTTAGTTCTGCGATCATTAATGGTATGAATTACTTTAGGAAGTGTGTAGAGGATTGTGGGTTGTATGATTTAAATTATAAAGGTCCTAGTTTTACCTAGACTAATAAACAATCTAGTGATCTCCACATAGCAAGAAAATTAGATAGAGTGCTTATCAGTTCAAATTGGAGTTCTAGGTTTCCTAGATCCTATGGAGAGATTCATAACTGTAACATTTCATACCACTCTCCAGTAGTGATTAGGTCTTTATCTACCCTAAAGAAGAGGTCCTCTCCTTTCAGGTTTTCCAATTTCCTAGCCTCCCAGCCAAATTTCCTTCAGATAGTAGAAGATGCTTAGAATTCTCATTTCTGGGAGCTCCTATGTTTTGTGTGGTGTCTAAGCTTAAAATAGTCAAAAAAGTACTCAAATCCCTAAACTCAGAACTAGTAGGGGATGTTAATGTTAAGGTTGAGACTTGTTAAGCTGTCTTTAAAAATATCTAAGACCAAATGAGACTTCTGCCTAATAGGACTCAACCGGTAACAGAGGAAAATGAGGCGATTACTAACTTGATTAAAGCCTTAAGTGATTAAGAGTCTTTCTATAAACAATCTTCCCAGATTAAGTGGCTCAGGGAGGGGGATAGGAACACCAAATTCTTCCACAATTCACTCTTGTCAAATAGAAGCAGGAACAACACTCACTCATTAGTGTTGTAAAATGATCATAGGATTGCTGACTTAAAAGAAATCCAAAAACAAATCCTGGCGTTTTTCCAAAACTCTCTTAGGAATAAGAAAGACCTAGGTTCTTCTAGGGAGTATGCGGATGCTCTTTTCCCTCATCCGATTCTTAAAAACCTTAGAAATAACCTCTTAGCTGAAGTCTCTACACATGAGATTAGGGATGTATTCTCCTCTTTCAACCCTAATAAGGCCCCTGGTTCGGATGGGTTTAATGGCTTCTTCTTTAAACAAACATGGCACATCATTGGGGATAATGTCACTAGGGCCATCCAAGATTTTTTCCAACATGGGAGGCTTCTCAAAGAGCTTAACTAAACTTTTATTTCTCTAGTTCCTAAAAAGAATCATCCGTCCACTGTTTTAGATTATAGACCTATCTTCTGTTGTAACATGATCTATAAGATGACCACTAAAATCATGGCCAATAGACTCAGAGAGATACTGCTCCATATTATCAGCCCAAATCAAAGTGCTTTCATTAAGAACCATCATTTAAGGGACAACATCCTCTTGACTTAAGAAATTTTTAAGAACTACCACCTTGCTAATAATTATAAGAGATGTGCTTTTAAAGTGGATTTGGAAAAAGCCTATGATTCAATTCAATGGGATTTTCTCCTGAATGTTCTCTTAGCTGTAAGACTCCATCATAAGTTTATCAAGTGGATTGAAGAGTGTGTTACCTCACCTTTATACTCTATCTTGATCAATGGATCTCCTACTAAATTTTTTAGTGGTAAGTCAGGTTTAAGACAAGGAAATCCTCTATCTCTGTATCTCTTTATTATCTGTATGGAAGTACTCTCTAAGAGTCTGAATGCTTCAGTATCAAATAGTGCTTCTTTTAAGTATCACTGGAGATGTAAAGCTCTTAAACTTTCCCATCTTTTGTTTGTTGATGATCTTTTATTGTTTTGTCATGCTAATTCAACTTAGATGCATACTTTACTTAATTGCATGTGTACTTTCTCAAATTTTTCTGGTATGAATATGAACCTTAAGAAGAGTCAGTTCTTTTTGTCTCCTGATATGGATCATATGGCCCATCAGATGGAAACTCTTTTGGGTCTCAAAAAAGGTTATCTCCCTATAAGGTATCTGGGAGTTCCTTCGCTAACAGGTAGATTGTCTAAGAGAGATTGCTTGCCACTGTTGGATAAAATTGATTCCAAGGTTAATAAATGGACCCATAAAACTTTATCCTATGCGCGTAGACTTCAGTTGGTTATCTCAATCCTCTCCACTTTGCAGGTCTTTTGGTTTAGTCAATTCATACTTCCCTCCTCCATTATTAAAGAAATAGAGTCTAAACTTAGGGATTTTTTTATGGTCCGGGAAGGTGGAGTCCAAAGTTCATGCAAAATTTAAATGGAATGATCTTTGTAGATCTAAAAAAGAGGGTGGACTAGGGATTAAACATTTGTCTACCTGGAATAATATCTTGTTAGGAAAAAGAATATGGGTTCTTTTTAATGATAGAGAAGCCTTGTGGGTTAAGTGGGTACATACCATTATCCTTAGAAGGAAAATTTTCTGGAGTGCTCTACCGACTAATAATAGTTCTTGGAGTTAGAGAAAGATTCTACATGTTAGAGATCTCATTGGGAATCAATTCAGATTTAGTATAGGAAATAGGAATTCTACTATCTTATGGAAGGACCCTTGGCATCCTAGAGGTATCTTAAAGAATCTATCAACTCCTAGAGTGATCAATGGATCAGACCTCCCGATGAATGCAAAAGTAGCCGATGTTATTAGAGACAATGGATGGTGCTGGCAAGATGCCATAAATGAGATCATTTGTATGCTAAAACCACTAATGTATTTACCAGATTATTCCTGATCTGATAGTTTGGAATGGATTGTCAACCACTCAAAAGCATACACAAATTCTTCAGCTTACAAATTTATGAGACCTCCTATTCTGAGTGTGCCTTGGCATAAACTAGTGTGGCATAAAGGTACAAACCCAAGGCACTCTTTCATCTTATAGTTAGCTTTTCTTGATAAGATACAAACAAGGGATAAGCTCATTTATTCTTATGTTCCAAATCACTACTCTTTATGTTACTTGGATAATGAGTCTATCAACCACCTCTTTTTTGAATGTTTATTCTAAAAATCTGTGTGGTTACAATATCTCAACCACTTCCAGATATACATTCCAAATTTGTTAAGCCTCTAATCCATTCTAAATTGGTTCAATTAGCTTCAAAACTTTAGAAATTTTGATCCCAACATCTTTATCATCCTACTATCTGTTATTATGTATAACTTATGGTCTGAAAGGAACTTCAGTACCTTCAGAGACACAGCCATGGAAGTGGGGAGCATTATCACTAGAGTGATCTTCCAAGTTATGGAACAAATTTGCGCAAACACTGAGAGAAGGTAATTGTGGAGTTTTGTGTTCTTTTTGGCTAATGTTATGTTTTCAGGTTAAGGAATTTGAGGTAAAGAGGAGTCTTCTCCCTTTTTACAAATTTATAAAAATGTTGAACCTTATCATCTTCAAAAATGTCGAGTTCTATTTTGGATGTGTGGGTGTGTGAGTAATGTTGATGGTTCTGGGAAGGTTTTTCACAAGACTCAAGGCTACGAAGATTGGTGTAGGGACTGATTGGTTGCAAGTATAAGAGGAATAGGTTTGTGAATTCTGCATTATGGAAAAGTCCTGTACTTTTGAAGGAAAAGTTGGCTTCAGTGAAGGAGGGATTAAGCAAGCCATATTAGTATCCCGAATGATCAGATGCTATAAGAGTGCAATGACTATAATGATAGGAGGAGGTAAGTCTATCTTCTCAAACCATTATCGAAGGGACGACAATACTAGGCAGTATTGTATTTGGTCTTGAATAGTTTTAATTCTTCTGTAATACACTGCTGTGCTTGTACTCAGTTTAGGTTACATCAAGTTTGTTCGGGTGGGTTGGTTTTGTTCTTGGTCTCGATATGGGATCTAGTTTTTGAGGAATCTCTAGCTATGTACGTAAACCCTTATTTTCTTGATTTATAATATTATTGATTTATCAAAAAAAAAAGAATCCCAAACAAAATCTAACGATGAGATCTTTTGAAAATAATTAATATTGCAATTTTTATTTATTAAACTCAAGGGTCAATTAGGTTTGAGGAACTGATTACAATTGCAATTCTAAATATTGGATTTGTGTCAAATTTATAGTTAATTTAAGAAAATAATAAGTTCTTCAAAAAATTGAATTCCTTAATCTTATCTTTCAAATAAGAATTAAGTTAAAAAATAATATAATGAATTAATTGTAAAATTGAATGTTACGTTGTTTGTCAATTCCATAAGACTGACAAATAACAAGAATTAATATTTCTTATTCCTAATTTAAAATTTAAAGATGCTAAATATTAATGAAGAATTTAAGGAGAAAAAAAGAAGTTTGTCATATCATTATCAACTCGTTTATCTTAAAACCAGTATGCTCATCTTTTTTTCGCGATAGGATTTGAGAAACAAGATAAAGGATGGAGGACATATGATGATTGTGTAATTCAAAATTGTCGGATAGATCATCTTTCTACTCCGTGCTATAAATTTTTATCCACAAATTTCAGTATGTTTTATTTATTTATTATAAAACTTGTAGCTAAAAATAAACGACATAAACAACCACGTGCTCAAAATTGCAAGATTGGTGATAAAATAATTAATATTTTATAGGAAATGAAAAAGTCCTATAAATAAGACAAGGTGATATGACATCACACTTAGAGATTCCTTTACATGTTATAGAGTACCTTTTGCATTTTGTATTTAACGTAGCTGTTGGGGGTTGGAGCACCCTGTTCCATTTAATCTGGTCCACATATTTGTGTGGACCTCACATAAATGTGTGGATGAGATTTAATAGAACAGGGTTGTAACTGGTTTATTAGAACAGAAGATTTGATCTAAGCTGTTGGCTACTCCTTACCTTTCAGACTTTTTTTTGTCCAATCCAATGCTTTAACTACGTATAATTTCATTTGCTTGAAGTCAATGGCAGTACATCTCAGAAGCTAGAAATATGACTAAAGCATCTACATCATGTCTTTATATCAGCCTTCTAACCTTCGACTTCTATCTCGCTTCAGGTACCATTTTTATGGCTCAGCTGTGCATCGCCCTCTCCTTTATTTCTGTGGCATTCTAACTTCAAACACCTAAAAGTTGATTTATCTTTATCTCTCTCGATGTGCTGATTTTGTCAAGTTGATATTGTAACTAATAGTGTTAGCTAGCCATATTCCACCAAAACGAGTTTAACAGTAATCTGCTTCCAACTAGTTGGCAATGTTTAAATTGGAAATTAGCTTCATGATGATTGTAATTTAGTGACAAAATAATTTAAAGATTATTATTTATCTTGTACATATTTAGATATATATAATAAAGTTCAAGTGATAATTATTTATTGTAAATGAATTTATAATGAGATTATAATTATGAAATTCATATTAAATTTATGTATTATCTCTAAATGTTCCTAACCATTGTTCTATTAAGACTAGACGTTAATAAAAACATAAAAAGACTAGCACATATTATATTTCTCCTTATAAATGAAGTAATCGATCTCATATACTAAAATATAAATACACTTAAACAAATGTGAGTGCTTAGAGAACAAGTTCATTGAACTCATCTCATATGAGAAATCCATTTAAAATATTACTTGTATGTCTATAAAAATTCTCATTATGGTGATTGTATAAGTAATCGTTTGACTTTAGATCTCTAAAGTTATCTGTTATAGAGATTGTTATTATTTGATACTATTTATAACTTATTATAATACTAAGTAGTTCAATCGATAGTCACTGGATATAGCATGAACTATATAAAGGTAGTTAAGTGATCAAAATAAGATTCATCACTCCAAAGTAATTAGGGAGAATGTTTCATTGTTTTCGATTATTATTGATGCAAAGAAGCCTTGACCAAGGTGGAAGGACGTTTTGTATTAGTTTACAAAAGTCAATAATTGAATTAAGCTAATGGTGTAGAACTAATATAAATGGACTCAAAATAGAGTATACATTGATTTCATACTCTGTCTAATCAGAACATTGTATGATGAAGAGATTGAATTATACAAAACATCATGCACGAAAAGGTTAATAAAAACCACTTTGGCATTTCTAAATATTTAAGTGGTCATGATATGTTGTTAGATGTCAATCTTAATTTATTGATGTGTGTTCTTCAGAGAATGTTTGTAGAGAGTGAGAGAAGATGATAAACATTTCACGAAAAGACTCTTTATTTTCACACAACACTTGCACAAAAATTGGTGTTTTTTAAACCCTTCGGCCTTCCTCTAACCCCCAACATCAATGGAGAGAGTTAGTGGGAATTAAATGGCCATTAATCCCACTTAATATGCAGGAAAACATTTACCCCTTCTTTAAAGGGTAATTTTGTCATCTTACTTAATAAGCAAGATTCATATGTGTCATATGATTCATAATCAACCCTAAAATACCATATTTGTGTAGCTTAGTCATGCATCCCCATTCAAAATCATTTTACTCATTCTTCACATCTCCAATGCGTGTGACCCTTTAGGTTCTCGGTTATATTGGTCATTTAAATTAACACTTAATTCAAGCAAGTTAGGTATCTAACAACACATCATAACCCCCAATTGACAGAAAAGTCAGTGGTTTGACTACGAACCATTCCATAGACAATGTTCCCGTGCAATTTGTCCTTTCACCATCTATAACCCACTTGGTTCAGAGTATAGTTAAAATATCAACTCCCACTACAATGACTACGTCACACGTAGCCTAAGTGATGTTAGTTCTTGTCCCGAAGGCTCATTACTCAATTGGATGTGTTACTGGAGACTATCTTTATGACATTTCCACTCTGGCCAGAGATTCTCGAGTAATGACCTCGACAAGAGGTCGTGGGTATCATCTCCTTTAATCAGGAGTGGTGAATCCTTTATTGGTTACTCAATTTCTTCAAATACCTCAAGCTGTACCCAATCACCATCCTCTAAGAAACCTCTAAGAGGCAACAAGGAATGGAGTCAAAGTATATGATCCATATCCAAGATATCCTTGAGCACCTTAAGTCTAAAAATATTTTCACCATTGCTATGATGAGACTATCATTGACACTATAATAGATTATCCATATGATTGTCTCATAGTAGGTCATCCAATGTACTTACTACTCTTAGCAAGCATCCATAAGTTAACTCTAAACAACTCATGCTTACAGCTTATGAGATCCACTGCTTAATCCAATCAAGGAGTATAACATGTGCTAGTCTGTCTAGATTAATAATGTCCAGTCTCATTAATCCTATAACTAGGGATAATTTAGACACTAATATAATTACAGATGATAAGAATCTCACTATCATGATCTCATCATGATTTCCTTTATGCTATGTAATGTATCAAGGGATTCATTAATTCGATTTAAAATCATTATCAATTCATAAAGAATATGAACATCAACTTAATGAAAACGTCTTTTTATTAATCATAAATATTTGTACAATAAGTGCTAAAGGCAATTTCCTTTAGAGCTCTTTTATAAAAACCTCTCACTTACACTAAAGTAAGTTGCCTTATATCTAATACCATAGGCAAGTACATAAGAATAATATCTCTTTTGGGGAATTGGCTTAGTCAAAAGATCAACAATATTCGAATCATTGGGCACTCTCTCTATCTTGACATCATTTCTACTAATAATTTCTCTAATCAAATGGTATCACATTAATATATATTTGGGTTTTTTATAAGACCTTGTTTCCTTTGCTTGCTCTATGACACAATTGTTGTCATAATACAACTGTACTAAGTCAACAATGCTAGGAACCATTGCAAGTTTCATGATGAACTTCTTGATACAAACTGCTTCCTTTGCTACTTCTGAAGTGGCAATGTACTCTACTTAGGTTGTTGAATCTGTGGTTATCTCTTGTTTGGAACTCTTCCAACTAACTGCTCCATAATTCAATGTGAAAATATATCCTGACTGGGATATGGAGTCATCCCTATTGGATTGGAAACTGACATCTGTATACCTGCTCACAACAAGATCTCCTTCTCCATATACCAAGAATACATCCTGAGTTCTTCTCAAATACTTAAGGATATTTTTGACAGCCACCCAAGGACCCTTAACAAGATTCGACTAGTATTTGCTCGTAACACTTAGAGCATATGATACATTAGGTCTCTTACATAACATAGGATACATGATTGATCCTATAGTCGAAGGATAAGGGGTCAAATTCATGCGAGTCCTCTCACCTTATGTCTTTGAACATATAGATTTCGAGAATGTAATCATATGCATCATGGGAAGATAACCTCTCTTAGAATGCTTCATGCTAAACCTCTTTAGCATCTTGTTTATATATATAGATAGAGAAAGACCAGGCAACTTCTTATATCTATCTCTATAGATTCTTATCCCCAAAATATAAGTTATTTCTCCAAGGTTTTTCATGGAGAAATTCTTAGACAACCAAATCTTGACTGATTGTAAAGCTGAGACATCGTTTCCTATTAGTAGCATGTCATCTATATATAACACAAGGAATACGATTGTACTCCCACTAAACTTGTTATATAAATAAGGTTCATTCGAATTTTGTGAGAAACCGAACTCTTTTATTGCCTCATCAAATCAGATATTCCAACTCTGGGATGCTTGCTTCAATCCATAAATGGATTTTTGAAGCTTTCATACCTTGTCGTTATCTCTGGATATGAAACCATCAGGTTGTATCATGTACACATCCTCGATTAGGTTTCCATTAATGAAAGTTGTTTTACATCCATGTGTTATATCTTATAATCATGATAAGCAATAATGGCCAGAAGTATCCTAATGGATTTAACCATGGCTACCGGCTAAATGTTTCATCATAGTCAACTCCTTATTTTTTACGATAACCTTTAGCTATAAGCCTAACTTTATAGGTAACTACATTACCCTTCATGTCGGCTTTCTTCTTGAAAGCCCATTTGCACCCTATGGGTTTTATCTTTTTGGGTGGGTTAACCAAAGTCCATACTTGGTTTTCATACATGGAATCCATTTTGGATTTCATGGCTTGAAGTCATTTGTCAAATTTTGAACTCTTCAGAACTTCTACATAGGTAGTAGGCTCATTGTCTTCCATGAGCAATATGTCATTATGTTCACTTATGAGAAATCCATCTCTCTAGAGCATGACGTGTACTACTTGACCCACGAACTTCTTGTGTATCAGAAGGTTGAACTATTGTTTCATTATTATGAACAACAGTCTCAAGTTCAGGTAGTTGATATGCATCTATTTGAGCATCTTGAACTTTCACAAGTTCAATTTTTCTCCTACTACCTTCTTTCAGAAGAAACTCTTTCTCTAAAAAGACAATAGGTTTTGAAACAAACACTTTTTGTTCCAAAATATTATAGAATTGATATCCTATCGTTTCTTTAGGTTATCCTACAAACATACACTTTTCAATAACTTCTAGCTTATTTAACTGAATTCGCTTTATATAAGCCGGACAACCCCAAACTTTCATGTGAGAAAGATAGGGTTTCTCATTAATCCACATCTCATATGGAGTAACATTAACTAACTTTGAAGGAACTCTGGTTAACACATAAACAGTAGTCTCGAGTGCATATCTCCAAAAGGATTTTGGAAAATATGCTAAGCCCATCATTGACCTTACCATGTCCAACAAGGCTCAACTTCTCCTTTCTACCATACCATTATGTTACGGTGTGTAAGCTGGATTCCATTGGGATACTATCCCATTATCTTTGAGATAATTTAGAAACTCTTGGCTTAAGTATTCACCACCTTAGTCTAATCGAAGTGTTTTAATACTTCTACCTAACTGTTTCTCTACTTCATTTATGAATTATTTGAACTTTTCAAAAAACTCATATTTGTATCTCACAAGATACACATACCCATATCATGAATAATCATCGATACAGCTAATGAAGTATATGAAACCACCTTTGGCATGTATGGACATCGGACCACATACATTTGCATGTATTAAGTCCAATAACGCAGTAATTCGTTCACCTTTTCCCTTAAAGGGTAACTTTGTCAACTTGCCTAAGAAGCAAAATTCACATGTGTCATATGATTCAAAATAAAATGACTCTAAACTACCACGTATGTGTAGTTTAGTCAAACATCTCTCACTTATATGGCCAAGGCGACAATACCATAAGTACGATGATTTCACGTTATCTCGTTTTTGTCTTTTATTGTTATTGATATTTAAAATTGGATTGGACATATCTAATATATATACCCCATTGCAATAATGTACCTATAGATAAGGCATTTCATTCAAACTAATAAACAACCATTGTTACTAAAATTTAAATGGAAACCATCTTATTAAAGCTAGAAACTGAAATAATATTCTTAGTCAATACAGGCACACCTCATACAACTTACAATAATTTAGGAGCAGTCTCCTTAGCTTTCTTCTTGGCCACACCTTCCTTAGGCCTTGTGGACTTCTTCTTCTTTTGGTTCTTCTTCCTCAAACTAGAAGAGTCCACCAGCATCACAGCCTTAATGTCCTTCCTGACAAATGGCTCAACTATTTTGAGTAAGTTGATCAATTCAGGAATCATGGTGGATATCTGGTTCATCCTATAGTTAAGCACAAATTGTGAATAACTATCAGTCAAACCAGTCAGAATTAAGTCTATACTTAATTCATGATCCATGAGGAAACCCAAGGAGGCCAACCTCAATGTAGCTATTCATCTTCAGTGCATACTGCACTAGAGATGTCCCCTCAGCCATCTTGGAGCGGAAGAGCAATCTTGAGGTCTTGAACCTTTCAAACCTTGCTTGCTTATCAAATAGCTCCCTCAGATGATATATTATGGTGTGAACATCCATAGCCTCATATTGCTTTTGCAACTCTGGTGACGTAGTTGCCAACATGATGCAACAAGCCATCTCAATATCACCAAGATGCTTTCTATATGCCTTCTAATCCCTATCAAAAGCATCAGCAGTAGAGGGATCGGGAAGTGGTTCATCTAAGACGTAGTCTAATTTTTTTTATTTGAGAACTATTCTCAAATTCCTAAACTAGTCTAAGAAATTTGGCCCAGTCAAATTGTTGGCTTCCATTAATGAGCATAAGTTCACATTGGTTGTCATGTTGTCGATTCTGGCATCCTAAATGTCAAAGAGAGATGGTGTTAGACTGTATCTAAATGCATGTGAATTAGGAATTAACTAACACGTATTATGGTTCCTACTATTTTCTCGCGAATCTATTGGATCCTGTTTCCGGAACCCAACCTTTGCTTTGATACTATAAATGTTGGATCCCGCTTGAGTCCTGAATCCAACCTCTTAAGCGAAATCATGAAACGTGATCTTCTTTATTACTCATTATTATTTTTTGAATTTCCAACACTCTTCGGAATCATGAAACATGTGCGTCTTACCCTGTAGGGTTAATTCATTTAGCCCTTATAAAGCATGAGCTTACTACTTAAATAAGGCCCAACAATCAATCCAAAATTGAATTCATTTAACCCTCATAAAGCCTGAGCGGGTTTCCTTGTTAGGGTTACTTCAAAGTACCCTCATTAGCCATCATCGGTTCACATTGTTCACATAACATCTCAAGCCACAAAGGCGAGCCCACATAATGAAATCACAAAAATTACAATTGAATTCTTCAAACATGTATCTCTTAGTCTTTAGTTTATTTAGAAACAAGAACCACCTCATTCGTAGCTCTATAGCTCAAGATATGCTTAAAAATCCAAAGTATGGTCATAGCCCAATCAAGCTCTCCAAACTGACCTCTCACTTTCTTTCCATCAAACTTTTTGAATTTAACTGCAAAGGCTATCAATTCTTATGTAGAGGTATAAAAACACGTTAGGAATCTAACGCCTCAAGAATCACAGTAATCGGAGGTCGGACGAAGAAGTTATGGCCAAACGAATCCAACTTGTTCATGACTTTACTCCTATTGAACATACTTTGACGCAAACGCCATAACTCTCACTATAAGTGTCAGATTGACTTCGTTTTTGGACGGTTAGAAAGAAGACATCTAGGTCTAAAACTTTTGTGAAGACCAAAAATTGGAATTATGTCTTTAAGAGGGTCAAAACACACGGATCGTGTGATCCAATACGGTCAGGCCGTGTAACCTTCGCGTGAAATTGTGTCCCTGCGCCCAAAAACACACAGCCCATGTGATTTTACACGGGCAGGCCGTGTAACCTTCAGGTGACACAAAATTTTCACCCTCCAAGACCCCTACAAAGGGTCCTAATGTAACACCCCACTCTCGCAGGACCCGAACCCGACATCGATGGTGATATCCAAGTCCATGCCTCGCGAGGGTGGCGTGCTACATCACTTAGTTCGTCAAAAACTCAGTATAAAACTTTTTTTTTGTTTCAAGCATACGTGAAAATCAATAATCGTAAATTTGGGCCCACTTTTATTCAGAAACATTTTCATTTATAGTAGTTTCCAATTTT
>JAOTAX010000006.1:23388123-23399973 GCA_025629825.1 Erythroxylum guanchezii
GGCTTAGAATGCCATTAGAGATTTGTAAAACCTTATTCTTTTGCTGTTAAGGAAATGTGAACTGTGTATGAATGATACTGAGATGATTGTCAGCTCGAACAGATGGTTCGAGCATAAGTTGTGGATATATATATACATGTACACACATACGCCTAAGTGAGATTCTTTGGAAGACAAAACAGGAATTATGAAGGATCAAATATAGTTGGAGGTGATGAGATAAAGGAGTTAAGATTTGAGAGTTTAATGAAGTAAATTTTGAGAACTAAATGATTAAGCTCAGGACGTTCCAAGTTTGCGAGATGCAAATTTGCAAACCTTCCTTAAAGAAAAAAAAAAGAAATTCGTGTTATGATTTTAGGGAGAAATTCGAATTGATCTAAGCTAAGTTAGACCGAGTGGTCTTCTAGAGAGCAGTAGGTCTTTCATTTAGCTTTCCAACGGTTTATAGTAGGAAATTGTTGGACATCAGAGTGGAAAGTTATGGTCCTTAAAAGGACAGATGTTTAGGAGTGTAAGTGATATCGTCTGTAATGACGTCATTTCATCTTAAGAATGCATCGTTTGTAAGGATGCATTTGTCTGTCAAGTTGTTTCGTCTATAAAGACTTTTGTTTCGTCTGTGATGACGTCAATCATCTTAAGCCTTTTGCTTCGTCTTAAGACTTTCGCTTCATCTATGATGACATCATCTTAAGCCTTTTGCTTCGTCTGTGATGACGTTATATTGTCGGGATGACGTTAATCATCTTAAGCCTTTTGCTTCATCTGTATTTTGCATCGTCTTAAGTTGACCACTTCGTCTTAAGCATTGCATCATCTTAAGTTGACTTTGCTTTGCCTTAAGTTGACCCCGCATTCGTTTTTTTTTTCTGCATTCGTCTGCCTCATGTTATGGTCTGCTTTGTTTCGTCTGCCTTTTTACTTTAGTTGTTTTCTGTTTCGTCTACTTTTGTTTTGTCGACTTCTACTTCGTTTACTTTTTGCTTATGTGACCGAAACTTCTTCTTCTATACACTATTTGTCTAATGCCATCATCTGGTCCTTGTTTGACCCTTTAGATGATAGAATTTGTTTTCAAGTTCTAGATGGAAGTTGAGCATAGAATGTTTGCTTCAGTATAAGAAAGATTTAGAAGTTAGGGCCCGACACTATAGTATTAGATAAGGATGATTAACCAAGGATGACCATTGAGGGTTAACTAGGAATAACCATGTCTGGTATCAAAGCAAGAAGAGGATTCGATAATGTTTAAGGAAAATTCATTGGAATAAGTTCAGTGATTATGATTTCGCAAGAGTTGGGTTTCGAAATTGGGATCCAACATTTATGGTATCAAAGCAAGAGTTAGATTTCGGAATCAAGCGAGATCCAACATTTATGGTATCAGAGTGTTAGAATTGAGATCTTACATGGCCGTATGTGTATAAGTTACACTTATGAGAAATTGTTAAGAGTTTAAGCTGATAGAAATAGTAGGAAGAAAAATTTAGGAAGTGAGAAAATAAGGAAAACATAAATTGCTATGATCTTAAAAAGATGAAATTGGAACCTAAGTGGTTGCTTGATGAATCTAACAAAGAGTTATGATACTCCATAAGGATGTGTTAGTGTAACTGAGATTAGAATTTTTAGGAGGAGTATATAGGTTCACGTTATATTCTGTGTAAGTATGTTCTGGAGAAACAAATCTTCCTTGATGAATGTATTACAATCGTAAGTAGTTAAGTCTGCAAATATGTTGCAATGTGTGGAGAAGATTTATATAAATATCGAAAGACTATAATTGTACAAGTGAGAAATTCCAAGTAAGGCTAAGTGTTATATCAGATGCATTAAGCAGAAATTCGATATTGAGGTTACCAGAACTAAAGCAAAAAGAAGCATAGCAAGTGGGGCTTGGTTTATCCCAAATTGAGGACGCAGAGATTGTAAATCTAATTGAGAGGTTGAAACGGATCTGAAGTTTGAGTTCGCATAGGAAGAATGATACAGAGTGATTGAAATAATAAGCATGTGAAATCAATAAAGGTGATTGAGCAAAGAAAAGTACAAATGGTAACGTAAGTTATACATCTTAGTAGGAATACACCGAAAGAGCTTTTAGCGACTAAAAATGTCAAATCAAGTGAGTGAAGGTTTAAATTGACGGACTTAACTGTAAAGAATATGCTTAAGGCATATAGTTTGAAGTTCATAGGATCATAAGATCCAAGTATAGTTCTATTCGAGTTCAAGCACTGCAATCACTGTCCTAGTGATTTCATTTGATACTGTATAAGGAGTTAGATGATAGAAAGAGTCATCACTTTTGGATTATGATGAGTAAGTCTTACAAGTTGTTAAAGGCCAGAATTGGAGATGTTATGGACAAGTGGAAGTGATCAATGTTAGAATTTAAGAGATTCAAGGAAGATGAATGAATTAGAAGGATCAACGTCAACGACATGAAATACAGTAAGAATAGGAATAAGAGTTAAGTGTACTAGTACTACACTGATATGAATCATCAGGAAAAAGATAAGTTACCTCTATGATACTCTCAGAGCTACATGTTTATACTCACATGGGTACATGTTTATAAGTATCACCGTGCCAAGGTGTGCTCAAGCTTGAAAGAAGGGTTAATTAAGCCCGACACGAATAGGTCTATATGAAATAGTTATGAGAGGTGTTACTGATGAAAGATGTCTTAAATTCGCAATGTGATATATACAAGTATGTTAAAAATATTGATATGATATAATATAGGTGTTATGGACACAGGAAGTGGAAAATTGTGACTTATTTGAAGTATATTGAGGAATCAGATAGGATGGTGTGATATTCGTACAAGTTATGGAGGGATTGATTGAATTTGTTAATACAAGAGGAAGCAAACCCCTACCCTATATCAGACAGGTATGAATTGACGAAATTCTTTTTTTTTTTTTTTGGGGGGGGGGGGGGAATGTTGGCCCCCAAATTTTTTTTCTTCTGATGAATAAGAATGATTTATGTCAAATAAGAAGTCTTTATGAAAGTTTGTAGAGTTCATTATTATGATGATGTAAGAAGGATTATATGATATAGGTTGATTGAATGGAAGTATGAAGGTTATAAGTATGATTAAGGGAAATTTTATCAAGGCACGTAAGGATGAGGAACATAAGGCATAAAAAGGAAAGATTTAAATTGAGTTAGAGTTAACATGGTGTTCAAGAAGATTAAAGGAGTTATGAGGTAAATGAAAAAAAGGGATAAAATGAGACAACCAAAAGAAGAGGAGGGATATTTTTTGAAGACAGACCAAAATGTGGTCTTACATTTAAGAGCTTCCATTTGAGCCAAAGATTTCTTCATTTGGTGAAGAACCAAGGGGGTCATAGAGGCTTATTTCAATTAGATCATCCCATGGAGTACACATTAAAGATACAGCAGGAAAGAACCTTTGATACCTTAGGCTGTTTGCAAAGAGAAGAGGCATTTTGAGCAAGTCGAGTTTCTAAGCAAGGAAATCAAGGTGCATATATGTTTATCATAGAATCAATAAGCCACTACTATTTTTCATTAAATGAAAGAAGATCACTGATTTCAATTGCATCATAACTGTTGCATCTATTGTTTTGAATGATTTGTGAAATCTGCTATATGTTTGCTTCATGAATTGTGTGATGATTAATGAAAAGTCTTTGCAAATGATTCTTTTGAAAAGATGCATGTTTATGAAATCAAGTTTTCGAAATGATTTTCAAGCTATAGTAAGTATATTAAAAGCAAGCTTTCAAGAAAAGTGCCATTTTGGGCAACAAGTTTACAAGAGATTGAAATAAATATGTGATGTGGGTTTATAGTAGTCCTTCAAGAGTCGTCACGTGCACGTTGACCCAAGTTATCGGCTTCTCCTGCCTGCCTGCTAGTGGCACGGAGCTCCTCCAAGGAATCCCTCAAGAATTACGACTATATAGGACCCTTATGTAGAAATGTGTAGTGTGTCATGTTTATGGACTTACTCAAATCATCCTGATGTGCTTATGTGCTCATGATATGTTTGAACAAGTCTGTTGCATTCATTTTTTGCAGTTGTGAATTTGACTATACGAAAAAAATTTTGAGAAACAAATGTTTTATGATTCAATAAGATATTTTCTATGACAAGTAAAATGGTTTCAAAAGTTTTGCTTACTTTTATGTTATAAACTATAACCTACGAGCCTTCAAGCTCACCCCCCTCTTTACCCCTTCTTAAGGTGATAGCTGAGAAATCAAGTGATCCAAAGCCTAAGGGAAATTCTACAAATTTGCTAAATTTGTGGTTGAGTTGGTTGGGAATGCACAATGTTATAGTTACATACCCAGTTTATTCATTTAAGAGGTTTTTTATAATTTGAGACTTTGAGATAAGGTTGTAATATAACTTAGCATGCCATTAGAGATTTGTAAAACCTTATTCTTTTACTATTAAGGAAAAGTGAACTATGTATGAATGCTATTGAGATGATTGTTAGCTTGAACAGATGGTTTCCAAGCATAAGTTATGGATATATATATACATATATATATACATGTACACACGTACACCTAAGTGAGATTCATGGGAAGACAAAACAGGAATTATGAAGGATCAAATATAGTTGGAGGTGATGAGAAAAAGGAGTCAAGATTTGAGAGTTTAATGAAGTAAATTTTGAGAACTGAAAAGTTAAGCTCAGGACGTTCCAAGTTTGCGAGATGCAAATTTGCAAACCTTCCTTAAAGAAAAAAAAAGAAATTGGTGTTATGATTTCAGGGACAAATCCGGATTGATCTAGGCTAAGTTAGACCAAGTGGTCTTCTAGAGAGCAGTAGGTCTTTCATTTAGCTTTCCAACGGTTTACAGTAGGAAATTGTTGGACATTAGAGTGGAAAGTTATGGTCCTTAGAAGGACAGATGTTTAGGAGTATAAGTGATATCGTTTGTAAGGATGTATCATCTGTAATGACTACATTTCGTCTTAAGAATGCATCATTTGCAAATATGCATTCGTCTATCAAGTTGTTTCATTTATCAAGACTTTTGTTTCATCTGTGATGATGTCATATTATCTGTGATGACGTCATTCATCTTAACCCTTTTGCTTCGTCTGTATTTCGCTTCGTCTTAAGACTTTCGCTTCGTTTGTGATGATGTCATATCATTTGTGATGAAGTCATTCATCTTATGCCTTTTACTTCATCTGTATTTCGCTTTGACTTAAGACTTTCGCTTCGTCTATGATGACGTCATATCGTATGGGATGACATCATTCATCTTGAGCCTTTTGCTTCATTTGTATTTTACATCGTCTTAAGTTGACTTTGCATCATCTTAAGTGTACCGCTTCGTCTTAAGCGTTGCATCATCTTAAGTTGACTTTTCTTCGTCTTAAGTTCGCATTTGTGTGTTTTTTTGCATTCGTCTGCCTCATGATATCGTCTACTTTGTTTCATCTGCCTTTTTTCTTCAGCTATTTTTTGTTTCGCCTGCTTTTGTTTTGTCAGCTTCTACTTCGTTTTCTTTTTGCTTATGTAACCGAAACTTCTTCTTTTATACACTATTCGTCTTCTGCTATCGTCTAGTCTATGTTTGACCCTTCAGATGATAGAATTTGTTTTCAAGGTCTGGATGGAAGTTGAGCATAGAATGTTTGCTTCAGTATAAGAAAGATTTAGAAGTCAGGGCCCGACACTACGGTATTAGATAATGATAATAATTAACCGAGGATGATCATTGAGGGTTAAATGGGAATAACCATGCCTGGTAACAAAGCAAGAAGAGGATTCAAGATTTTTAAGGAAACTTCATTGGAATAAGTTCAGTGATTACAATTTTGCAAGAGTTGGGTTCCGAAATCAAGATCGAACATTTATGGTATCAAAGCGAGAGTTGGATTGCAGAAGTAGGATCCAACACGAAGCCTAAAGGATCAAATTCATGCGAGTCCTCTCATCTTGCGTCTCTGGACACATAGATTTTAAGAGTGTAATCCCATGCGTCATGGGAAGATAACCTCTCTTGGACTTCTCTATGCTAAACCTCTTTAACATCTTGTCTATGTATGTAGACTGAGAAAGACTAAGCAACTTGTTAGATCTATCTCTATAGATTCTTATCCCCAAAATATAAGTTGCTACTCCAAGGTCTTTTATGGAGAAATTCTTGGACAACCAAATCTTGATTGATTGAAAAGATGAAACACCATTTCCTATTAGTAGTATGTCATCTACATACAACACAAGGAATATAATTACACTCCTACCAACCTTCTTTTACGCACAAGGTTCATTCATATTTTGTGAGAAACTAAACTCTTTAATTTCCTTATCAAATCGAATATTCTAACTCTTGGATGTTTGCTTTAATCCATAAATGGAATTTGGAAGCTTGCATACCTTTTCGCCATCTTTAGATATGAAACCATCGGGTTGTGTCATGTAAACATCCTCGGTTAGGTTTCCATTAAGGAAAGTTGTTTTCACATCCATTTGTTATATCTCATAATCATAATGAACAGCAATAGCTAAGAGTATCCTAATGGATTTAAGCATGGCTGTTGGGCTATTTCATCATAGTCAACTCTTTTTCTTTGATGATAATCTTTAGCCACAAGCCTAGCTTTATAGGTAACTACATTACCCTCCATATCAGTTTTCTTCTTGAAAACCCATTTGCACCCTATAGGTTTTATCCCTTCAGGTGAGTCAACTAAAGTCTATACTTATTTTGATACATGGAATCCATTTCAGATTTCATGGCTGGAAGCCATTCGTCAAATTATGAACTCTTCAGAACTTCTTGATAAGTAGTAGGCTCATCATCTTCTACGAGAAATATGTCATTATGTTCACTTATGAGAAATCCATATCTCTCTGGAACATGACATATCCTACTTGACCTACAAACTTCTTATGTGTAAGAAGATTAAACTATTGTTTCATCATTATTAATAATAGTCTCGGGTTCAGGTAGTTAATCTGCTTCTGTTTGAGCATTTAAACTTCCACAAGTTCAATTTTGCTCCCACTGTCTTCTTTTAGAAGAAACTCTCTCTCTAAAAAGAGAACATGCTTTGAAACAAATAACTTTTGTTCTAAAATAATGTAGAACTGATATGTTATTGTTTATTTACGATATCCTACAAATAGACACTTGTTAGATGTAATTTCTAGCTTATTTGACTAAATTTGCTTCACATCAAGCAGACGACCCTAAACTTTCATATGAGAAAGATAGGGATTTTTGTTAGTTCGCATCTCATATGAAGTAACATTAACTGACTTTGAAGGGACTCTATTTAACATATAAACAGCAGTCTTGAGTGCATATCCCCAAAAGGATTTTGGCAAATCTGCTAAGCCCATCATTGACCTCACCATATCCAACAAGGTTCGGTTTCTCCTTTCTTTCATACCTTTGTGTTGCGACGTGTATGGTGGAGTCCAATAGGATACTATACCATTATCTTTGAGATATCTTGGCTTAAGTATTCACTACCTCGATCTTATCGAAGTGTTTTAAATACTTATGTCGAGCTATTTCTCTACTTCATTTATGAATTCTTTGAACTTTTCAAAGGCCTCAGAATTGTAACCCATAAGGTACACGTACCCATATCATAAATAATCATCAATAAGGGTAATGAAATATATGAAAACACCTTTAGCATATATGGACATCGAACCACATACATCTGAATGTATTAAGTCTAATAGCCCAGTAGTTCGTTCACCCTTTCTCTTAATGGGTAACTTTGTCATCTTACCTAATAAGCAAATTTCACATGTGTCATATTATTTATAATTAAATGACCCTAAACTACCACACTTGTGTAGTTTATTCATATGTCTCTCACTAATCTGGCCAAGGCACCAATGCCATAAGTATAGTGATTTCACATTATCTCATTATTGTCTTTTATTTTCATTGATATTTAAAACTGGACTACACATATCAAATATGTATATTCCATTGCATAATGTACCCATAACATAAAACGTTCCATTCAAACTAATAGAACAACCATTGTTACCAAAATTTAAATGGAAACCAGCTTTATTAATAGTAAAAACTGAAACAATATTCTTAGTCAATACAGGTATATAAAAACAATCATCCAATTCTATTAAACCCTATTAGGGAGTGTCAATACATAAGTTCCTATGGCTAACGTAGCAACTCTTGCTCCATTACCCACGTGCAAGTCTAACTCTCCATTGTTGAGTTATTTACTGCATATAAGGTCATGTATATTAGTACATATATGAGAGCCACAATCGGTATCTAATACCTATATATTGTTATTAGAAACAATATTAATATCAATAAAAACATACTGGAAGTAGATCCGAAATCTGATCCTTTCTTCTGCTTTAGTGACTTTAAATAGACATTACAATTCCTCTTCTAATGGCCATCCTTGCCATAGTGGAAGCATGTTCCCTTAGGTGCGGTCTCCTTAGCTTTCTTCTTGACCACACCTCCCTTAGGTCTTGTGGACCTCTTCTTCCTCCTTAAACCAGAAGAGTCTACCAGCATCACAACCTTACTGTCCTTCATGATAGATTGCTCAAATATTGTAAGCAATCGTGGTGGATATCTGGTTCATCCTATAGTTAAGCACAAATTGTGAATAACTAGCAGTCAAACCAGTCAGAATTAAGTCTATACTTAATTCATCATCCATCAGGAAAACCAACGAGGCCAACCTCTCAAATATAGCCATTCATCTTAAGTTCATATTGCAGTAGAGATGTCCCCTCAGCCACCTAAGAGCAGAAGAGCAACCTCGAGGTCTCGAACCTTTCGGACTTAGCTTGCTCATCAAACAATTCCCTTATATGATAGACTATGGTATGACCATCCGTAGCCTTATACTGCTTTTGCAATTTTGATGACATAGTGGCTAGCATTATATAGCTAGCTATCTCACTATCATCGAAATGCTTCGTGCATGCCTTCTAATGACTATCAGAAGCATCAATAGTAAGGGGATAGGGAAGTAGTTCTTCTAAGGTGTAGCCTAGTTTTTTCGACCTAAAAATTATTCTCAAGTTGGGTCTACTCAACTTATCAGTTGCCATAAGTGTGCGTAGGTTCATACTAGTGGTCATGGTGTCGATTCTTGCAACCTAAAGTCAAAGAGAGAAATGTTGTTAGACTGTATGTAAATGGATGTCAATTAGGACTTTAATAACAAGTCGTATGACTCCCACTATTTTCTCACAAATCCATAACCCTTAATATGAATTGAGAGAACTTGTATAAAAGTTCTCTTAGTGGGTCGATATCCAATATCTCTAGGAATGACTTTGGGTTTGCCTAACAAGCCACCCTAGGTCAATCGGTAGGTATCGGTCATACTAATTGCATTTATAATGCAACTATCGAATCTAGTACTATCAACTATTGATGCGTGCACACATATTATGCTATCAACTCTTGATGCATGTACATCACATGTACATTACAAAATTTGCCTCTGTCTATATTGACCTTGGGTTTGCCTAGCAAATCAACGCTTCTAGTTAAAACTAACCCATTAATCTGAAAATCATATGTCCATAGATCTAACAAATTTGTGCAGAGTGGGCTTAGGATTGCCTAACAATCCTAACTCTAAAAGAACTTTAGTTCTTACCATATTAATGGAAGGCGTTAGTTTTAATATTCTAAGTGAGGGAGTTCTACTTAGGGCTCATGTAACCAGGAAGGTCTTGTATATATCACATATATATAGTTACTATAACTATAAGGCATGATATGAACATCCGAATCATATTGGGCTTAAGTACATAACTGTCACGACCCAGTACTACATCGGGCACATAACAACAGCCACATATGCGGGCTAAGGACACTCATAGTACCCATAATCTGACTATGTAAGGCTAACTAAATATCCTTTTTTAAAACATTTGGGTAGCACAACGATTGTATTTTAAAAATCCCAAAACTTAATTAAACACCTGCAATAAGTTTTAAACGCATTTCTATATTCACATTTAAAACTCTACCATAACTTCTAGACGCTTAAGTCCACTCAAGAGCAATCTCAAAAACAGTACAAAAGGTTTATACATAAGGTCATTTACAAACCATAAGACAGTCAAGAGTTAATTTACACAATCATAAAGCATATCAACATAACTAACTTAATTAAAAAATAGTTCATAAGCCACTATACAACAAAGTACAAACAGAGACTACATACATACGGTAATGCCTTGAAAATGTCAAAAGACCATATGATACACTCAGAGCCTCAAGCTCACCAAATTAACCTGTATGGTTGGAAAGCGGAAGGGTTGAGTACACTATGTACTCAGTGAGTAGGAAAAGTATATATTGCAAATAGAACTCGATACACACCAAGCCGGTATAGATAACCCACAAAGTGAACATACCTCACGTAGAAACTCATAGGTCTAGCCTATAACTCAACGTACACTGGTTAGGAGCCATATAGACCTAGCCTATTAATCACTCATCTGGTGACCATAGTTTCCAGTTCCAATACATAATAGTAGAAAAAACATCACATGTATAAATCAAGTCTCGTTAGAAAAAAAATCTCAGAATAAGCCAAAACAATCATGTGTGTCACCTCTAATTGGCCAAACAAGTGTGCACACCCACTGATTGTTGGTGTTAGCTTGACTTTCATCTGTGGTGAGTTTGGACTACAGTTGACAAGAGCGTCATAACCCTAGGTGATGACCTCGTCGGTGTTTAGACCTTAGCGTGTGGAATCACTCACAATGTCCCACAGAAAGGTATCGATATGGGGACTCGACTTTTATGTACTAGTGTCAAGGATACGGGAGTGGCTTAATCTATTGTGCTTAGCACATGATTGGCCAATCGTTACCTCACCAATAACAAAAAATCATATAAAATTTTTAAGAACAAAAATCAAATAAGGCATCATGCCTTTATTTATCTATCCAACCGATAAAATGGAACCTTATCATGGCTTTAAGATAAAAAAGAACACAAACACATAATATACATGACTTGATTATGCATATGTAAATTCCTAAACATTATTTCATGCAATAAAAGTTATTTTTTGCATTACAAGTGCAAAGAGTTATTCAAAATAATGTCATTTATTAAATACACAAATATACTAGCATCTATTTGAGATTCAATTTTACTATGTTTTACCTAGGTTCAAAATTCACATACAAGTCATCATGCATATATTAGGATGTTCTAATCCCATTTGAGAAATATGGATTCCAAAACTCACCTCAAAAGAAGGTGTACACTCCCTTAACTTCAAAAATCCTTGGTACGAGCTCCTTGATCCACAACTCCCAAGCCTTTATACATACAAATATACAATGTATTTACTACTCAAACATGTATCGCATCTTATATTCATACACCACCACAAACAAATTCACCCCTAATCAGTCATCTTAAATGTTATTCTACCATATGCCAATAGGTCAATAATTCACTTACTAATTAGCTCAATATCTCCTCAACCATCAAGCTAACCTAACCTTGTGTATAATATTTACATCATTTTCTTCTTAATGTTTCTTTATGAACAAGTTGTCTTCTTTTAATCATAACACTCTCTACAAAAATCCAAATGCCATGATTCTTATGCCTCCCAAAACTAGACTTCCATTAATCTTAATATATCCAAAAATTACACGAATAGAATCTCCCTTTAAAATATAATCTCCATCCAAATTATGTCCTGTTTCTGGTAAGAAACATACTGGCAACCAATACCCAAACCATAATAAATCATTATCAATTTTGTTAAGTCAAAACTGACTTTACGTATTTAAGTTTTGATGATAAACGAAGAGAAAGATAAAAATGAAAAGCAGCTG
>JAOTAX010000006.1:23405427-23420055 GCA_025629825.1 Erythroxylum guanchezii
TCTCCATTTGGTAAGTTAGGTATAGGCCGATGATCACTCTTGCCATCAAACTTCTTGCTTTTTCTCTATGGATGATCGTAAGGAAGAAATCAATGATGTGCTAAGTAACCGATCTTACTTCTTAACTTACAAGAAGGAGTGTGCTTGTTACAAATAGAGCATGCCTTATAACCTTTTGTGGTCCAACAAGAAACAGTACCATAGGCTGGAAAGTCATTGATAGTCCACATTAAAGCTGCATACATTCAAAAGTTTTCTCCTTTTGAAACATCAAATAAATCAAAACCATCTTCCCATAACTCATTTAACTCATCTACTAGTGGTCTCATATAGACGTCAATGTCTCTACCAACCACTTTCGGACCTAGAATAACCAGCGATAGCATAAAGAATGACTCATACATACACATCCAAAGAGTTAAATTGTATGCTAAGAGAACAACAGGCCACACGCTATATGAAAGTGACATATTTCCATGTGGATTGAATCCATTTGTTGCTAAGCCTAGTCTAACATTACATGGTTATCTGGCAAACTCAGGATATAGCTCATCAAAGCTTTTCCAAGCTTCTCCATCAGACGAATGAAACATGGTATTACTGTCACCTTTAGGCCTATCATTATGCCATGTCATTTGTTTAGCAATCTTACTTGACATGAATAACCGTTGTAATCTGGACGTTAATAGAAAGTACCGCAATACTTTATATGATATCTTCTTACCCCTACGATCATTAATTCTCCATCTTGATGTTCCACACTGGGGACAACTTTCCAAGTCCCCATACTCTTTCCAAAAAAGGCAACAATCGTACTTACATGTATGTATCGACACATAACCCAAGTCTAGGCTCCGTAGAAATTGATTTGCTTCATAATAGGACTTCAGCAAAGATTTACAATTAGGTAACACATCCCTCAACAGATCAAGTAACATATCAAATGACTTATTGCTCCACTTGTTGTATACTTTCAAATGAAGTAACTTTATTAAAAATGACAACTTTGAAAAGTTTGTACATCCCGGGTACAACTCTTCAGCTACTTTACTCAACAATTCATGAAAGGCACACATAATATAATCTCCAACGCCTATAGGAGAACTCCTTCCGTCCTGATTAATTGGACAATCATTTAAGAAAGTACCCACATCTTCAAGCAAATCTTGCATCCCATCATCCTCCTCATCACCATCACCTTCATTAATATCATTGCCTGTCCCATCTATGTCTACATTTGCAGCGTCAAGCCTTTCTTCCCTAGAGATAAATCTATATTCTGGTAATTCACAATGTAAAACCCAGCGGGTGTATGATTGGTCCATGCCGAATTGCATTAAATGTTCAAAAACATTCCTTTAAGACCTCATATAACAATTCATGCAACGTGAACAAGGGCATGAAATGTCACACTCTTTGCCCTTTTTTCCAGCCACAAAAGTCATAAACATTCTCACTCCATCAATGTATTCACGGGAAACCCTACCATTGTTCATCCAACTCTTATCCATGGAGCAAGAAATGCCTATTAATTCAATATAATAATTAGAACATTATAAGGAAAAGGAGAAGGGGATTCAAGTTCAAACGTTACATTAGATGAATAGTACAACAACAATGCCTCAACCTATCATTAAATCCTATGTGCCACCTACTTGATACCCTTAGAAGTTAAAAAAGAAGGATGAGGATAACTTCAAGAAATTTGTAGATAGTTTCAGAAGTTACACATCAACTTCTCGTTTACAAAAGCAGTAGGTAAATATTATCCCATGCAAAGTTTAAAGGAAATCATCTATAAATAAAAATAAACTATTAGGTTAGGTTCTCAGAAGTCTAACTACCTATGAGAGTCGTAGATAAAGAAAGGCCTAAACCATTATTTAACAACTAACAAAAATTTAAAGAAGGAAGATTTCGTTAAATACATAATCCAAGATAAGACATCCGTACAAATATTAACTTTCCTCTATGCATATTAATATGTATAATTTGTATTATTATTTGACAAACTATATGGAGAACTAGGGAGGGAGTAATAAAAAAAGTCATTAAACAAATTAAGCAAAATATGGCATTTCATTTCTCTATTTATGTATGAATGTAGGATCTCTAAAAATGGCATTTTATAGAGCAAATTCGATATGCTATAGTATGGATGCAAACAAACCAATTAACAATCTATCAACTCCATACTTATAAATTAGCATACCTGCTTCTTATTTTCCAATGGCTCCTCCAACTATCTCCTCCTCACACTTGGACATAGTATCTGTCATAGGGCATGATAAATTAGAACTAAACTTCAACAATTAAATGTATATTTAGCATAAATAATTAAACAAGATAAACCTCTGTCACAAAAACTACATTGTTTTCAAATATGATAATAAAGATAAATGAAATGAAGAATGAAGAAAATAATCTATATATGTGTTCTTATCTACAAGACAACTCTGAATACATTAGGTTAGGTTTAGAATGAAGAGTCTCTTAGGGTACAACATGATAGATTTAATTGATAGGTTTTTGGGATAAGAACTTTATAATTGTATTATTCTTATTCAACTAGGAAAATCTCTTGTGAAACCCCTCTACTTGACCCTAAAAGTTTATAAACTTGTCTCATTTCATAGAAAAACAATTTTTTTTCACACAATCATTTAACCTTTTAGGAATTATCAAAAATTGAGACACATTCCTCATGCTAAAATTATTCCTCCTAACCTTGTATTAGTGCATGAATTTGCGGAAACTAAGCGTATTGATATTATACATTTCCTAAACTCAATAATGGAGTTAACTAGTCTTGTCAACTCTTACTGCCTTGTAACTTTCATGTGCAATATAGTTCTGCTAAAACTAAGCATAATGATTCTGAAACTAGGTAGCAGACTTAATTAATGTAGTCAACTAGATTTGCTTTAACATATAGCATATGTCATTCACCTACTAAACAACCAGTGAGTAAAAGTACTGTTAGCCACAACACAACTAAACAACTAGTGAGCTAGGACATGGGTTCTGCTAATATGATTTTACCCATACATCTATGATTTTGCCAAAATAAACAAGCAAAAGTAACTTGCAATTCAGAAAAAAGTTTTATTGTTATAACAGTACATAGGTAAAAACTAACTCCTCTAATTTATAACCAATATATCAACTTCATTAACATTTAGACAAGTTAGAAATGAACTAAATTAGTTAGACAATACATGAAAAATAGCTGAAGAACTTTTTCTATCCAACTGAGCATCCAAATCATGAATAAGCTAAAGTTTTCACAATATTGCTACAACTTTGGTTCAGTTTAAGTTGCAGTAGCAGTAGCAGTAGCAAGAATAGACTCGGACCTATGGGGAATCATTCTATTTTTATTTCAATGTATCTTGGAAAAGTGACGTATGGTAATTAGATTATTTTTATAGCATTATGCTTATGTTTTAGATATCTTTAGAGGAATTAGTAATACAAATGAGTTATATTATATGCTAGGTTTTGTTTCTACATCTTCAAGGAAAAGGAGCAAATATGGAGAATAAATGAGTCCATGCATCTGCTATAACTTTATAAGAAGTGAATGAAGATTAATGAACATGGTAGGAACATGACACTGTGTTATGGTTATGTTCTCCAATGCCTCATTCTATTTGTACTGAAAATCTACAATCCAAGGAATACGGCACCTACATACATCTATATTTAGGTTATATTCTCATTATGTAATTATAGCACCAAACATGTTTGCACATCTTTGCAAAACAAGTATCACAATCTGCTAGTAATCAAATTTTGTACTATCAAATAATCTTCAGCAAGAATGAGAATTGTGGAATGTCTTAATTTAAAAAAAATTATCTTATGTAAGGCTTCCATATATTCTTCATCCATATTCTTGCACACTATATTAACTTTTGGGCTTTCATTCTTCATCCATATCTTAACAATCATGTTCTTAAAAGCCTTTCATAACATAATCAAGGGGAGAAGGAATAAGGCCAAGATATTATGCTTCAAAGCACTAAATTGTACAGTGGTAAAGGATTAGGAGAATATGAAATTAATGGATTAAGGTTACTTTGCAAACCTATTTCGAAGAAGTTGCAAGGATAAATCAATTCCCCAAAATGTCCAAGCATCCCAAAACTACGGAACGACTTTCGTCGAACACTTCAAAGGCAGAATGTTTAATGACTTACCTCCACCATGCAAATCCAAATTAACTACTATAACACAACGCAAATCCAAATGCACAACATATAATCAAAACAAACGCAATAACACTCTCAAAACTGGATTAAATCATCAAACACAACTTACCTCCACCAATGGTAGACACCAACACTTCGACACCAGCACTTCGAGAAGACAAAACAATGGTAGACAGTAGCACTCCGATAACCCACGCAAACGTCAGCAATGAGAACACAAATCAACTGTCAAAGGTGGCTTGAGAGAGAGGGAAAACGCAACAGCAGCAAGCGGGATTGACGAAAAATGACTTACCTCCACATTTTTTCGTTGACACCAAAGTTGAGACAACGTCACTTCTTGGGATGGAGGGGAATGACGTGGGGAAGCGGGGCTCGGTAGTAAAATGTAAAACGACATCATTTGGCCTTTAAACTAAACGATGTCATTTTGTTCGACGAAGAACTCAAAACAACTGGTCAGCCTTCTGCAACGTTTTCTCTATAAAAACATCAAGGCTTCTTTTTCTCGACATTTTCCTACTAAAACGACAAAAAAGTCTAACAAATCTGAGATGTTATTATAAAACGTAGCAAAAAATTAGTAGTTTTCATGACGTTTTAAAAATGTCACAAAAATTACGAACAAAAAAATGTCGCAAATTGCACTTAATTGTTGTAGTGTATTGTCCGTAAGCGGGTGACCTGGAATGCGGGTGTCCTGGAATGTTACAGATGGTATCAGATCCAGTACTTGGGCCCGTTGAACTTACAGGAGGCTAGGCCTTTCCCTTACAGACGCATTTTTCATGGCCTAATGGACCAAATCCCATCAGAACTCCGAGGTTAAATGTGCTTGGGCGAGAGTAGTTCTAGGATGGGTGACCTCCTGGGAAGGCCTTGGGAAAAACAAAACCGTGAGGGCTTGGCTGGGCCAAGGCCCAAAGCGGACAATATCTGTAAGCGGGTGATCTGGGATGTTACAAGAAAAATTTGGACCATTTCTCGATTTATGCGTGTCATCCTTGTGCAGGGGCCATGTTAATCTTCTCTGTATCGTTCCAATTTTATTGGATGTCCCCAGTGGTATCAGAGCCGGTACCCGAACCGTTGTGCCAGCTAGGCTGGACCCCAAAGAGGGCAAGGCCCTAAGGGGATGGAGAGTGTGAGATCCCACATCGGTTGGAGAGGGGAACGAAGTACGCCTTATAAGGGTATGGATACCTCTCTCTTACAGACGCATTTTACATAGCCTAATGAACCAAATCCCATCAGAACTTCGAGGTTAAACGTGCTCGGGCGTGAGTAGTTCTAGGATGGGTGACCTCCTGGGAAGGCCTTGGGAAAAGCAAAATCGTGAGGGCTTGGCTGGGCTAAGGCCCAAAGCAGACAATATCTGTAAGCGGGTGATTTGGGATGTTACACATACTTGGTTTTCATACATGAAATCAGATTTCATGGCTTGAAGCCATTTGTCAAATTTTAAACTCTTCAAGACTTTTACATAAGTAGTAAGCCCATCGTCTTCTATGAGCAATACCTCATTATGCTCACTTATGAGAATCCATATCTCTCTGGAACATGACGTATCCTACCTAACCTATGAACTTCTTGTGCCAGAAGGTTGAACTATTATTTCATCATTATGAACAATAGTTTCAGGCTCAGGCAGTTGATCTGCGTCTGTTTAAGCATCTTTAACTTCCACAAGTTCAATTTTGCTCCCACTGTCTTCTTTTAGAAGAAACTCTTTCCCCAAAGAGACAACATGCTTTGAAACAAAAACTTTTTGTTCCAAAATATTGTAAAATTGATATCCTATCGTTTCTTTAGGATATCCTACAAACAGACACTTGTAGATTTAGCTTCTAGCTTATCTAACTAAATATGCTTCACATAAGCTAGACAACCCAAACTTTCATATGAGAAAGATAGGGTTTCTTGTTAGTCAACATCTCATATGGAGTAACATCAACCGACTTTGAAGGAACTCTGTTTAAGACAAAATAGCAGTGTCGAGTGCATATCCCCAAAAGGATTTTTGGCATATTTGCTAAGCCCATCATTGACCTTACTATGTCCAATAAGGTTCAGTTTCTCCTTTCTACCACACCATTATGTTGCAGTGTGTAAGGTGGAGTCCACTGGGATACTATCCCATTATCTTTGAGGCAATTTATAAACTCTTGGCTTAAGTATTCACCACCTTGATCTGATCGAAGTGTTTTAATACTTCTGCCCGGCTATTTCTCTACTTCATTTCTGAATTCCTTGAACTTTTCAAAAACCTCATATTTGTATCTCATAAGATACATATACCAATATCATGAATAATCATCGATAAAAGTAATGAAGTATATGAAACTACCTTTGGCATGTATGGACATCGGACCACATACATCTGAATGTATTAAGTCCAATAGCCTAGTAGTTCATTCACCCTTTCCTTTAAAGGGTAACTTTGTCATCCTGCCTAATAAGCAAGATTCACATATGTCATATGAGTCAAATTCAAATGACCCTAAACTACCATATATGTGTAGTTTAGTCTCACTTATATAGCTAAGGTGACAATGTCATAAGTACGATGATTACACATTACATCATTTTTGTCTTTTATTATTATTAATATTTAAAACTAGATTGGACATATCTAATAGGTATATCCCATTGCATAATGTACCCATAGCATAAAGCATTCCATTCAAACTGATAGAATAACCATTCTTACTAAAATTTAAATGGAAATTAGCTTTGTTAAGACTAGAAACTGAAATAATATTCTTAGTCAATACAAGTACATAAAAATAATCATTCGATTCAATTACAAGCCTACTAGGGAGTGTCAATACATAAGTTCCTATAGCTAATGTAGCAAATCTTGCTCTATTACCCATGTGCAGGTCCGACTCGACCTTGTTAAGTTATCTACTATTCCTGAGGCCATACATCAGTACATATATATTAGCCACAACCGGTATCCAATATGTTATTATTAGAAACAGTATTAATATCAATAACAAATATACCTGAAGTAGATGGGGCATCTGATACCTTCTTCTACTTTAATGACTCTAGATAGGCCTTACAGTTCCTTTTTCAATGGCCATCCTTGCTACAGTGGAAACATGTTCCCTTAGGGGCATTCTCCTTAGCTTTCTTCTTGGCCACGCCTCCCTTGGGCCTTGTTGACTTCTTCTTCTTTTGGTACTTCCTCCTTGAACCAGAAGACTCCACAAGCATCACAGCCTTACTATCCTTCCTGACAGATGGCTCAACTGTTTTGAGCAAGTTAATCAATTCAGGAATTATGGTGAATATCTGGTTCATCCTATAGTTAAGCATAAATTGTGAATAACTATTAGTCAAACTAGTCAAAAATAATTATATAATTAATTCATGATCCATTAGGAAAACCAAGGAGACCACCCTCTCAATATAGCCATTCATCTTCAGTGTATATTGCACTGGAGATGTCTCCTTAACCATCTTAGAGTGAAGAGCAACCTTGAGGTCTCGAACCTTTTGGACCTAGCTTGCTCATCAAACAGCTCCCTCTGATGATAGACTATGGTATAAGCATCCATAGCCTCGTACTGTTTTTGCAATTTTGGTGACATTGTGGCCAGCATTATGTAGCTAGCCATCTCACTATCATCGAGATGCCATCTGTATGCCTTCTGATCACTATCAGAAACATCA
This sequence comes from Erythroxylum guanchezii, assembly GCA_025629825.1. Classification (NCBI taxonomy): domain Eukaryota; kingdom Viridiplantae; phylum Streptophyta; class Magnoliopsida; order Malpighiales; family Erythroxylaceae; genus Erythroxylum; species Erythroxylum guanchezii. The sequence continues at coordinate 23,413,323 of JAOTAX010000006.1, forward strand.
GCAACAGAGGGATCGGGAAGTGGTTCTTCTAAGACGTAGTTTAGTTTCTCTAATTCGAGAACTATTCAGGTTCCAAAGCCAGTCTAGGAAGTTGGGTCCAGTCAACTTATTGGCTTCCATAAGTGAGCATAGGTTTACACTAGTGGTCATGGTGTTGACTTATGCAACCTAATGTCAAAGAGAGAAAAGGTATTAGATTGTACGTAAATGCACGTCAATTAGGAGTTTACTAACACGCATTATGGAGCACTATTTTTCCTTGAATCCATAACCCTCAATATGAATATGAGGGAACTTGTATAGAAGTTCTTTTAGTGGGATGATATCTAATATCTCTAGGAATGACCTTGGGTTTGCCCAACAAGCCACCCTAAGTCAATCTGTAGGTATCGGTCATACCAAATGCATTTATAATGCAATTATCGAATTTAGTGCTATCAACTGTTGATGTGTGCACACACATTGGGCTATTAACTTTTGATGCATATACACCTCATGTACACTACCCAACTTCACCTCTATCCTCATTGACCTTAGGTTTGCCCAACAAATCAATGCTTCTAGTTAAAACTAACCCATTAATCTGAAAACGCTATTTCCATAGTTCACACATATTTGTGTAGAGTGGAATATATATATATACACTATATTGGGCTTATGTCTATAACTATCCATCATTCAAGCCCACTCATACTCCTAACATGCATCCTCTAATGCAAAAAATTAAATTCCTACATTTCGGTTGAATTTCTTCCTAAATGTTATCTTGGCTAAATTTAATCTTGTATGTCATACATATATGGGCACCCCAATCGTATTGGAGTTATGGACAGCTTATGTCTATAACCATCCATCATGCAAGCCCACTCATACTCCTAACATGCATCCTTTAATGCAAAAAATTAAATGCATCAAAATTTGTTGTGACAAGTTATGAATCCTACATTTTGGAAGTTGATTCAACTCTTAAATCAAATTTCTTCCTAAGTGTTATCTTGGCTAAATTTAATTTTGTATGTCATTTCGGTTTAGAATTAATATTAATCAATTAAATTAAACTCTTAACTCCATAAATTAATTCAAAATTAATTCACCTTAAAATTGATTATTTGATGTCAAAATTACTCATTTTAATTTTGTTTCACATACCAATTTCTAATCTTACTAGAAAATAATGCTCTACTTAAATTAACTAAAAATTAATGTCCAAAATTTCCCAAAATTTCCAAGACATCAAATTATCATTCCATGCATCTCTAGTTCATTAAAATAATTTTGGAATCACCCAAAAATTATCAAGATAATTGAAACACCATTGAGATGCTAAAAATGACAAATTTGACATCTATAATTTTTCGAAAATCTTAATTCAAGAAAATTCATTTTGGCATGCTTAATTCATCAAAATAACATATTTTTATCACATAAAAATATTTGTTAAGGTTCTGTAACCGAAACATAAACATACAAGATTATCAAACAAAACAAATCCATCTATTTCTTCAAAACCGACCAGATCTGATTACTATTTGAAAATTTATTTAAAAAATTCAATAAATTCTGGAAAACTTCTAAAGGCATAAACGCATTCTAGATATGTTTACATAAAATTTCCAGAATCAAAATCCATGAAAAACATGTTAAACCTTATCTGTTTAGCCAACCAACAATATATGTTTAGCAGAAAACAGTTTTCCAGCATATTGTTAGGAATTTGACAATAAATATTTCAATCACATTGAAATCAATTTTCAATCACTGAAATCATCTACAAACATGTCATGAGCATATCAGTCATAGAAAATCATGAAAAAAAATTCATAATTTAATTTCAAATTTTCTAAGAACAGACCCACAATTGTCACAGCCATGTAATCCTATTGCACATGTAATAGAAACTACATCTAATAGGCACAAAATGGCTCCGATACCACTATTGGGTTTCAATTATGCATCACATACATCACATATCAAACTACACAGCATAAAATAAAACGAAACCTAAAAAATACAAAATCAGACATTTTCCATTAGATGTAGTGGAAAAAATAAAATGAACTTAAGATGTATACCTTACAAACTCCTTCGTTCTTCATTGTCTTCACCTCTTCGGGTAGTGGTAAACTACAAAGACCAAAGGAGGATATCTCTAATGATATCCACATGAAGAGAAAAGCCTGAAACCTCTTAGGAATAATGGTTAGAACATAAACAAAGTGCTAGCTTTGATGTATATTCTTGAGAGAATAGTTTTGAGAATAAGTATGTGCAATATGAACTCTTCACATTTCTCACCAGTTTTCTTACAATACTACACACGAAAATGAGTGAGTTTCTACCAACTTTTGGCCTCCTTAAAGCCCCATTATGAATGGAGGAATAATAGGAATTAAGTGGCCATGAATGCCACTTATTTTGGCTTAAAACATTTGCTGGAAATCTAGAAACTTTCCAGGCTGGAAGCCATGCAACACTTGCATTCTTTCATTCCTTTGCAACATTTCTTACCACGATCATATCGCGATACAATCCCAGAATATTCTCTCATATCTTGGATCACCATCGAAATCCATTTTACTTATTCTTTAATGTGTATAACCCATTACATTCTCGGTTATGTTGGCCACTTGAATTAACACCTAATTCAAGCAAGTCATGAGCAGTATCTAGCAACACATCATGACTCTCAATTGACCAGAAAGTTAGTGGTTTGACTATAAACCCTTCCATAGATAATGTTCCACTACAATTCATCCTTTCAGTATCTGTACCCCTACTTGGTTCAAAGCATGGTTAAAGTGTCAACTCCTACTAGACTGACTACGTCACATCTAGCCCAAGTGATGTTAGTTCTTGTCCCCAAGGCTCATTACTCAATTAGATATGTCACTGACGACTATCTTTATAACATTTCCACTCTGACTAGAGATTCCCGAGTAATGACCCCAACAAGAGGTTGTGGGTATCATCTCCTTCTATCAAGAGTGGTGAATCCTTTATTGGCTACTCAGTTACCTTCAAATACCTCAAGTTGTACCTAATCAGCACCCAATGAGCAACCTCTGAGAGACAACAAGGAATGGAGTCAAAGTACAAGATCTTTATCCAAGATATCCTTGAACACCTCAAGTTTAAGGATATTTGCTCTATTGTTTTTATGAGACTATCATTGACATTATAATAGATTATCCATATGATTGTCTTATGGCAGGTCATCTAATGTACTTACTACTCATAGTAAGCATCCATATATTAACTCTAAATAACTTATGCTTACAACTTATGAGATCCACTAGTTGATCCAATCAAAGAGTATAACATGTGCTAGTCTGTCTGGATTAATAATGTCCCGTCTAATTAATCCTATGACTATGGATAATTTAGATACTAACATAATTGCACATGATAGGAATCTTATTATTGTGATCTTATCATGATTTCCTTCATGCTATGTAATGTATCAAGGACTTCGTTAATTCGATTTAAGATCATTATCAATTCATAAAGAACATAAACATCAAATTAACAAAAATTCCTTTGATTAATCATAAAGATTTGTAAAATAAGTGCTAAAGGTGATTGCCTTTAGAGCACTTCTCTAACAGAATGTAAATAAGAGAATCTTGTTTTGCTCTAAAGATGTAAGGAATATTGATGAACTATCTAGGATAAATGAGCTGCAAATTCAAGATCTTCCTCTCAAATTTCTTAAAGATCCATTTTCATATGCAAAGCCTAAACATGTTGATTATATCTCACTCATTGAAAGGTTCAAATCCAAAAGTAATGCTTGGTTAAATAGATTCCTATCATTAGCTACAAGGGTCACTTTCATTGCTTCAATACTTGGGAAACCTTTGTGTTCATTAGATTTCCCACGTCATTCTAACTAGGAAATTAAGGAGCTTGATGGAATTATGAAAGGTTTCTTATGGTCTGGAAAATCTGATAATTCCAAGAAAGCTAAAGTCAAATTGAGTGAAGTGACAATTCCTAATAAGTAGGGAGGACTAGGGATAATTTATACTACTCTAATGCAAATAGTACTCTTGTGCAGAAGGATTTAAAGGCTGTATGAAGATAAAAATGCCATTTATTTAAAATGGAGGCATGAAACATATTTAAGGAATGAAAGCTTCTGGCAATTGTCAATCTCTAGGGAGTACTCTTGGTTCTTTATGAAAATGTTGAAATTGAGTAATGTTGTGTAACCTTGGATCAAGTATGAGCTGGGAAATGGAGAAGATATTTAGGTGTGCCTTGATAACTAAATCGAGCATAGTCCTCTTATCCAAAGGAGTGCGGTATCCCACCTTACAAATAGACTCCCTCTCAACACCAAAGCATCCTCACTGATAAACCAGAAACTATGGGTAGGGAACTTTAAAGGATTCAACTTATTAGTGGAATATCTCCCTCAAATCACCCATTTGTATAGGTAGGACATAGTTACTTGGAAACCTGATCCTACTAGAGTATTTACCAATAAATCATGCTATAAGGCATTACAGGCTGAGGGAGAGAATGTACCTTGGTTCAACCTTTTATGGAAGCACTCATTAAATCAAACGACTATTTGTATTTACCTAATCGGTTATCAAAAATAGGATTTGCACTAAGAATAGATGGTATGGCTTATATTACCCTATCTGTATGTTGCGCAAAGAAGCTGAAGAAGATAAGGAACACTTATTCTTTCAATGTAGACACTAAAAATTTTCTAGAGTAGAAGTTTACATTTGTTAATAAATTAGTGTTCTTCTTATGATTGTCTAACTACTCTTAATTAGATCATATACACTGACTAAGAGGTGCAAGATAAAGCAATGTATAAAACATCCTTTACAACAACAATTTACTCCCTATGGAAAGAAAGAAATAAGAGGATCTATAAAGGAGAGGAAGTAAAGAAGAATTAATTAGCTAAAGATATCATTAACTGGATTAGAGCCATTATGATAACTAATTTTCAACAGTAAGCACTATCTATAATTATGAGAACTAGAGAGAATTTGTAACTCTTGATCTAATATTTTTATCTACTTTTATAATATGTACTATTTTATGAACTCATTATAATGTTGAAATAGCCTTGCTATAGTTAATAATAACTTTATTCAATTTAAAAAATGACTTAGATCAGCTTAGTTTTCAATTGTAGTAATTTTCTGTATGAAAAAACACATTTATCCTCAATAGCATCTCATACAAAATTTCAAATGGACATCAATATGATTGATCTCTCATGATAAATAGGATTTTTAGCCAAAGTCAATAAACTCTGACTATCATAGGAAATAACAAAGTTTTACACATCCATACCTAAACTATCAATAAGACTGTAAAACCATTTACCTTCTTTAACACCTTTTCTTAATGACATACATTATAGTTCTATCGTACACAAAGCAATTAAAGAATAGGAATGACAACAAACTAAAGTGGTTTTTATTCCTTGCCCAAGCCTAGCTAAATCTAAAGTTTAATTAGAGTTAGTATGCTCAAATTGAGCCCAAACCTAATAGGGTTTCAAACATCAAAGTTCGAACACAAAGCATGTAACCATTAGCCCAAACATCTATCAATTTGCCATCATTCACTTAGTGGTCTCTCTTCTATTCCTTTGTTCCACCAATTGAGGGTGGAGAGTTACATTTATTTGTTCTTAACCAATAACCATAACCAACCGCAAAAATAACTTTACAAAATACAACTCCATATAATACAAGAATAACTATACAATAATAATAGATTGCAGACAAATTGTAAAGATACAATAGATCAAAAAACTCATCGAATAGTATATAGATCACAAAAGGAAAAAATGGATGTTAGGAAAGAAAATATCGTAAACAATAGTCGCAAACTAAAGAATAGATGTTGTAGTTTCATACCAAGTAAAAGAATTAGATGTCAATGGGAATAAGGAAAAAAACAAAAGGATAAGAGCTAAAGAGAAATCAACGAGAATAAGGAGAAAAAAAAAGAATCATAAAAGCCAAAGAAATACAAAAGAGCCTAGGTTTGAGTAGTTATCCTATGGATATGACAAAGAGAAGATATAAGGGCGAAAAGTTAGCCACTTCTTATATTTATATAATTGGGCTTTTAAAATGGGTTGGGCCTTGAAGTATAAAACTGACCCCGACTTGAAGTCTAGTCAACTTAATTCAAACTTATTGACTTCAGGTTAGGTTGATCTGGGTTGGTTCAGGTTAAGTTTTTAGACTAAAGTGTTGCTTTCCAATTAACCGTATATCCAAGTAGGGTAAAGATATAAAATATCAAAGACCTCCTTCTCAAAAGATCACCACCATAATCAGAACCAATATAGCCAACAATACTACTAGTTGAATCATGAAAACGAAAAACTAAGCAAACATTACTCGTATCTTTCAAGTATCATGTAATCCATTTAATAGCTTCCTAGTGAGTTTTCCTAGGATTACTCATAAACATGCTTCTTACTACATTAACAATATGAGTAGATACTTAACATGTTTTTTTAACTTTCCTCCTTATCTTGTTTGTTATTATACTTTGTTATTTCCTTTTACATATCCATGGACTGATTTTGTGTAACATCCCACCTCCGACGGGAAAGATAAAATAGTAAACTGACTAGGGGTAAGAGTGATTAGGACTGAATTAGAAAATGTCATGCATACTGGTATTGGTCAACAGTGAAATTTGTGCACATGAAATAACTGTACATGCATTCATGATTATTTCC
>JAOTAX010000006.1:23420155-23434384 GCA_025629825.1 Erythroxylum guanchezii
GTCGGGATCAGTTCGCGTCTGCATTAGTGTCTCATAAATTGTATCATGAAATTTCTGTAAAGGATGCTTGTATTTGTAATGAGCCCAATTTGGTTATGGCTTTTCGTTCATTAAATGATTGTAAATTATTGTTGAATGATTGTATTAACTGAACATGTTTATTTCTGAAACTGAAACTGGTTATTTATGAACGTGGGCTCAAATTGTCTACTGTTTTCCGCGCACATGAGTGTAATAGAAAAAAGTAAAAAAAAATTGTACTGAGAGTCGACTGACTGATGTATCATGCCACTCTCGCGGGGCACGGACTCAGATATCACCAACGATGTCGGGTCCGGGTCACGCGGGAATGGGGTGTTACATTTTGAACTACCATCCTTGGAGTTTTAATTTCAAACTCGACCTTCTGGTCAATATCCTGATCCATTTTACATGTAAGATTATCAAGTTCCTCTCTTTGTTCAAGCATAACAAATTCATAGAAAGTAATATCTCTACTAATAACAAATCTTGGAGTTCTATCCTTTTTCAATACACCACATTCTATACCCTTTATCTCCAGTAGCATACACTAGAAATATGTATTTCATCGTCATAGGATCCAGCTTACCATCATTAACATGAGCATAAGTAGGATAACTAAATATGTACTGGTTAGAATAATCAGAGGGAGTACTGTATCATACCTTCTAAGGACTCCTAAAACCCATCACAATTTATTCAGATTTATTTGCTAAATAAGCAATAGTGTTAACTACCTCAGTCCAAAATTACTTTGAAAATATAATGTTTAACTTGCACTAATCAAGCATATTGTGTGAATATTTTGATCATTTACTTTACAACTCCATTTTGTTGTGAAGTATGAAATACAATGTGGGGCCTCACTATACCTTCCTTCCTGTATATCCTGTTAAATGATTTATTATTGAATTATACCCATTATATGTTTAAAGTGTCTTGACCTATTTTTATTATATTTTTAACCATAGTCTTCCACTCCTTGAACTTTTTAAACACTTCATCATGCAAATATAGAATATACACTCAAAATTTTCTTAAGTAATCATAAATGAATATGATAAAGTGAATGCATCGTTTATGTGGTTGAACCGAAGCAAGAACCCATAATTTGAATAAAGTTAATTAAAGATACTAGTGGAAGGATACTTACTATAACCAAAATTGACTCTAAGCTACTTGCTAAGAACATAAGACACATAACTTCATCTTCCTAGATATAGCTCTATCTAACAAACCCTTTCTTACTTAGAATTTTAAGTCCTTGCTCACATATGTGACCCAATCTACGATGCCATAACTATATACTGTCATCATTTTACTTTGATGATTAAAGGCCAACCGCCAATTATATTACTACTTTTCATATTAAGACCTATATTATATGTTGTAATTTTCCTTTCGTTATAGTCATGACATCCTTTAACACTTTAACCTACTCATGATCACTAGAACTCTTCTACCCTTAACTATCCAGAATACTTATATAAATTATTTTTTTATAGCTCAAAAATATATTAGGCATCTAATATTCTAAAAATTTTACCATGTATTTATATTTGTACTAAAACACTTTCTTTGACAACATGTTGTCCATCATCACTTAATTTGACAATGCCATTTCATTATTTTAAAGAACATAATTAGTCTTTGTTAAGCATCATATGATAAGATGTGTCAATATCTATCACCTAACAATTTGTCGAATCAGAATTACTAGTAGTTAAGACATTACTTCCTATTCCATTCTCTTCATTGGAACTCTCTTATACTACATCATACCTATTTTTCCATATGTTTTCTTTTTTTCTTATTTCACTTCTTTCGCAAGGGACAATTCCTCTTAAAGTGTCATTTTTCTTTACAATTAAACCATTGAACAACTTTAGGCTTAATTTAAATTATGACTTGCTCCAATTTCTATGATCATATTCCTTGTTCCTACCTCTACTAACAACTATATCCAAATTTAATCCCATCTCCATGTATACCAAATACCTTTTTCTTTAATTCTATGGACTACAGAGCATCCTTCATATTATTAACAGAAATAGCCTATCTCTTATACATTATAGTATCAACAAATTTTTCATATAAAATAGGCAATGAACACAAAAGTATTATAGCTTGATCCTCATCTTTATTTTTAACTTAACACCTTGTTTTAAAATGAATTGATTAAAATTATCAATATAATCTTTCTCTTTTGTACTTTTTATCATCCTCAAGGTATACAAAGATGCTTTTGATATAATGATTCATTAAAGACTTCTTCTAATACTTATTTCCAAGTCGTTTCCGTAACAAAGTAGTGAATGTTTCATCAACCACCTCTCTCAAAACTTCATCTCCCAAACTCAACAGTACAACATTGCGTGCCTTTAACAAAATCTCTTCCTTTTTTGATAACCTCAAACTTTTTTAAAATTTATTCTCCTCAAAAGACATTATGCACCCTACTAAACAACTTTCATAGAGTGAAATCATTGAATCATTGAATTTCTCAATATTAACCTTATGAAAAGACATCCTAACAACGGACTTTAGATTTGTAAAGAAAACTAAACTTTGATACCAATTGTTGTAATGTCAGTTGATCTAACGCCAATTATCACACAAATGGGATAATATAGAAAGAAAATAAATGAAGCAAAAATAAAAAGTTTATGTGGATTGGTCAATATGTGACTTATGTCCACAAGCAAGGAAACTTTTTTTTTCATTATTATAAGAAGACAATATAAAGAGAATAGTATAAATACAGGCTTCAACCTTATACAACCTTTATCAAAGTATTTATAGACCAGGGTTAAATACAGAAAGCTTAAAGAAAAGAAAATTATATTTTTACAGATGTTTAAGGATAATGAAATTATTTCTGCGTGTCCTCAAATTTTACGAGTCTAATGCTTAAATCACTTTTAACATTAGTGTCAATCTAATTTGACTTCTCAATCTCTCTAATAAATATAAGTTTGGTGTTGGCCTTATGCCTCTTTTCGACATTGATTTGCTTTGGATGTTAGTTACTTCTATAATTTCACTCTCTATCAAACTTCAAAACTTCCCACTGGAACTTTCTATGGAAAAAGGGTTACCAATCGACAAGTTTGACCCTAATATTCTAGAGTGAACAATTATAACCCTAACATTTAGAAAACATTAAAATTTGACCCTACCCTAACAAAAAATTCAAACTCCTATATTAAGTGTCATTTCAGCGCTGATGTGGCACCTGTAAATTAATTTTTATTATTACAGTGGGGTTCCATACAACACGTTAGCACTGACATGGCAAAGTGGGACCCAAATTTTAATTAAATAAAAGAAATTTTGTTATTTTATTGTTTAGTGTGGGACCCACCCTTTAATTAAACCTTAAACTTTGCTTAAGCAGACAATTAATTTACTGATTATTTCTTAAGATAGTTAACCATAACAATATTTATTCATATTATTAGTTGAATAAAAAATATTAACTTAAAAAAAAATTAGTTAATATAAATTTAATATTTCGTGAAACACATATATGGCATTGTTTCATGAATACGATTGTGTTTTCAAACGTTCTCCATCATTTTCAATTGGCCATCGTTCTCCATTTTTATTGGCCACCGGTAGTAAAGTTGGTCAATAAAAGCACCATTCCCGTAATGTAGTCATCAGTAGTGGTCGAGAGAAGTCATCAGATAATGGATGTTGGTCTGTGTTAGATAATGGATGTTGCCGTTACTTTATTGTTTAGGTGTGGTCCAGAATGTTTGACTACTTTCTAGTCCCTAATTTGGTCTCGTAATGTTTATACTTTGTTATTGTGTTTTGGATGTTTTTTGGTTTGCACATGCCCCTTCTATTGGTCTTGTATATCTCTTGTATTTTGATTAGGATAAGATTAGAAAACTTGGAGAACATAAAACAAGCTTTGCTTAACTAGTCATTAAACATTTAACATTTCTCTCCGAGTACTAAACTACTCATTCAACATTTACCATTACCCTAGCGAATTACCATTTGATGTTTCAATTAGAGCTTTGCTTATTGGTCTATGTAAACAAACTACCTCAAACCTTGGTGAGAGTCATTTGGTTGCAGAGTTACATTTTGACCCATTGGAAACTCTCCTTTTTGTCGTCATACTCCAACATTGGTTCCCTTCCCTTAAGCTCCAGCATTGAGAGTGTCCTTATTCAGTTTATTCACATCATTCAACTTCTCTGATTCTTCCGATCCCATTAACTCCTCATAGGTAAAGCCATAACTTACAAATCCGTTAAATATAAGGAAACATAATTTGTACACAGTTGATCTAGCAAGTTCAAACTTGACCTATAAAACAAAAATTATGTGGGACAATAGCATATTACATGATGTAAGCAAGGAAACAAAAATTAATTAGTTGTATTACTTTAATTAATTTGATACTTTCATTCTCAACACATCATTTTACTTAGCCCTTTACATCAATATGATTAAGGGTCTAGTCAACACTTGAAATTTATTTAATAGTGAAACCTTTTGATGTTGTTTTGTTTGTTTATTTGTTGTATTGCTTGAATTTATTTGATACTTCCATCCTCAATACATCTTCTTACTTAGCCCTTAACGTCTATTAAATCGCCTAATAAGTTTTACATTAATCAAGAATGAGAATTAGAGATTCATGAACTAATTTATTTGGTGAAAATGGTTGGGAAACTAAAAGTAAATGGAGTTAATTGTAAAATTATCTAAAATCTATACTAAAGTTTTTCCAAAATCCATATTTATTATGCAATTACTATTGCTCCTATGATACTATCATAATATTTTTTGTACAATTATTGAGCGCTACGAGTGTCAGTAATTTAAAATAGATAATATGTCTTGCATTTCTTTTGATATAAATGTGAACTTTACCATCCTATACAATTTTTCATTATTAAAGAAATCAATGATTGCAATTTTTTCTTCTTCTCTCGTAGTATTAATGTCTTTTTATATAAGTAATCATTAAGGCTATCTAGAGCATGTGCCTTTGTATTGATACTAAAAAACTGAGTTCATAACATCAATATGATTAAGGGTCTAGTCAACACTTGAATTTGGTCTTCTTATAACCAACCTTAGTGTCTTCAAGTCTCCAAATTTGCATGGAATCATTGCATTAATTTTATATTTTATAATAATCAACATGTTGTTTTTGATAATCATTACATTGCTTTTTATTTTAACTTGAGTGTATTCTTATATTTATAGGTTTTAATGGCTCAATATGGAAGTATAAGGCTTTTTCATAGTGTAAATTTTATGTTGGAGCCTGAATTGACATATGTCGGTAGGGATATTCCTTCATTTGACAATGTTGATATTGACTTTGTTAGTAATACACAAATAAATGAGATAGGAATGGAGTTAGGGTATGATAAAATTGATAAGACATATCATAAAGAACCTAGTTTAAACTTTAAGGAGTTATTGAAAGTTATAGAATCAAATGAAAGTTGTATTAGTATAGAACACCTAATGCAAATACATGGGATTGTTGATGTATATGTAACTCATCAAGTAATCACACCAATCCATGTTATTGATGATGATGATGATGAGAACATGGAGGGGAAAGATGCACAAACAGATGACAATGTGGAGGGAGAAGTTGCGGAAATGAATGAGAATTTGAAGGGAGAAGGAGCAAAAATGGATGAGAATTTGGAGAGAGAAGGTGCACAAACAGATGAGAATGTGGAGAAGCAGAGTGCACATTTTCAATTAAACTTCTATGTTGACATTCCAGATGACCATCATCCAATTGAAATTGATTCATTAGATTGTAGTAGTCCTATTAGCACTGATGAATATCCTAGTGGAGAAGAGGTAGTGAAGCTTTACGTAAACCCAACTCAACTGTTAGGGATCTTTCTACAGAGGTTGCACATGAGTGGAGGTTGGGAATGAAGTGCAGGATTGCAAAAGAATTTAAAGATATTGTTGTCGATTATGGAGTGCATACTAGATACAATGTTAGGTTGAAAAAGTGTGAGAGTAATCGGTTTAGGTATGTTTGTGTGGATGGATGCCCATGGGTTTTGTATACTACATATTATAAGAATGAGAGATGTTTCAGGGTGAAAATATATAATTCTAATCACACTTGTTTTACTACAAACAAACCAAAATTGGTTTCTGCAAAATTCTTGATGAGACACTTCAAGGATAGAATTTTGGAGAAGCCTAGTATCATAACTAAAAAAAATGGTGGAATAATGATATTTTTGTTAATTCAAGCATGTGTAGAAGAGCAAAAAGGAGATTGAGGAAAGAGAGAGCAACATATTCGATTGCTAAATATGTGAAGCAGTAAGGATAGGTACAAGAGTTGAAGGTAAGCAATCCTAGGTCAACAATTGAGTTACAATTACCAAGAAATCAAGAGAGATCATTGCTATAGGTATGTTATGTTATAAAGTTTATGTTTTACTTCATTATGTTTTGTTATGTAGTATATTAATACTTCTTTATATTTTCTTGCAGTTCAAAAGATTGTTCATTTGTTTTTACGCCATGAAAAAAAGGATGGAAGCATTACGCCATGTTATTAATCTTTTCAAAGTAAATGTCCCATTGTTGACAACAACATGAATAAAACCTTCAACATGTGGATTCTACGAGCAAGGGAGAGGGCAATGATTAGCATGCTTAAGACTATTAGAATAATGGTTATAAGGAGGCATGTTGAGAGAAAACATTTTTTACTTGGGTGGAAGCATGTTATAGCACCAAATATAATGAAGAAGTTAGAGAAGAAGAAAAAAGAAGCAATGTAATGGAGAATTGTATGGAATGGAGATGGTGGTTATGAAGTTTCAAAGGGTGATGTGAAGCATATTGTCAGGATCTGTAGACAAAAAACATGAAGTTGCCAAGCAAACAACCTATATAGATATCCATGAAAGCATGCGATTAGTGCAATACGTCACTTGAGAGAAAGGATTAAGGCATTAGTTGATTCATGCTATTATAAGGGTCAATTTATGAGTTTGTATAAACATATGTTATAACTTATTATAGGTAAAATTTTCTAGCCTTCAAGTGATGTAGCATTGATACATCCTCCACCTAAAAGAGACATACTCGATATACTAAAAATTGTAAGAAGAAAATAACATGATGAACTGAAGAAGACGAAAAATCCAAGCAAATTGATTTAGAAAGGGCAAGTGCATAAGTGCTAAAAATGTGGTCATCAAGGTCATAACTCCAAAAAATGCAACAAGACCTCAAGTCAACATGATGAGGCTTCTTTATAGGTGTGTGCACGTTACTTCAATCATATGAATACAATTTTATAAACATGTAGTTACTAATGTTGATAATTACGTTAATCAGGTTAGAATAGAGGCAACTTCATAGGTATACCAATTTTTGGTTTTATATTAATTTTTTTTGTACTAATGACTGACAAAGATGTTTTCAATATAATATGGTTTAGTGACTAATTGCAACTATATCTGGCATGTTTCTAAGGTTGCTTTACATAAGAATTTAAAGTTTGAGCAATTTAACTATGTATAATGCAATTCCTATAAACCATCTAATATTTATGAGATTCATAAGTTTGATCAACAATCTAATATTTCCTAACACCTATTGGTGTTCCATTTCTTTGTAATAAGAAAGGACACCAAATTTAATCATAATAACCTAGTTAGTTAACAAAAAAGTCAATTGTTGATATTTTAGATGTATTACCTTATCCATAGTTGGGATTGATACAAAATAAAAAAGAACCAAAATTCGACTCTAACAAAATGGTATATTGTTGACTTAGCCAAAATCTTTTCATTATAATCAAAACCAAGGAGTGTTAATATGATGTGCACGTTGAGTATAAGCAAGTAGTGTACATAATAAGAGAACACTTAATTACTACCAAGTAATATTGCAATTTGTAAAGTGATCAGTGATCGTCAATAATATGATGTTAATAAACTTTGATTAAGTGTTTATGTTACATATTGGACGAAGAAGCTTAAGAGAATTATAGTAAAGACAATCAAATGTCTTGGCTAAAAAAGAAGGCCACCAAATTGTAGCAATATCAAACATCAACTATTTTTGGACTATATGCAGAATTTGGGCATCATGGGATCTCAAGTATACAACAGTCTCCTAAAGCACCAGAAGAGATCAACACAAACATGTCCATTCTCCTTAAATCTAACTTAAATGGAATGAATACTTATCTCAATAAGCATGGCCTAAGGTGAATAATCTTATAACTAATGCAATCTTAGAATTCATAAACAAAACCATATCTCACTACAACTTCTTATATAATGGAGCTATCAGTAAAGTTTTATCATACTACAACTTACTAGCAAATATATCTGTTAAGTTGTCATTTTGTGCTCATTTTGTATATAAATCTCTTTAATGTGTTGAAATTATTATTCAAAATTAATGGACTTGTTTCTTAATTGTTCTCAGATGATTTTCAACACTTGAAAGTTGAAATTGAATTAAAAAGATGCAAGGAAAGTAAAGATAATTCGAATTCCCAAACTAGCAGAAAAATAATTGACTAAGTGTAGGTACGTGCAAGGATAGAGAATGCCTACAGAATCTGTTTTGAAATTATATTTGATTCATCTAAGATCTCCATGATCTTGAGAATCAAATTGTTAACTTACTGATGGGGATCTGCAACCTGAATATGGGGGAAACAATATCTGCTGAAGATAACGAAAAAGGAGTGAAGAGGAGGACATCGAAGAGGATAAAAAGAAGAAATTTTTACTATTCACGTTATACAATATAGGGAGTTTACATTTTCTGCAGTGGTTTTCTAGGACTTTTCGAATTTGTTGGGAAAAAGGCCAGGGATAGAGACTTTGTATTTTGTTATTTCTTAGTTGGTTTTCACTTTCTTTATGAGTAGCTAAATGTTTCTTCTTGGTTAAAAGGAATCGTGTTATCATCTAGTATGTGTGACATTTCTTAATAAAGTTTATTTCATTGATGAATATTGAGTATCTTCCGAATTTCTTTTCATAATTGAATTGATTGATTTCTAGGGTGTGCAACTAGGAATTGATTTGTTTAATTTATAGCCAAATTAGTAGGATTTGACATTCAGTTTTGCTATTCCAAAATGGCAATTAGGATTACCGTCTTTACATTAGAGTTGGAAGTTCTAAGAAATACTTAACTTGATTAAATGTATGTCGTACTTGTGTTGTCTTGTTCATTGGTTTCTTAGTTCTTAAAGTTATTAATCAACCAAACTTAAGATCGTATCTAAGTTATTTACTAATAAGAATGTTTAGAATACATGTTTCTATTCATTTAATCTTAAGAGAAAACATCACCCAATGAATGTTCGTTAGTGGACTGAATTTTATATCGAGGATCTATATTAGTGTGATAACATCAGTAACCTGAAACTAAGGTTTGTTTACTAAAATTTCAGATATGATTATTTTTGTTAATTTTTTATTTTATCCATTTTTAATTTTTTAAATTTGCGTTAATTAAACCCCCCTAATTTTTTTTAGTTTTGAACTCGTATAATTTGTACCGTTAAAACTCCTCGTGGGAACGATCTCAACTTTTCACTAACTACAATTTTCATTGCTAGAGTTAGTATTAATTTGGTTGTAGGCGACAGCAGTACTAAATTTTGGCACCGTTTTCGGGGAGTTTCTCAACGGTATATGTATGTCACACTAGTAGAGAAAAGAACTCAATTATTATGAGATTCAAAGATCGAGAAGACAGCCAAGAGGTTACGAAAACAAATGAAACAGTAACAATAAGTGCAGAAAATGGAAAGGATGGCTGCGAATCGGACTCTTCGTGAGCTAGCCGCGCCTACAGATGCTCAACATCCCCACTGCATCAACTTTCCAAATTTAGGTGACAATAATACGTTTGAATTAAAATCTGGGTTGATCCATTTATTACCTATTTTCAGAGGTCTACCAGGAGAGGATCCTTACAAACATTTGAAGGAATTTGACGTGGTTTGCATAGGAATGAAGCTAAAGAATGTGATAGAAGAGTAAATTAAACTAAGAGCCTTCCCATTTTTTCCCAAAGATGAAGCTCAAGATTGGTTGTACTATTCAGCTGGTGAAAATGTGCAAACATGGGCTGAAATGAAGAGACTTTTCTTTGAGAAATATTTTCCAACATTAAGAGCTACCAACATCCAAAAGGAAATATGTGGCATTCGACAACATACTAGAGAGACACTTTATGAATATTAGAAAAGATTCAAGAAACTTTACGCTAACTATCCCCATCACCAAATAATCGACCAGTTGTTGATTCAATACTTCTACGAAGGTCTTTTGCTCACAGTTAGGAGTATGATTGATGCTACAAGTGGTGAAGTTTTAGTTGACAAAACACCGACAGCCACAAGGGATTTGATATCAAATATGGCTTCCAATACATAACAATTCGAGATACATGCTGGGCATGATTCAAAACACATAAATGAGGTGAATGTGAAAGCATTGGAGAAACGATTGGATGACCTTACATCTTTGGTGCAACAAATTACAATTACAAAGAAAGAATAAGCAAAGGTATATGGAATATGTTTGATGTTAGGACACTCTACTGACGCATGTCCAGTTTTGCAGGAAGAAAATTCAGAATAGATGAATGTCGTGGCAGGTTTGCTAGACCAAATCAGAGAAAACATGGCCCATTCTCTAACACCTATAATACGGGTTAGCGTGACCATCTGAATTTGCATTATGGGAACTCTTAAGGACAGCAAGCTACCACAAATTTCCAACAATTTAGACAACCATTTGTGCCTAGACAACATCAACACATAACATCCAATTCCAAAGGTAAGTCTTCCTTGGAAGATATAGTTCAATCTTTAGCCACTAACACTTTGACATTTCAGCGGGATACTTAAGCTAGTATCCAAAATCTTGAAAATCAAGTGAGCCAAATAGCAACCGACATTAATCGATTAGAGGCACAAAGTTCTAGAAATTTTCCATCACAACCAAAAATCAATCCCAAACAAAGTGCTAAGGCTATCATGTTGTAGAGTGGTAAGAAATTGAGGGAACCACCTCTGAAAACTTCCAAAAGAGAAGTCGGAGAAGAAGCAACAAAGGAAGCATCTAAACAACTAGAAAAGATACAGACAAGTTTGTAGAATCTGCTTGTTCAACCCCCTTTTCCTAGTCGATTTGCCAAGGCAAAGAAGGAGGAGAAAGAGAAGGAAATATGGGAGACTTTCAGAAAAGTTCAGGTAAATATTCCTTTACTTGATGCAATAAAACAGATCCCACGGTTTGCTAAATTACTTAAGGAACTTTGCATTTCAAAGCGTAAATTAAAATTTGATGAGAAAGTGCAATAGGGGAAGAATGCTTCAGCCATTTTACAAAAGAAAAAGCTTCTGCCTAAGTGTCAAGACCCAGGTATGTTCACTATCCCATGTCAAATTGGTGATTTGAGAATTGAAAAGGCTATGTTAGATTTGGGTGCATCCATAAATGTAATGCCTTATGATGTTTATAAGTCTTTAAACATGGGACCTCTTAAAGAAACTAATGTAGTGATTCAATTAGCAGATTGTTCAAATGCTGATCCAAAGGGCGTGTTAGAGAAAATTCTAGTTCAAGTAGGGATATGCTTTTTCCAGACGATTTCTATATTTTGCATATGGGTAGTGATGATGCATCTTCTTCAACCCCGATTTTATTTAGAAGGTCATTTTTAAAAACCACTAAAATGAAAATTGATGTTCATGATGGGTCATTGATTATGGGATGGTGAATTAATTAAACCCAATATATACAATGCCATGAAATTTTTGAATGAAGAACAACCTATTGTTTCTTTGGATTTTATTAACACATAGGTGCAGGAAAATTCATTATTGAGGGAAAAAGACGAAGTTGAAACAATCTTGGAAATGGGAGATGCATCACAGTGGCAAGACTTCAAGGAATCGTTATTGCCCAACTTGTTGGAGTTGTGTAAATATAGTGCCCTGGAAACCAAGTGTATTTACATGTACCTTAATCTTCTTCAGTTACAGTTTTGTAATGAAAATATTTATTATTAATAAAACAAAAAAGTTTGGTTTTTATGAGTATTATATATCTATTCATAAGGTACCGAGATCCTTTTGTAAGTAATATACATATACATAGAGATGTATAGGAAATATGTATATTATAAGAATCTAAATTAATGGATTCACAGTTGAATAATCAAGTTGGTCGCTTAATTATGGTTTAGACTGTAGCGTTGCGATTTATCTCTATGTAAGTAAAGGAGTTCACTTCAAGGGAATGATAAGTTTCATATCATGATAGTAGTTGACTATCGATAATGGCACTATTAAATAAATCTGGAATCAAGTATGATTTCAAGAATAAAGTGAGTCGTTACTTTAATTTTAAAACATGCAACTTAAGCATTCGCTTATTATGGACCACAATCTTGATGAATGGTGAACTCATATGTGTTTCATTATAATTCTTGATATGATCATAATGGATTTTTACAGAGTATTAATCCAGTGTCTACATGTTGGAATTATTAATTGAAACATGTATCAGGGAACATTCATTCAAATAAAAAGTTTATAGTAATATCATCACTTCTAGATGTTTTAAAGAGATTGGTGATTAAACTGGCGCCAGTAGTTTGATAGACTAGCTACCTATCAAGTCTTAACTCCAAGATGAGATCTTGTATGTTAATCACCATATAGAGTAAAATGGGAGATCTAGAAGAAAAAACTAACTTAAGGGCAAAACGGTAATTTTACCCTTTGTTGTGCAAATGGTAATAATAAGGCTTATAATAGGGTTTGCAATTGGACTTGAAAATATGTGTTCTTATAATATTTAGTAATTCAAGAGTTCAACTAATTGTCTTTAGTGGAATGACATTTAGTTAATAAGCAAGAATTAATTTTAATGAGATTAAATTAATTATAAGCTTATTGGAGCTTGAATTATCTAAGTCCAATAAGATTACTTGGCTTCAAGGAAGGTTATCAAGCAAAGTAAGGAATATAAATGGAGGTTTTAAAGCCCATGATTGAATGTTAGGCTTGCACTAATTAATGGTTAATTAGAAGCCTAAATGTACATTTAGAAATGGGCTAGACTTTGGTTTAACGTAATTGATTAAACTAATTATATTAAAACAAATTTTTTAAAGAACGGTGTAGCAATTTCAGTTTTAATGGGCTGATTGTGCAGCTGCACATTTGGCATTAAATTGCTAAATAAATATGGTATTTATCATGCATTATCATCATTAAATAAAGTTATGATCTTACCATTAAATGGTTTAATGGTTATCTTTTAATGATAGCACGTAACATATTGGCATTCATTGCATTAAAGAAGAAAGATGTACATTGGATGGATCATCTTCCTTCTTTCTTTTTCCAAAACCAAAATTGGTAGGTCATATTTAAGTTAATAGTCTTTTTATATAGCCATCTTAAAGATAAATGAGAAGAGTCTCATTTATTGGCTACTTTAAGATTGATTAAAGGAAGAAGTGATATATTTGATGCTTTTCTCTTCTTTCCTTTTAGGTTAACCAAAAGTGTGAGTGTGTAAGAAGATGTTCTTGCATTTTTATCACTCTCTCTCCTATCTTACATGAGAGCGCCGAAACTTGCATGATAAGGTATCACATTTTTTGCTTCTTCTTCTAAAGAAAAAAACTCCTCTAACAGTGTTTCTTCTCCTTTCCCACCAAAGGATCTTGTTAACCTGTTGAGACCCGATCTTGGAACCGGACCCCAACCGGAGAAATGAAAAAACGGAACAAAAGAATGGGCAAAGTCAAGAATCGGAAAACAAAGTGAAACAAATGAACGAACAAAATCAAACGCGAAAGAATCCGAAGCGAAAACATAACGGAAACGAATCTAATACGAATCTAATCGGATCAAAGGCGAATCGCATTAAGTCAAAAAGGCGTACGAATCGAAACAAAGCAAACAAATGGTTCAATCGAACTGAATCAATTTTTCGACATCCTAGAGTCGCAAAAACTTAGTAAAACCAAATTAGCGTTGGAAACCTTAAGACTAAACCAATCCGAAACTGGTATAATTTTTTTTCTCTCTTTCTCATTCCTTTCATCTTTATTCAATCTTATACAAATCAAAACAAAATAATTTCCCCATTTGGAAACTTATCCTCAATCAAAAACTCAATT
>JAOTAX010000006.1:23441681-23464534 GCA_025629825.1 Erythroxylum guanchezii
ATTGCCAACATATTTGGAAACCTAATGGGTCACACATATAGAATGGGTTGGAGAGCACAAAGTTAATTTATTCAAGTTAGACTTGCTTATAAAGTTTGAGAAACTTTAAGATTAAATATGAGATATTTAATAAATAAAGATCAATATAAGATATTGAATCTTATTTGGACATAATTGATATTTAATTAGAATTATTTGTAATTCTAATTAAAATTTAATTGAAATTAAAATTTAATTTCAATTAAATTACTAAAACGTCTAAGCTTATTATAAATAGGCTTAATCTCTATGTAGCTAGCACTTCATGCTTAACCTTCTCCGTAAAAGTTACAGAGTTCTCTCAACCTGTTATGTGGATATCGTTAGAGGTCGGACACTTGTGTGGCTACGGTAGTTGAGACGGATCGGTTTGGAAAACAGTTCAAGGGATGCATCAAGATAAAGATCAAGCTTCAGAATAAGGCACGAATAAATTTCCGCTTTATTTTGATTCGTGTTAATCATTTTATAAAATTAAATGGATCTTAGTTTTCGGGAAATAAAAAATCATGAAAGAGTTTTGTGATTATTCCGCTGCGGTCGGATCGGATCTCGACTCGATTTCCCACCAGTAGTATCATAGCGATAATTTATTTCTATAATTTGATTAAATTATGTGATTGTTATTGCTCGGAAACTTTAGAATTGAAAAATTAGATATGATCTGATTCTTGAACAAACCTTAAAATGAAAATCAGTTTATGCGATCCGAAAATTTGTTTTGGAAATCCTTAAAGAAAATTCAAATTAGATTCGATTGACTATTAAGAAAGGTTTAGGATTAATCCCTCGTGTAAAACCCAGAATTGTTTGCGTTGCTGAAGAAGCTGTTTTATTCTTGAAAGGATTGTTGGTTGCAATAGTAGCATGTAGATGGAGAATGGTGGAATGTTTTTGGTTTGGGCCAAGGAGGCGAGCCGGAGGAATCCATCATCTAGGCGTCATGATTGGCAGTATGGTGGTTGGCAACGAAAGCAGGAGGAGGCGTGAAGAAGTTGCATCTATTGACGCAGTTTCAAAGCAATTTGTAAAATGTTGAAAGCCTTGGCAGAGATGTAAATAAGATGACCACCAACGAAAGCAGGAGGAGTTGTGAAGAAGCTGCGTCTATTGACGCAGTTTCAAAGCAATTTGTAAAATGTTGAAAGCCTTGGCAGAGACGTGAATAAGATGACCACCATCTTATTTGTCCCATCAATGAACAGTATAGAGGAATAAGTTTTCTACTTGCTGCTTTCGTTCTTCAAAATGGATTAACAGACCCTACTTAAAATTTTAGTCCTAATGAGAATTTTAGTGTCCAATAATTATGTCCAAAAGTTGTCACGACTTGTTTTTATATAATGACGCCAACAAATCGCACCAAAATAAGCTAGAAGAATCCCCTTCAAATAAAAATTATGGAACAAGTAGTAATTTGATAAAACTACTCATAATTGTAAATTAAAATATTAATTAAATACCAATTTAAATACATAACTACTTACAAAAATCACGTCTAGATTGCAGTATTTTAAAAATGCCAATGAGCTTATGGGTCCTTGGTAATGAAGATCAGAACTTCTTTCCCAGTGAAGCATTCTCTTCAGGAATCAGGACATTCGAAAGTTTACTATGACACAAGACCACATCTGAAGATGGTGAACAATATATTAAATTATGATATATGTTTAATTATTCTAAAAACTAATAAATCAGTCTATAATATAAATATTTTCAAATAATAAGAACGAAACGAAATTTCTATTTTGATTTTTGAGTTTGATTATTGGATTTGCTTTCTTTTTCACGGTTGAATGTATCAATGTGATACATCATCCTCAGTTCTTGTCAATTAGGTCTTTAGAACTTTTGTAACAAAGTTTGTTGCTTTGCTTGTATTTCTAACGTTATCCCTGATTCCCTTTCCTATGAAATAACAATACACACAGGAAAGTAGGGAAGCAAGCAACTACCCCTGGAATTTATAGAAGGATTGTGAAGAGCTCGTATTACTTGTTACACAGTACAATTTTTTTTTTTTAAAAAAAAGAACACTTGTTTTAACCATGTCAAATATACCAAATCTGTATCAGCATGTTCAACAAAATCAGGCAGGAAGGCCGCACTATCAAGAATCTTACTTTTATTTACCGATAGCCTTCTCAGTTTCTTCAAGCATACCTTGTAGACCATGAACGACTAGCCACTCATTCTGATACAGATTGGGACAACTAATGGGCACTTCATTAAGCATCAGAATATCACCAGATCGTGTTACCCTAATCCTAAACGCCTCCATATAAGTCTCTAAAACAGCCCCATCATTAAAACCAGCCAACTCTCTCCACAAAATCTTGCAAGGTACAACATGCCTGCGAAATATTGAAGAGTACTTCCCAAAATTCCCTGCACTACTCTCCAACGCTTCATCAACTGGAGCTAATACGGTTATCCGAAGATTCCGATCCATTAACCCCACCAATTGCAATTCCAAAAAGGAGGCCAAAATTGAGTATCCTTTTGACCTCAAAGCCCCAATAGCCTCATCAAACGAGAATTGCTCACCATTGTCACCATTAACAGAGCATCCGCCATTGATGCCTCTGACTCCAGGTGCTGGAGCTGGACCTCCAACTTCAAAAGCCGGATCGATAAAATGGTCGACTCCGAAAATAATCAAAGACCCGTCGTCATACAAAGGAGACCCATTAATCTTTACTCCATTCAACGAGATTATATCACTATTGTCATACACTTTAGAAGTGACGACAAGCGAGTGATTGGCGAAAAGGGTGGGGAGTGTGGAGCCAGTGGATAGGGACTTCAGGGTGGTGAGAGAGAAATAGAGGGGAGAGAAGTGGAATCGGAGGAGAGACAGAGATGGTTGGCCGGAGAGAACGAAGGCTTGATCCGTGGGCGAGAAAATGGTGAGAGATGGAGAGTTTGGGGCTTCGGATTTGGAGATGATTTGGAGAGTGAGGGACATGGATAGGTAGCCAGAGCTGGAAAGAATGTCAGCAGCAGTGAGGAGGGTTCCATCCCGGATGGCGGAGGAAAGGGAGATAAAAGAGAGGAGAAGGAGAGCTGTTGTGAGGGTTCGAGACGCCATTAATGGGAGAGTTTTGGAGAATGGTTTCTCAAGGAATGGCCTACAGGTTTAGATAGATCTTGGCGGTAAAAGCTTAACACGTGGAGCGAATCAATTGGTCCACTGTTTTGGTTTAAATGTTAGTTACAAGTAATCAGTTACTCACGGAATTATCAAACTACCCCTGGGCCTCACTGGTTTTAAGTTCTTATTAAGTGTATCTCGGCCCGTAACTTCCCAAATCTATTTGTCACGTATCTTGTTCATACAAAAATTATTAAGCGATGAAATGTAACAAATATTTTATTTTAAAAATATATTTCAATATTTACAGTACATAATTGCCAACTAAAATTGATTAACTAAAATTATTATTTTTGCCTTTTATGAATATTAAGAATGAGTCTTTATAAATAACAAAATAAAGCAAAACATTTTTTAACATTATTTGTAAATTAAATAAAAATATATTTCAACCTCCTGCTCCACAATGTTTAATATTCGGGTCAAAAGTGTGTTCTGAAACAAGATAATACAACTTGAATCATAACATTTTCAAAACTGTATCGTCTTCAAAATATTTATAAAAAACTTCAAATGAACGAAAAATTAGGTGGGATTAATTCTCTGTCAATTAAATGTCAATATAACATTATTTTTATATTTTTTAAATTGAAAGAGAACTTTAATGTCACATAATAATTTTTCTAAATTAACCAAAAAGTAGGTCTCATTTTCATATGATAGTGAGACTCACTAGTTATGCATTTTCAGATAGTAGGTATCATTTGTGATATAACAATGAGGCTTACATTTATATATTTTAAACAGTAGATACCATTTGTCATATAAGAGTAAAGCCTACAGTTTATTTTAAAATTAAAATAATGTCATATTAACATTGACGTGTTATTTAATTGATAGGATGTTTTGAACATTTTAAAAATATTAAAATTTAATTTAATCGTATCAAAATATTAGGGTGTGTTTTATATTGTTAGGTTCAAAGTGCTTTGTCATGATATCTACGATTAGCCGACGTTTCCTTTAGTATTCGTCTGCTGATTAACCTGCAAGCTGAAGAAACTAGTAAGTTAATCAGGTTTTGGCTAACAATAGATGATGATCAGCTCACCTACTAAACCTGTATTGCGTTGCATCCTGAATAAGACCTTATTCCTTTTAATCTCATAGGTAGCTAGTTAACTAAACTAACCAACCTTTACAATATTTGCACGTCCTTGGAAACAAACCAGGAAAGGTTGTTCAACAACAATTCGTCAAATTGATTCAGATGTTCTTTAATGTGTTTATTAATAATTGGTTATGGCCCAAAAGTTTAGTGACACTTTAATCAGGCTGCTTTAAGTTAAAAGGAGGCAAGAAAATCAAAGTGAAGAAACATTAAGACGACCGGAAATTAATTGCAACTGATGAGAGATGAGGTCCAACTTGATACCTAAGTTGCTTAAATAAGGTATGAATCAAAAGGTCAAATTTGGGTGACGCTACTTAGTCTAATTCAATTGCTTCTGGACTCTTCTTCATTATGTACTAAATAAGCAATCAAAGATATTTATCAATTAATAGCATGTATAATTGAAGGATAAGAGATTCCTTAAAATAATTGTCGCGTAACACTTATTCAAACAGATTATCAAAATAAAACCGATTAATTGGTAAGCAAACCACACAAAGTATTGAAGAACTATCCAATGAATGCTAAAGATTATTATTGGCAATCATATCCCACAGCACCAACATTTCTAATAATGAACCATCAATGCCATTTATACACACAATCTTAAATCATTTGATTTAGTAACTCAATTTAATGGTAGTATGGATTTTCATATTAATTTTATAGGTTCAAACAATGAAAGCGTTAGTGCATTAAATCTAGTGAAAAATAAATTAGCCAAGGTATATATCCTTAATTTGATCTAGGCATTGCCCAGCCTAGGTAAGGGCAGGAAGGGGTACTTGTTTAGGGCCTAGATTCACAGGGGCTCTATTTATTAAAAGATTTAAAATTAATAAATTAATAAATCTATTTATTAAAAGAGTTGAAAATTAAAATTTTAATAAATCTATTCATTAAAAACAGTAGAAATTGAAAAGTCAATAAATATTTTTCAAGATGTTTATATATACCAAAAAGTTTCTTGACACTTTATCTTATAGAAGCTAAAAAGAAAAATATTTTGATTGAATTTTTTATTCTGAATTTTAAGCTTTATTGAATAGAGCTAAACAGGAGTTTGATTCCAGCCGTCAATTGAGATATATGCTAGCATCTTTATTAACAACAATGTATTTTATTTAGTATGATAATATTTGATCTTGATCTGTAATTGAAATTTTAATATTTGACTTTTCGTTTAAACTCTAGCTTTCACTAAAAGGTTTCAATGGGCCCTCGTGTGAGGTTGATGGTTTTTGGAGAGTAGAAATTTTAATAAATTTTAAACATTTAGATGAATAAGATAAGATATTATTTAGGATAAACTAATTTGTAGTAGCCCCCATAAGTAATTAGATTAGAATGAATGACCATTTCTCTAAGAGTAATACTAAAATTTTGAAAAAAGATAATTATTGTGACATTTTCGTAACATTTGATACTTTATTAAAAGAAGATGTACTTTTATTAGCATATCATATCTTTATCTGCCATATAAAATAGCTCACCTCTCTTTTAGCACTTTTAGTTGCTGTAACAATTACTTTGTTTAAAATTAAATTTAAATATTTAACGATATTTGAAAGTATTTTTAAATTCGTATTTGATTCAGAAAAGTTGAAATAGTTGGATGGTAATGAATTAAGAAAAATTTGCACTAATTTATAACTACTTTTTCTTATGATAATCTATTGGATGTGAGTTTAGATGATCTATTTTTTTTAAATTAAAAGTGCTACAAATGACTTTGTCAAATAAGTTAATGTTATGTGTTGAAATTCTTGAATTTATTAAAGTTGCAGATTGATATCCAAATGTTTTAATTGTTTATCAAGTTCTATCTATTATACTTGTAGCATCAGTTAAAAGAAATTTTCCAAAGTTAAAATTATTGCAAACTTACTTAAGATTACCAAAGTCACAAGAAAGATTAAGTGATTTACCTATTTTATATATTGAGAATGATACGTTGAACATTTGATATTATTATTAATAATTTTATATCTAAAAATGCGTGAAAAATTATTTTAATGATTATCTGTGTATTTTACAGTGCAATTCTCTTAATATTTTACGATATGATATCATCGTTCAGTTGCTGTTACTGATATTTTGCTTATTTTGTTACTATTTTTAATAATTTTACTACTACTGACATTTGCAAGATGTTGTTAGCTATTGTGACGGTCATTTAGTATTTTATTGTAAATGTGAACTTATGATTTGACTCAGTTGTTTATATAAGGAAATTAAATTTTAATAATAAAAATATTTTTTTAAAATTTCATATATTTATACGAGTTATCAGGACTTTTTTAAAAACATTTTTTTGGAACCCTAACATTGCCTTACCTGTTTTTTTTTTCGTGGCCCTAACCAGAAGTGCTATCGAATATTGTTAGTAATAACATCATTCATCCACTAGAGGAGAAAAAAGGCAGTATTTTTGTTTTCTAAGCTTCTAATCTTCAAGTACCTTCTTACAATATATTCAGTCTTTGTTTGGATCCTTACTTATATAAAAGAAATGAAAGAAAATATTGAAAGAAAAAGAGGAGAAAAGAATGGAAAAGAAATGAAACTTTCTTTCCTCTGTTTATTCTCCTGATTTATTAAAGGAGAGAATTGAAATTTATATTGGACAAAAGATTTTTTTGAAACCTTTATGTTCTTGATTATAAAACTTCAACATACACAGATAAGGATATTATGATAATTTATATATATTGAGATTCTCTTATCTTAGATTTCTCCTCATTTTTTACCAATTTATCGGAAAATATATTTAGTCCAAATTTTTCTTAATTTCTTCTCTATTTTTCACTTTCTTTTTATTTATTTTTATCTAAACAGAAAACTAATAGAAATTCAATTTTGTTTTCTTTTTCTTTCGATCCAAACCAAAGTTGAATATTTGAGGGAGGGAAATGGTCATCCAAAAAACAAAAGATAGACGGCGTAGAATGGAAATGACTCGCTGGCAACTGTAAACGGCAAAAACGGTCAGTAAAAGGCTGACAAGGGAAGCATAAACCGGTATGAGCGCATTTGATTTGCCACTTTTTTTTTTTTTTTCTGTCCTATCACCTTAAAAAAGAAAGCTCAGTCAATACATGTATGATAATATATATATCACAACCAAAAGCTCCCAACTTTGACCAGACACACCTGACACGAAGACGGTGTCCTGCCTGGTTTCTAGGCTCAATTCAAAGCTTGCTTAAATAAATTTGTAAAGGAGCAAACTTTATTCATGAATGAGCTACGCCAAATTTCTGTTCTGTTAAATGTTTTGAGTTCCTTTACTCCATCTCTTGCTTGATCCCCAAACAGAGAATTCGAAAGAGGTGGTGTTTTCTTAGCTTCAAGAATATTTAGATCCCCCTTCTTGTAAGTCTCTACTTTGTCCACTTTTTTTTCTTTATCATCCCTTTTCTTGCGTTGATGCTTATTCCCTTTTTTGTCCTCGTATTGGTAAAGCTCTCATCTTTTCTTTTTTCTGACTTGATCTTTCCTTCATTCTCCTTTTCTTGTTCTCTTTGTTTCGTTTCTGGGTGCACTCTCTCTCTTATTCATGCGACTTTTGGACGTGTCTTTCTTAACTAGATCTTGTCCGTTTCTCGTGATTGTTTTGCTCTCTGTGTGATTTGGTAGCCTTTTTTGTTTCCTTTTCCCTTATTTGATCTTCACAATGTTGCTCCTGCCCTTTTTTGTTTTCTCCCACTCTTTTTGATCCTTTTAGATCTTGTTCTTTAGGACGCTTTAGCCCTTTTTAGTTAACTTCAAACAATTGATTTTCCAAATTCGCTTCCTCAATTTTTAAGGTGTTTGTTTCGTGTGTTTCTTTCTTCTGGAAACCAAATTCCTTGTGCCGCACTTTCTTACATTCTTTTCTGTCCAGTTATACCTTTTTTTTTTTTTGGATTTGGTTTGGTTCTAAGAATGAGGAATTATGGTTTTCAGGGCCTTGAGTGAAGAAAAGCGAGAGCAACAATTCCTTGTGCTGGAAACCGAATCACTGAACGTTAAAACGAACAGTGGAAATTGATTTTTCACAGGCTGTTTGGAGAAATTGGTGATGGGTGATCATTTTGTGTTGTTGGTGGATCGCTTGATAACTGAATCCACGCTGGAAGCTGCTATTGAAAGCACAAACCGGGCAATGCAAGCCACGATTTCGAAAATTGAGGACATCAAAACTGACAAGTGTTCCCAGAAAGTTGATTTTGGAGACATATCAACTCCAAGGAAATTGGTGGAGTGCAGGATTTGCCAGGATGAGGATGAAGATTCAAATATGGAAATACCCTGCGCATGTCGCGGCAGCTTGAAGGTTCGTTTCATTAGCCTGCTGCTCATTGCATAGTTAAAAGCCCGAAGATGTTAACTCTTCTTTTTTATTCAGCGACGCGTAAACTTATTTTATAGTTTGAATTGTTAAGCAGTTTTGGTCCAAATCTTTTTTCTTTGAATTTACTTGCATGTTTGGGATGCCAAACTTGAATATTCTTATGGAGTTTTTGACTTCAAAAATTATGCTGTCATCTAGATTTGATTCAAGTCTTCGCCTTTGACTTTTTAGGCTTCTGGCTGTAGAAATAGAATAGTTTAGGTCTACCACCTCTTTCTTGGTAAGTATGAAAATGACAGGATTATGAGTGTCGTCTAGAAGTCCCCATCCCTTCAGTCCTAAAAGGAAACAACTTTTTCCGTTATGCAACCAGAACAATTTGATTTTTATCACAGCAAACTTTAATCATAGTAGTAATGCCTATGTATGGATTTTCTTCGCCATAGGTGGCTTTTTCCTGAAATAAAGAGCTTTATCAGAAGTTTGTGAATAATGTTTAAGATCCAGTGACATTTTGTAGCAACTGGAGGTTTTGGAGATTCGATGTACTCATCATGAAAAATGGAGCTTTTCACATGTCCAACAAAAGCTTGATGCTTTCATCTTAATCTCAAGTAATTGTTGAGCAATTGGTTGCATGGCTTTGCTGATAGCATAACTGGCGATGAAGCGTTATCTCAGTTGTTAAAAAATTGCCTTTCCTGTTTCAGTTACCTGAATCCACTCCACAATCCTTTGAAACTTGGAATATTTGTTTTGTTTTGAGCCCCGAAACTATTAATGTAGTTATTCCATCATATTACTGTTATTGCCTTTCCTTAACTGTAGAATGTTCACTGTTTAAAACAGTGAGATATGCCACTTTAAAACAGTCTGTTTTCCTGTGTGTATTCTGAGCTAAAATGTAATCATTGCATTGGATGATCAATCTGATTCTCCGTGCTTGCAGTACGCTCACCGCAGATGTGTACAGAGGTGGTGTAATGAGAAGGGCAACATTACATGTGAGATATGCCAACAGGTGGGTTCATTCACATAGATATAAGTTTTTTCCAAGTGTCTATGCTTCTTTTGGTAGGCTTTTTTACATTTATTATATATTCTATTTATCCTGTGAATGTCAAATTGCTATATACCTTTTTGATGTTATGAAATTCAGCAATTCAAGCCTGGTTATACAGCACCTCCGCCTCTGTTCCAACTTGGTCGTATTCCTTTGAACTTCAGGTAACTAGAGGATGTACTTGGTTTTTTGTCTTCACGGTCACCAATCACCAGGGACTCAAAACTTCACTTTAACGTCATTTTTGTATCAGGGGAAACTGGGAAGCATCTAGAACGGATTTACATGGTCCGCGATTCATAGCAGTGGTTTCAACCGATGGCAACTTCCTAAATACTGACTATGATGATGAAGATTCAACTTCAAGTACAAGAAATGGAATCTTATGCCGGTCGGTTGCTGTACTGGTAAATATCTTCCTCTTTGCAAACTTTGATGGTTCTCATCTTTTATCCACTTATTTTGCACAAATTTATTAACAGCTAAATATTGTTGAACCAAAGATTGAAAGTGCTGTGTGCTAGACACTAATTAACTCTGATTATTTTGCTTTATGATCATAAGGTTAAGGTTCATTCACGGTGTGTAATTTTTTGCAGCTAATGGTTCTTTTGATCTTAAGGCATACGCTCCCACTCATCCTTACTGGAAGCATTGATATCTCTTTCCCATTATTTATGGTAGGAATGTGAAATATTATACATTCAAGAAAAAGAAATCAACAAATAATTTTCTGTAATCTTACTCACACTTTCTTTACTTTGACAGTCGATACTTCTGAGGACTGCTGGAGTTATTCTTCCAATCTATGTCATTGTAAGAGCAGTAAGTGCACTACAGCGACGCCGCCACCAAGTGAGTTTAGCTACCATATTCGCTTCAATTGTGAAGATATGAAGTATCAGTAATCACCACTTAATGCTTATTTGAGTTTTAAACATTCTTGTATTTGTTTCTTCATTGATCAAACAGGGTGTTCCAAGTTCATCGTTCACTCCATCTGATGAAGAAACTGAGCGATCAGTTCTGCAAACTGAGACTCATGTGGTTAGTTTTCAATAATCTGTCTGCGAAGGAAAGGGAATTTGGGATCAGCAGCAGCTGCCAACCTTAATATTGTGAAAGACAGAAGATTCCAAGTTCATTTTCTGAAGCGCTACTGGAGGTGTTTGAAAGTAGTTCTCTTCTGTATGATGCCAGAAGCGGCAGAACACCAATTATTACTGGGTTTTAAAATGTGAATTCTATTGTTGCCTATCTCTTAAGACGTTGTACAGTTAGGCAACTGCTTCTCTGTATATACAAACAATTTACTTATTGAAAAAAGAAAGATACAAGGTAGAGAAAATGACAGTGAAGTTAAACTGGTGTATCGGCAAGCGATTCTTCGGGAGTGGCTGCATTTAGATATGAAGTTAATCTAAATGCCTACTGACTGTGGAACTCAGATGAGAAAAAAAAATAAAAATAATCATTGTCCTGATTTTGTTCTTGTTAAGGGAGGACGAGGAAGACAAACACGTACTCAATACTATTAATCACCCGGTATTTTTTGCGCCTTTCAAGTCCTAGCAAGGTTACTCAGTTGTGTGTCAATTGGCATATTGGGAATGGTCGCATAGATGACCCTAATATGAAATTTCTGTAAAAGGAAATGGCAAGATCAAATGGTCTCCCTGCAGCGGTCAACAGATTAGAGTCCATGAGATTTGAGGGAGCATTATAAAATTTTTGCTACGGAAATAAGCCATATGCTACTTCTATACGTAGCCTGATAGGAATGATTTACATTGCTAACTCGTTTCCCTGGGGACCTGGAGGAGACTTCTGCAATTTGGAACTAAATTTCACACAAGAAAATTTCGGCATGAAAGGAATTGCAGAACATTCAGGAGAGAATCAAATGAACTTGCTCAGATGGACAGTTCACTGGATCAGAGAAGAAGCCTGCAGTGCCAAAGGCATCAAAGCTAGATGGAATCTATGAGGATGGGTCGACAGGGACTAGTAACTCACATCAATCCCAATTCCCAACTGCTATGCTTGCTTGCCCTCAAATTTAGCTTTCTCAAAGGACTGGATGGTCAGCAATCCCTATCCAGCCTTAAATGTAGCTAAGATTAGTTAAGATAACCTGACTTAACTATTGTCAGAGCCCCTGGATGTGCAGGAATCACAAAGGATGAAACCCGTCTCCATAATACAGCAACCATATGCTGAAAATGTGTACACATATTTAAGACGACTCGTAATTGAAGTACAAGTAAACAAGTAACAAATAAGCAGCTTTATCTTCCAAACGTAAGATCAAGACATCGATCTGTACAGTCCAAATTAAAACAATCTTGAGGAAAATTTTCGGGTAAGGTTACAAAGGAGGACCTCAAAGCAGGTCTCGTGCAATCTAGCAAGGTTGTGATCTGAATTCCTATTCTGACAGTATCACTCTCACCCGACTGGGCACCTTAAATAGCTGTGTATACTTTTGTCCGTTAACTATCTAGTTCCGGCTTCCTCCTTGGCCTGAAATATTGGGGAAGGAAAACAAATAAGAAAATTCTCATTTTCTAGCAATCAAATTCCACTCTCCCTCTATTCTTTTCTTTTTTTTTCCAGGTTATACTTTTTCATTAGTTTCTATTAGAAAAAAATATATTTTTGGACACGCTCACTACACTCCAAAATATCATATGTTCTTTAAAGAGTGTGGATGGTAATACTTCCGACTCTTCTGCTGTGAACGCCAGTAGCAAGCAAGCGCTCCAAATGCACAGCTTGCAAAAGCAATGGCCAAGGCAGCCCCAACAGGCACAACAACTGCATTAGTTGAGGCTACTAACTCCTCAAGAGCTCCATCAGTCACTTCTTTCTCAACACTCCCTTTGTCTTTGTACAGAGATGTCAGGGTTTTTCCATAATAATTTATCAAGAACTTGTATACCTCATCCTCATCCCAATCAATCTGACTCAATCCACTTCCTTTTCTACTACGAAACCGATAACAAGTTGAGCATAGCTGTTTTGGAGGCCATATGATCTTTGGGAACTTGGGATCACCAGTTCCCAGAGACGATTCTTCCTTCATTAACCTCTCGTTGACTTCATTGTGAGTGTTCCATAACCAAAGTGCAAACTCCCGAGATGAGTTTAAAGGATGAGTAACACTGCAAAATTAGTTGAACCCATAATTAGTAAGGAACAACAACAGCTAATAGCTCCATATTCTGAGTTTCCTTACCTTGAACACATGCGGTAAAAATGTTGGCGACATTCCTCACAAATAAAGAAGTTGTGAATAAATTCACATATAGATGTAAATACAAATTGGCTCTCTCCATCCTCAATCTGTACTGAAAGTGAATGGAATAGAACCCATAAACCACAGCTGCAAATGAAAAGACAGATGAACCACTGAAGGTAAGTTGTTAAATACAACTTTAGATTATCTTATAGTTGCTTGTGCATCAGATTAACAAGGACACTAATTTTCTGAGTGTTATTCTCTACTAAATTTACCTACCTAAAGCCCCTGGTATCATTCCTGCTTCCACGACAAAACATCTGGAAAGGATCATCATAAGCAACTTAGAATATATATAGATATCAGGTATCTCATGTACAACAACAACAACAGCAGGAAGCAAGAGTTAAGTTCATCAATAGGAAAAACTGATGCTAGCTTAGATAACCACACTAACGCATAAATGAATGTCATGCTCAGTGAATATCAATCACCTGTTTCTTGAAATCGTTAGTATAACAGGAAATACATGGATCATATTATTAATGATGCTTCATCATCATATAGAACTTCAAATTGCATGGACTGTGGTATGATATGGCAATGAAAAGATTTATCAACACAATAAGCTCAAAGTTTATTAATTATAAACATACTGAAAAATTGTTAACTTACAAGCAATATATCCAATAATTGAATCAAAGTTCAGAAAATGCTAAGCATCATTCCAAAACTTGAAGAAATCTGATGGGGGCATTTACAGATTGCAGAAAGAATCAAGAGCCAACACCCAGTAAATTATGATTCAATAGGAGTGATGACTTTGAATGATGGTACAGCCAGTAGAAAATTACAAGTGAATAGTTTAAAGTGTTTCATAAAAGAAAAACACAAAAGCATGCACTCCGGACCTATATCATGGTTAGTCCGCTAATGTAATAGTGCTTCAATCAGTTACACAGAAATTCAAACATGTCTGATGGATGTAGATTGCACAAGCAGATTTGCAGACAAAGATCAAAACTGCACTAAGCACATAACTGCCAGCTCTGAAGGAAAAGTTGGGGAAGCATTTAAATTGCATCATTTTAGGTCAGGCCCTTCATTCTAAGGGAAAATAAATTTCTACCTACCCAATATCCTCGAGGAACTTCGTTTCCACAAATTGGGTAATTCATCAGGATGCCTTTGCTATTACCAGCACGTTCCTCTTTACTAGTACGCAATATATCTGGTGGGCATAACTCATCAAAATTTACCAGAACTTCTGCACTGCCCTTCCGGCACCTAACACACAAGACTAATCTAAAGTGAACAAATGAAGGAATCACCACATCTACAAAGAATTCTGTTCCATAAAGACGCCTTTACCTCTTGGAAGGATGATGAGCAACTAAAAGCTGCAGAAATTTGATAAGTGATGCCCGAGTTTCTGATTTTACCATCTGCATAGAAAGAATATCAATTATAGGTGAAGTAAATAAGACAACACGAACATGATCAAACAAAGTCTGTATATCAATTATAGCTGAAGGAGATCAGACAACAGTAACATGAAGAAACATGATCGAATAAAGTCAATACCTTGAGTTGAAATATAATCTCAAAGGCTGTGGATGTCGCCTCCTCAACATCATAGACAGCACGTGCGATCTTTAACCAACCATGTATAGTAGAAATTTAGTATTTGTTACGTGGACAAAATGACTTTTAAGTAACCAAAATTAGGCAAACAACCTGTCCAGGGTCTGATATATTCGAAGAGAGATTCTCATTTTCAAATTTCTCATCGTCCAAACCATATGAACTGCATGAAATTAGAAAGAAAGGTAGAATTCAACTACTAAAGAAACTGAAGAAAGCATAACAAGGAGTGAAGCTACAGAAATTACTGTGGAAATAAGTTCATCTACATATATAGCTTCCTCAATGAAAACTGGAACAAACATTATAAATGTACATTTATCAAATTTGTAAAGTTTCCCATAGCAGAGGGAAATATGAAACAGATCAACTCATTTGTTTCGTCCCCACATATCTTCCACCCAAATAATCCCTGATGCATTTCTCAGATCAAAGATAGCATAAGGTCATTTTAAAGTTAACCATCAACATAGGAGCAGACTGAATCTTAAGAAACTATTCTTGATAACAATTTATCATGTTAAATACAAAGCAAAAAGCAATTCAAACAGTCATGATTTAATCAACTGTTGCTTGTTCTGAACACTGCATACCTGCCTAATTGCTTATTAATCCAATTAAGCAACCGTTCAGCAGTCCGTCCGTCATCAATTACAGAAAATTCACTTTTCTCTTCCTTAGGTTCCCAACCACCAGACACAAATTTAGACGGTGGGCCCCAAAAAAGCATAGGATAATGACTTACAGAAAATTTATCACAGAGTTTACTATTTGCCTGTGCTGCCAAACAAGTCAAAAGGGGACAAGTCATCACAAAATGATTTTAAATGCAGGAACATTAAGGAAGATATGAAAAATAACAGATTCAGCAGTTCTAGCAGTAGAATTCCAAAAGATCAAGGCAGAAACCAAAGATATGCCGCACTAGCAATAACAACAATAATTATGGTCTCCCCAT
The DNA here is from genome assembly GCA_025629825.1 of Erythroxylum guanchezii. Taxonomy (NCBI): domain Eukaryota; kingdom Viridiplantae; phylum Streptophyta; class Magnoliopsida; order Malpighiales; family Erythroxylaceae; genus Erythroxylum; species Erythroxylum guanchezii. The sequence goes on from JAOTAX010000006.1 coordinate 23,457,231, forward strand.
CTTCCAATATTGATAAAAGCAAAGGCTCTTATCAAATTCTGAAACTTCAATCGAAAATATATCACAACCTCCACATGTGACTTTCACGTTAGAAGGAACCAAGATTTGCATTAATATTACAAAGTCAAGAACCTCACAGTTAGGATTATGCTGGTAATAACTAATCACTAAGAAGATGAAAGGATCTATTTGGTAATTCAAGTAATGTTTTGCATGTCCTTGGTGGAAATAATCCTAAAATACATATAAATAAGTTTTTGATAGTTTTGAGAAAATAATGTTCCGCCTGATGTATCAGCAAAACATGCAAACTTATTATTAAATACTCCACCAACCAACTCATAACCAAGTAACCAACTTTATTTCACGGATCCAAAGGCACAGCCTCAAATCACAATTATGGTGAAAGATACTGAATTTTAATAAGCAGTGTTCCATCCAAGAAACACAGGCCACCTACAACTAGAATAACTTTAAGCGACGAGACCAGAAAAGTTTGATCAACATGGTCCTTGTTGGTAATACTATAAAATCTCGAGAAAAGAACACTGGAAATGAGGTAAATCTCCTCTAAACGAGTATAATGTAGCATTGAAGTGTTTTTTTCTTTTAATTTCAGAGAGCAACATGTTAGGCATGTGACCCACCACAAGACCTATGAAAATAAAAAAGGAAAAATCGTTCAAAAGCTGGTTCAGTGGACAGAAAGTAAGATTATTCTCAAAACATTCCTGCTGGAAATTTAAAAGACTAAGCCCATGGCGACTGCATCACGCTTGATAAAGAAACAATGGTGAAAGAAACTTAAGGAAGAAAGATAATAATCCAGAAACAACGTGAGTAAGTTTCTCACTGATGTGCTGATGAAACTCAATGAGATTTATAAGTGAAATGTAGGCATGATGATGGCTGGCATTAACAACAAAAAACCGTAATCAATATCTCATGCTTGATTTCCATGACAAATACTGCCTTCAAAAATAAAAATATATTGCTGTTACTTTTTCAGATTTTGGATCTCAGAACAATATAAATCTGTTAAGCAAATGGAAAAGAGACACCACGGTCGACAACTAAACACACTACTTCTGCAAAGTAGTAAATCTCACTGTGCAGGAACACAAATACAAGCCCTCAAACTAATTGAGCAATCAGAGCATGCATTAAAGAAATGGAGATAAAATAGGCATTAAACCTTCGATGCGCAGTCCACCCTTGTCATCAATACAATACCAGGATGCACAGCATCAGGTCCATTAAAAAGCCTTGCAACTTTTTCATAGTGTGGCTGCATATTTGAAGTTCAATTAATAAAAATAGTAAGAAAATTCATATCCAAATTAAGAAAGAAATCATTCCTCAGAATACCTTGTAATTTCTGCAAGCAGGACACCTGAAAAACAGAAGTTCAAGAGAAAAATAACATCAAATGGCTTATCTTGACATAAGAGATGCTACACACATAAAATTAAACAAAGGAAAAAACTGTCAATAGGCTAATCCAAAATCAGATGATAAATATAGCCTATAATGCAGGAATTTCAATATCTCAGAATTTTATATTACATTTTGTGCCTACTATTACCAATGTTTCAAATTTTGATTTTACGGCAGAGGAGACACGAGTAATGATCTTTTTTCATGAAGAAATAATTAATACCAATAATCAGAGCAAATTTTGTTGATAAGTATATCATACATGAAGTGTCAATGCTGTCTTCTAAGATAAAAGGGAAGAGCAATAAGCATGTACAAACTGCTGATGGGCACAGGTTTATAAATCATGCTTAGAAGGACATAACAGAACTCAACCAAAAGAGAGCCAGAATAAGTGGTATTGACATCCCGTGACACTAGTATACAACTAACAGTCAGGTGGAAAGGTTATAAAAGTGATCATAACCAACTCGGAGACAGATCTTGCTATCCAAAATTCTCACATTCAGGTTAACTGTCCAATATCACGATAACAGGCAAAAAGGTTTTATCACGTGAAAAGAATGCAGCGTTCAACGTTGCCAATTGTCTCTACGTTTCCTATTGGCATTAACTGCTTAATTTCTTCAGGAGGATAATCACCCTATTCAGTCCTCTAGAGACCAACAGGTTGCTCAAAAGGTGGAACATCATCATCCCTTCAACTGATGCATAGCCTAAAGAGAATAAAAGAAGAATCTTCTTATTCAAAAAGATTACTTTTGTCAAAACAAGGGCTATAAAATTAAGCCGCAGAATTCCACCATCCCCCCACCAAAAAACAATCATCAGAGCCACGTACACGCGCCTGTTTAACCAGGCAATGCATCAAACAAGTCTATCTCATTAATCCAATCCATTCAACCACCATTTCCACTCACCTCAAATTCAGTCCAAAAATATAAGCTGTGCGCATAAACGTTCAAAATACATTGTTAAAAACAGACTAAAAACAATAGATGTGAGGATCAAGCGTATAAGAGAACTGACCAGTGGGCGAAGAATTCGACAACAGCAAAAGAAGCCGGCGTGTCCCTAAGAACTGTATCAAAATTCGTGACATTTAACTCAACGGCGAAGTCCGGCGGCGGCTTGTTCTCGTCCCCGATCGCTCGGAGGATGGAGCGAGATCCTGACGCAGCTTTAGAGGAAGGAAGTAAAAGGGTGCACATTAGCAGAATCATACATATCTGAGACATAGACATCTGACTTTGGACACAACTAACACAGAGCGAGAGACGAAGAGATTAGAAATGGGTTTTCGTTTTAAGGTTATGTTGTAGGTGATAAATAGTAATACTATAGGCTTTAGACATCAACGGTGCAGATGAGACCCGATCAGGTTTATTTCATATTAATATTTTATTTGCTCAGGGACAGGGAGTGGTTAAGGTAAATGTGCGCTGAAGTTTGCTATTCTCGGTTTCATGGATGCCGTTGCCATTTGCCAATGTTTTTTTTTGTTCGCATGCTTGGACTTTATATTCAGTAATGTCATTTGAGCTATGTCGTCGTTTCAAAAACTATAACAAAGTCCAAGTGCATTGATTTATATTAACGATATCTTGTGAAGCTCATGCTTCTGTTTAATTATTAATTCTCCTTAATTTTATATTGGATCAAATGATAATGTATTAATTTAGAGTTTTCTCGATTGATCCAATTAGGAGAGTACATACTTAAATTTGCAATCTTTGTATCAATGAATAGATTTTATATCTTAATAAATAAAATTATGGATTTTATATCTTGGCAAAAATAAAAAATACAATTATTTTAAAACTATTTTGTTATTTTACAAAACAAATTTACTAATTCTATATAAATCGTGTACTTATATTTCTTTAATAGTAAGGTGGTATGACATAATTTAATTAAATTTTTGTTGTTTCTCTACGAGCCTATTGGATGAGGGCCAGTAATTTGAATACCGTATCATACTGGCCATTACTAGTCGTATAGGCTAAAAATTGGTACTGAACAAAAGAGTATAATATCGAACTTTGGTACCAATTGGTACCGACATTTTTAGCTGGTACCGACCAGACTAGTAACAAAAATACTAGTCAAATATCAATCATAATTTTAATTTTTAAAAAAATTATAACTAAATTGAAAAACTTAAAATATCTCCTATATAAATTCTATACATAAAAGAAATATGATAAAATTCTCTATGGTATTTTTAATAGTAAAGATACAAGAAAAATGTATTAAATAATGTTTTTATTTAATTAGACTTATACAATGTGATTATTTTTAGTGCATACATTTGAAAAATTATTATAATAACTTTTGAAATATATAAAGAAAAAATTTAAAATTATATTCACTTAATGAAAATGCATTTTTTTTACATTGTATTATTCGTATTTTATATTTATATGAGAGTTAAATGTTCTTTTTCTATCATAATTTATGATAAATATATGAAAATAATATTGATAAAAATAGACAATATTTGTTATATTAAATTTATATTATTATGAATTTTTTAGATGGGATTAAAGTAAAGTAAAAAATTATATGACATAATATATTGAAGGCTAATTTTGCAATTTTATAAAAACTAGAGACTATTTTGTAGTTTTAAAAAATTATTCGAAATGATACCTGATATTGATCGATATCGATACCTTATCATACCGGAACTAGTCTGGGCAATTTCAAGGTCCTCTTAACACGAAACTTATTAAAGACCAATCCTAAACGTTAAATTGTCAGTTACAAGCAAACTTGTTAAAGACCAATCCCAAACTTTAAATTGTTTTATCACTTTTTGATATTCCAATTCATCCAAATTTTCTAGTTACAATCCACCAAATCATCAATTTCCTTCCAAAAAAAAAATATTTTAAATTTAAACAAACATTAACTTTCAACGAATTTGAGTCAAACACTTAGAACATGATCGTCTTGAACGATAATTATTTAATTATTATACGTTGGGAGGTTTGTTTGTAGTTTCTTTTGTCATATTTGTTGTCTACGTCATTATGTAATAGTATTATCTTGATTAATATTTTATATTCATTAGTGATGTTTGAAATAGTTAGGTTGATGTTTTTGTTAGTTTATGCCCTATAACCAATTAGTTTGATGTAATTTAGTGATATAATTATTTAAAGGCATTATCTATCTTATACATGCCAGATATATATGATAAAGTTCATGTGGTAAATATACATTATAAATGAAATTATAATGACATCATAATAATGAGATTCATATTGCATTTATTTATTATCTCAAATTATTCTTAGTCATTATTCTATTGAGATTGAGCATTAATAGAACGTAAAAAGACTACAATATATTATGTTTCTTCCTTATGAAGGAAGTAGCCGATTTTATAAACTAAAGTATGAAGATACTTAAGCAAATGTGTGAGCGGTTGTTGGATATGAAGTTTACTGAATTGTCCCTGTAAGAGAAATCCATTTGAAGCATTGCTTTTATGCGTATGAAAATTCTTATTATAATGATCGTATAAATAATTATTTGACTTGAGATCTCTAAAGTATCTCATAAAGGGATCACTATATTTTGATACTACTTATGACCCATTTTAGTCAATGGTAGCTCAATTGGTAGTCATTGGATATAACATGGACTATATAGAGGTAGTTAGTGATTAATATAAAGTTTATCACCCTAAAGTGATTATGGAATATTATGTTGTTCTCAATTAGTATTGATTTGAAAATCCTTGACTAAGGTTGAATGATACTTTAAGAATAATTTTCAAATGTCATTAATTCACAATTATTAACGGTAGAGACTTAATATGATTTGATTTAAATACAGTAGACATTAATCTTATGGTCTATGTTTGATTAGAACATTGTATAATTAAAAGATTGCATTATACGGAAAAATTATACACTAAAAAATTAGTTAAAGTTAGTTTGACATTCGTAAATATTTAGATATTCATGACATATTGTTAAATCAATCTTGATCTATGGATAAATATTATTTAATTTAAGAAATATTTGGATATTCATGACGTATTGCTAAACCAATCTTGATCTATCGATAAATATTATTTAATTTAAGAATTAAAGAAGAATTAAAGGAGTTTAATTTATCTAATCCTAAATATAATTTATGATTTCAATTTAGATCCATTTTCAACTTATTTAGGAACCTAATGAGCCATATACAAGTTGAAGAGAGAAAATTTGATTTAATCAAGTTGTATTTGTTCGTAAAGTTTGAGAAACTTTATGATTAAATATGTGATATTTGATAAATAAAGATCAATATAAGATATTGAATCTTATTTGGACCCAGTTGGTATTTAATTATAATTAATCATAATTTTAATAAAATATAATTAAAATTATAATATTATTTCAATTAAATGGTTCAAACCCTATTATAAGGTAGCACTTCTTGTCTAACCCTCTTTACAAAAGTTGTAAAGTTCTCACAAATATTTTGTGGATACTGTTAGAAGTTAGACACATGTGTGGCTACAATGATTAAGATGAACTAATTTTAGAAACCAATAGAGGGAAATGATAAAAAAAATGATCAAGCTTCACAATAAAATACAAAATATGATTCAAGCTTTATTTTATTTTATGTATTAATGATGTTATAGAATTTAAGAACTTTAGACTTTCAGAAAATCAAACAAAAAGATTTTATTCTTATTCCGTTGCATGGGGGATCAGATCCTACCCTAATTTTCCAACAATGATATTAGATTCATCTTTTAGTTCTATAATTTGATTGAAGTTGTTTGATTGTTATTGATTAAAATTTTAGAATTAAAATCACAAACACCACATTTCTAAATTCAATTTGGAATTGAACAATAATATCAAAAGTTCATATTAAACTCTTCATAAACCCTAATCATAAAAAGCTAGAATTATATTGTAAGATTTGGAAACCAAAAATTAAGAATTTTGATATTCAATAAGATTGAAGACTTCCTAAACGTAGGCAAATATGAAAAGTTACAATTTGAATCCATAAACAATAAGAATCGTATGTTTTTTGTGGTTGAGAGACATAAAACCTTTGGGTTATGATATTGTTTTTGAATGGATATGGCTTGAATTATTGTTGGGTCTCCTTGAAATGAGCTTAGTGATGGAGAAGAGAGGCAATGACTTGTCATGACTTAGGTGAACCAAAGCTCTTGTACACCCTATAGGCTAGGAACTGAAGCAAACATTGGTGACTTTCAGGACAGATAAGCAACTCACCAACAATAGAAGCCTCACCGTCTCTTATGGCCATTAACAAGGAGAGATTTTGTGTTGATTTGAATAATTATGAAACTTAATGATTAATACATAAATTAATAACCAAAAATGAATCTTAATTCATACCTTATTCCGAAGCTTGGTCTTTATCTTGTCGTATCCCTTGAACTGTTTCCAAGATCGATCCCTCTCAACCACTATAGTTGCATAAATTCTTGGCTTCTAATGATATCCACAGAATAGGTTGAGAGAACTTTGTAACTCTTACAAAGAGGGTTAAGCAAGAAGTACTAGCTCTATTAAAGCTCAAGCTTATTTACAATAGGTTTTGGATATTTTAGCAATTTAATTGAAATTATATGTATGATACCTACTATGAATGAAGGCTTGGTGTATGCTTCTTTAAGGCCTAACTTGGTGTGAGTATGAGATGAGCTACCATGATTATATGTATGATACCTACTATGAATGAAAGCTTAGTGTATGCTTCTTTGGGGCCTAACTGTAACATCTCACCCTCGACGGTAAGGGTAGAATCGTAATTTAGCAAAGGATGAGAGTGACTGGGACTGATTAGGATTGTTCTTGCATACTGGTATTTGTGAA
>JAOTAX010000006.1:23475027-23485804 GCA_025629825.1 Erythroxylum guanchezii
AATTAATTATATTTTTTAATTAATTACATTTTAATCATATTTAATTAAAAATATTTAATTAATAAAAATTAAAAAAACCAAAAAAATTGAACAATCATTCCCATTCCTCTGGATTACCATAAGGAATGTGATATTACCAAAAAATAAGGTATACTTATGATACCTGTGTAATGAAAAGACTCCACCAAACGTTAGTTTTCAAAGTATACCCATAACTTTTATTCCATAACCCCCAAACAAGCATGCCCTAAGTACATCAAACAAATTAACGTTCTTGAGTTTTGCACGGATGATTATCTTCAAGTATTCTACAATATTATAAGTTGCCTTTGAAATTTGAATACAAGTGTTTTATTTCCATTGCTAGTTGCATATTTATATTTATATTTATCTTTTATTTCATTTTATGAATTGTTAAGAAGCTTTTCTTACATGAAAAAATACATTTAAATGCTAATATTTTAAAACTAAAATTAAGTTAAAAACTAGCAACACTCCAATTGAAGTCTTATCAAAATTTGTTAAATCGGTAACAAATTCTATTCAAAGAGAAACTCTATCACAAAATATATTAATACTTTTAGATGTTCAAAAGTTGAATATTATTTTGTAAATTAAGTAGCTTGAAACTAGAATCAATTTGTAAAAATATAAAAATATAAAATACATGTGGGCTTACTGAAAATAACTTTTTTATATTGTAGGGATAAAGCTGTGTACTATTAGACCTTTTCAGACTCTACTTTATTGCGGAACTTCGGATTAGGTGTAATAATGATGATGATAAAATAGAGACAGTTAAGACTTACATTATGTATAAAGAGAAATTTATTAATTCTTGATGAATAAACATCGTAAGTATATATTAAGTTACTATCTCTGGTTAGTTAATATTTAGAAAAAAAATCAAAATACACAAAAGGATGAGAGCAAACTTTATTGACCAAAATAATAGAAATGGTAGTTGCAAGAAGATAAATAGTAAACATTGACAATATTTTGTTTACGAAAGAGAAAAATTTTGACAGTATTGTATGCTTTAAATAATAATCAAAGTATAAGACTTCTAAAATTTAATTCTAAGTTGTTTTAAAAATTTTGTAAAATACTTGTACCTCATAGGATCTTAAAAAATTTATGTTTAGGAGGTTGTATTATTAAATTTGAGCATCATTTACTGCAATATTTAAGTGAACTGATGCATAAAATAAGTTAAAAGGACACAATAGAATACGGATCTTTCATCATCCCATAAATATAATGGGTTGTGCAATTTATTTTATAACCATGGAAAACCATCGACTGATATAGCAAAAGCGTTCAACCAATGCCGTTTGCTTTTAGCCGAATAGGAACAATAAACAGGTGCAAATCATACATAAAGTAACACCACAACAGTACTTATCTCGCTTGACAGGGAAATACACCAGAATTGGGCTTGCCACCGATTTCTTTCCTCATTCTACAACGAAGGACCGAGTTTTAAAGGTGTATTTTAATGCTTGTATAATTGTGTGTTTCGCCAACACAATATGTGGATGTGAAAGTACTGTTTCCAAGTGAAAACAACGGTAAACTGAGGACTTTTAATATATAGTGGAGAGGAAAAGCAAAAACAAAGTCATGTCATGTGATCATAGCAGCGTCAGGGAATCCAACCAACGAGCCGGTTCCCGAGAGACTTTTCAACTCTCTGCCGACCCACCATTATTTATCCAAACCCTACGCCACCTTAAAAATAATTTCCACTTTTTACGAAAGTTCACTAGTGGGTTACCGAGCTTTAATAAGGGTTAGGGTAGATGGGTCGATTACAACTAGGGTTTCTAGATGGGTTTGGAACTCTATATATGGGGTAGCTGGTGGCTATAAAGGGTATAACAAGAGCAGTTTGCAGATAGACTTTCAGTGGCCTGAGTTTTGTTTTTCATGATAGGTCAAGCCCTTTGGATCTGGGTTATGTGACTTCTTTTGGGTGATGGGAGACCTGATATTTTGCGCTTATTTGCTTTGATAGTATTAATCTTGTCATATAAGTTGAGTATCTGTCGGTTGGGTCTTTCGAACACGTTGGTCTTTATATTTTCCTCTTTTGCTAGGTATGAGAAGATTGGTTGTTCTTGTAATGATGTATTATGTCTAAAGTATAGATGCTTTCCTTCTTCCTTATCTAGGTCAGTGAGTATAATATGTTGTTGGTTGTGTGGATTACAACTGAAGTTAGGGGGTTTGAAATTGGATCTGCCTCAGCTGGTTGACGAGTAAATTTCATTTAGATAAGGAAGCTAAAATTTTTTCTCTGCGTCTTCTTTTTTCTTTTCATTTCAAACACTGTTTTGGGGTTCTTAGAGGGGCTAGAAGATGAGGTGCATGATTGGTGCGTTGATAGGGTTAAGGAGTGGAGCTCCTTGAAGTCCAATAGAGGTTCTTGGTTGGTGGATTTAGCTGCTGGGTTATGGATCCCAAAACCCTATCCTTAAGGGGGTGCTAACAGGATAGGTTTGTGGCTTGCATATCTCAGGAGCTGCATTACCTAACGTTAGATCCTTGTTTGGATTGAAGGGAGCTCTACTTCTCTTCCTTTTAATGGGAAGTTTACTTTGATGTTTTCTTTTCGATTGCTTTCTCTTCTTTTCTATGGATATTTAATCTCATTTAATGTATGAATTAGGATAATAAAGATGGTAGCTGCAGCCTGGTAAGTTCTATTTCTCCCATCCTCTATTACCATTTTTAATTGCAATACTTGTTCAAATTCTGAACTTTACTATTTTTGTGTTGATGCTTCCTGTTTGCATAGATCTTTGCGATCCAATCGAACTCCACTACTGCCGGTGAAGAAGACTCAGAAGCTAAAGTTAAGATCACGTGCCGCACAGTAGATTGACTGTACCATTACACAGTGTTTTTTTGACTCGTGTATAATATTGTTTTGGTACATGTTCTGGTAGCTGTAAATGTAGATTGAGCTTTTAAGACCTGATTGTTTTCGTTTAATTTACTTGTCATGACTGATCACACGGATGTTTTTTATTCAAGCTATCTGAAAATGCTTTAAGACTTCGTTTGGTTGCCGTAGATTGTGGAAGTATTTTTTTTTTTGTTTCCTTTTTTTTAGTAGTCAGGATTTAGTAGTCAGGAAAGTAAAAATGTAGTAGCATTTTTTTGATTTTAAATCTCAACAGTTCTTTTCATATTTTGATTTTAATTTGAAAATTGTACTGATCAATTTAATTCTTCCTTTTTTTAATTCTACAATATTAAAATATATAAATTTTGATTTAATTATTAAAATATATAAAAATAAATTTTAGTTTATAAATGATAAATTTTAAATTATTTATTTTTAAAATAACATATTTTATTAATAAATATTATATAAAATATTTAAATAAGTTTAAATAAAAATGATTTTTTAAAGTTTTATTTAATTTATAATTATTATTAGTAAAAAAAATATTTATTATTATTTTAAAAATAAAATTGAAAATTTATAATAATTATAAAAATTAAAATAAATAAAATAACTAATTAAAATAATTTTGGAAAAAAGGGGGGTAAGAGGGATGAGACTGAAGGTTTTCCTATTTTTAAATTTTTCAGTATTTGAATTTTTGAATATTGAAAATTTTGGATTATTGAAATTTTTTTATTTAATAATTTAAATTTTTATTCAGTTTGTAAGAATATAATTAAAAATATAAGTTAAAATTAAGTTATATTTTATAAAATATTGTTGCATATTCAATTATTATAATAAAAATTTATCTAATTTTTTATTAGAATTTTTATAAATATTAAACATGTAAATATTTTCATTTTTTATATATTTATGTTTTAAAGAATAGTATTTTAAATTTACTTTACTTTCTCCTCAATTAAACGAGGCTAAACGTGTTTTGTGGAAAATGTATTCATCTACATTTGTAACGACGGGAAGTTGGATAACACGCAAGTAATAAATTAGTAAAAGAGCATATCCAGTGCATCATTTAAAATGTATTGTACGTAATTTTTCTCGTGTGATAGGCTTCACATATTAATTCGAGTTTGGTTTTTGCATAAATCATTCCATTTTAGGTTAGAATGTAAAAAAAAAAAAAACAGATCAAGTGAAGGAGAAGAATTAAACATTAAGAAGCCCTTAACTAATTTAGTTTTTAAAGGTCCTAACTACTAATGGAATAAAGACAGCCAATCGTCAAAATGTTTTATCCAACTAATAATAAAGAAAGTTCTAACATCCTCCTAAGACTCGGTCATTAGCGACAGCCCTTGGCATGTAGAAGAAAAAAACATACAACGACGAAATGAGTGATGGTACACCAATGCTCTCTATGAGATGTAATACCTAATATTTACCGCCAGGATTTATGTTGTTTCTTAATTCCTTAAAATTTGTGTCGGGTGCTGTATATCTATTGGCTGGATATTTGGGAGGTTGGTGGTAGAGACAGAACGCCTAACTGCTTAGCATGGTCGGAGAATTTCAATCTTTGTTACGTTCCGATTGAGATTTGAGACGAATAAAGAAATTTCCACTAGAGAAATAGCTCGGAAACTACCTGTAGTAGGTGTAGATGAAAACTTTCGTATGTTATATAAAAGTCTCCTGAAAAATGCTAATGGTGTCTGGTTGGTGAGATTTTCTTAACAGTATTGGAGTTGCATAAATCTTACTGGCCTAACTTATCAACCAAAACCGGATAAACAAATTACTTAGGATCATGGCCATCGCTGGGTTGTTGCAAAATCTGGTGCCAGTCAAGCGGTTAATCTTATCAGATATAATAACTCAAAACACCAACCATATGGTGCAGTGATTGATGGTATCAAATACTTGTTGCAGTGCAATTGGCATTGTGCGATTACCCATGTCTTTACAAGAATCAAACACTTCTACGAATCATTTGGCATCTTTTGGACAAGAATGTGTATACAAGGGCGTGTGATAGGAAACACGTACCAATGTCTTGAAGCTCGCTTCTTAATGCTGATGCGAGTGGTGTAATTAGGGTTTGCCAACGAGTAGAGAATATGAAAAATTATCAACGACCAATTCGAAAATTTTAAAAGTTTAAATTTGAATAAATTTAATTTAATTTATTAACTTTAATCCTAAACTAATACATTATAATTAATTAAATTGGAAAAAATAATAAATTCAATTTTAAATTTAAATATCATCAAATCAAATTGGTTTTTAATTTTTTTATTGAGCGTGAAATTTGAAAAACATCATAAACCCACTTAAACTTTCAAAATATTAGGAACAAATTGAAGCCCTACATATTGCAAGAGAGATGTACCTGCAAAATAGCTATTTATAAAAAGTTCTAAATATAAACTTATTTGGTAGATGGTGTGGTCCTACAGAAGCCCCAACTCCCAATTTTTTTTATTGAACAATTTTATTTTCACACCAAATAAGTGTCTTATCAATTATTATATTTATAAAAGTATTCAAATTCTTTTATTAAATTAATACAATTCAAATTAACTGAATATACCTTTGTAAGAAAAAAAAATGCCTAATCGTTATTTGAATTAACTAATAAAAAGTTAAAAGAATTAATATAACAACACTAACAATAAAATTATAATAGAAATTTCACTAAGATGCAAGGTTTAGAAGGATCGACGCAGCTTTATCCTTAAATAATAAAAAGGAAATTATATAAACACATTAAAAACTCAAAATTAATTTTGGGTCTAAAGCTTAAGATATTATAGAGATAGTCCATCAATGTTAAGCTACAAAACATGCAAGTCTCAAGTGTTAAATTCTTACGCTACTCTATGGAGAGAATTGTACCTTATTCGCTTTTAGTTAACTCTATTAACGTAATTTGGTTATTTCATATAACTTTAAATTCAAAATTATTTTTTTTTTATTTTGTGCGATCTCAAAATTTTAAGATTATGATATTTATAAATTGGTAATATTTATTGCTTTAAGAATATACTTTGACATTTCTTGATTGAGTTGGAGGTTGATATAGGATAATTAGAAAGTATACGAGAGATCAATTATAGTGATAATACTTAAGGAAGAAGAAAAATTTTATTAAAAAAACATATTGATTTAGTTGTTGTTATCGTTTAGCATTATTCCATATTTTAGACATAGATTTTTATACAAATGTTGAATTAAGGTGATTCAAAATGTTATGAAAAAAAAGAGAATTCTTTATAATTTACAAGATGACACTTAAGGATGATTCGACCTTATCGATCAACCAATGTATCTTACTACGAATATTGTGCATTAGAAAATACTAGTAAACCAATGACTCATACTAGTCAATCATTGTATTTGAAAACTACTTTTTAAAATTATTTTTCAATAATAGTTGTCATTTTTATGAAAATAAATCTAAGAAGCTAAAGGACAACATCTAGCAAGGTTTGAAAGGCAAATTGGAAGGGAAAGGAAGGTGATTCCAATAGAATTCGTTAGCATTAATAGGATTTGGTTAGCGCTTAGATAATTCTGAAGTACAAAAAAATGGATTTAAGATACCTTTTATACAAAAGCTTTTATTATATGTCAAAAAGGATTCTTCAAGTTAATTATTTTATTATTTATTCTTGCTAAATGCTTTACTAAGTATTAATTAATTGTTTGTGTTTTTTAATTTTTAATTTTGAGTAGATTAGTAAAGAACCCTAATTTGATGTATTCAACATAATTAATTTTTTTGTTAAATTATTATTTAGGAAGGTTGAGTTTGTGTGAATTGTGTATATTCTATATAATTTGTAGACATAAACATATTATAAGGTATGCGACTTGTAATATTAGGTGTCGAAGAATATCTAAAGTTAGCCCGAGCTCATATCATAGATACATTCTCTAGATAAGTGCTTTACATAAGTATTGGGTGTCTTGAGTGATTGAAATTTGTTGTTTAAGAGATTTGAAGCCTTAAAAGGGCGATGATTGTGTATGAATATGAGGGAGATGACGAGTATGGTTGGTCGATACTGATTCATCAATGTTAGAATAGTGTGCATACTATTTCATTACCCAATGCACATTATCTTGACTCATATTGGAAAAAATAATAAATTCAATTTTAAATTTAAATATCATCAAATCAAATTGGTTTTTAATTTTTTTTATTGAGCGTGAAATTTGAAAAACATCAGAAGGCCACTTAAACTTTCAAAATATTAGGAACAAATTGAAGCCTTATATATCGTAAGAGAGATGTACCTGCAAAATAGCTATTTATGAAAAGTTCTAAATATCAACTTATTTGGTAGATGGTGCGGTCCTACAGAAGCCCCAACTCCCAATTTTTTTTTATTGAACAATTTTTTTTTCACACCAGATAAGTATCTTATCAATTATTATATTTATAAAAGTTTTCAAATTCTTTTATTAAATTAATACAATTCAAATTAACTGAATGTACTTTTGTAAGAAAAAAAGATTCTTTTATTAAATTAATACAATTCAAATTAACTGAATGTACCTTTGTAAGAAAAAAAGATGCCTAATCGTTATTTGAATTAACTAATCAACACGTTAGAAGAATTAATATAACAACACTAATAATAAAATTATAATCGAAGTTTCACTAAGACGCAAGGTTTAGAAGGATCGGCGCAACTTTATCCTTAACTAATAAAGAAGAAATAATATAAACACATTAAAAACTCAAAATCAATTTTGGGTCTAAATCTTAAGATATTATAGAGATAGATATAACAAGGTTAATTGAAGAGAAATTAGCTTATTTCTAACCTCTCCGTTCATTTCCCAAAAGTCAAACCGTTTAATCTTATACTCCTTTACCTAAAAAACTAAATCACCAAACCCTTATTTCTTATCCCCAATTAACTTATCCCAAATCACCAATCTTAAACATCATAACCATAATACTTATCAAAATTTTAGCTCCTACTAAAATGCAGGCTTGCTAATAAAAAAGGGTTGTGTTTCAATTATGATGAGGCACAAATGCAAGAAGGTCCAATTTCACTACCTTTTAGAAGATGAATCTAGTAATTATGTCTTGGTTGAAATGCCACCTGATCCAATGGTCGAAGTGTAACCAACTTCCACTACTATCATCGTCAAGACTAATTCTGTCGAAGTTCCTTTTACTTATCTATATGTTTTTTAGGGTTATTTTGTTACTATCACTTTGTGATTAGAAGGCTTCATTCTTAGTAAGCTAGTGGTTATTCTATTAAACAAAGGCTCTAGACATAATTTTATGCAAATCAGGGTTGCTCAATTTTTAGGTTGCCAATTTAATAATCAAGTCATTTAAATGTTACAGTGGGCAATGTAGAAACTTTGGCATACACTATTCTTTACTCTTAAATGACAATAACTTCAGGTAACATTATTTTCTTTATTATTTTCTATTTATTTCCATTACATAGTGCATGTTTGGTTTTAGGTGTAAATGGTTAACTATCATTGGACCAATTTTGTTTGATTATAAGGCCCTTTGGATGTGTTTTATTTTTCAGGAACCTTGGTCACTCTTTATGGCATTGAACAAGTTGCCTTCAGTCATATTTCCATAGCTCAAATTTGATGTAGTCAACAAACTATAGCTATTGCTACACTATTTTAGATTGCTATTAATGCATTACTAAGTCCCAAGATCCCTAAATTCCCAATGATTCACCCTCTCATATTTTTACTGCTTTGTAATCCATCTAACTTCTAATACCTCTTTCAAGTTCCTCATGATATGCCTCCTTATGCCACTGATCATTTTATTCCATTAATTCCTAGCACCTCACATATTAATGTGAAGCCATACTGATATCCCAAATTTCCAAAAAGGGGAAATTGAGAAGCTTATTAAAGAAATGCTTGTAGAAGGTATTATACATCCAAGTTAATTCTCATCACCAATGTTGTTGGTAAAAAAAAGATAATAATTGGTGTTTTTGTGTTGATTATATCACATTTAGTGTAGTGAAAATGAAAGACATATTTCTTATTCCCATCGTTGATGAGCTATTAGAAGAGCTTGATGATGTTTTAGTTTTTTCCAAATTAGATATCCATGTTGCGTATCACTAACTGCGCATTCATTTAGATGATATTGAGAAAAAAACATTTAGAACGCATGAAAGGCATTATGAACTTTTAGTAATGTTGTTTAAGCTATCAAATGCTCCCTTATTATTCCAAGCAAAAATGAATAAAATGTTCTAACTAGTTCTACAAAAATTTGTACTCATACTTTTTGATGATATCCTAATCTACTACTCTTCTTGAGAACTTCACTTTCAACATTTGGATCAAATGTTAGGAATTATGAAAGCCAATTCATTTTTTTCCAAATCATTCAAGTGTGATTTTGGACAATCTTTTTTTGGCATATTTGGGATATATTTTTTTGATATTTAAAGAGGCTATTGATCCGAAGAAGGTGATGGCTATTCAAAATTGGCATACTACTACCAATATTAAGCAATTACAAGGTTTCTTAAGCCTTAATGGTTATTATAGCCATTTTGTTGCTCAATATGCTCATATTTGCTGCGCTTTTGACATAATAATTTCATAAGGATGCCTTTGTATAGAACCTTGAAGCTTATGCTACTTTTAGTGCTTTGAAGATTGCACTTATGAACATATTGGTTTAAAACTTGCTAGACTTCTCTAAGCCTTTCATAGTTCAAATTTATGCCTCTGAATTGGGAACTAGAGTTGCCTTATCTCAAGTAGAGCATCCCATTGCATATTTTAATTAACAACTTTGCCCTCCAGGCACCTTTAACTTATATTCAAGAATACATGATACAATTATAATTATAAAAAATGGCAACAATACCTCCTCGGGACCAAGTTTATTGTCCAAATTGGCCATCAGCATCTAAGATCTCCCTTAAGTTAGACAATCTAGAACCCAGAACAAAAATAGTGGTTAAGTAAGCTTTTGGGTTTTGATTTTAAAATAGTATATAAACCTAGTTATAATAATGGACCTCTTGATGCGTTGTCTCAGTTATCATAAGGTTCTTAGCATGCTTTATAAGCAATTTCTCAACCAATAATTTCTCTCCTCTCCACCTAATGACAATTTTACCCTCTATGTCTTTGTTAAAGATTATTATAGAGAGCCCTGAAGATTTTCCTGACTGAAAAATCAAAGATGGTCTGGTCCTTTCTAAAAATTAAGTTTTGTTCCAGCTGATTCAACTCTCCAATAACTTATTCTCTAAGCATTCTATAGTTCTCCACTGGTTGATCATGTTGGAGCAGAGCACATAATGACTTGAATTACAACAACATTCTATTGACCCAATATATGCAAGGAAATTCAAAATATGTAGCTAAATCATCAGTTTGCTAATAAGTTAAACCATTAAATACTGCTCCTTAAGGTTTACTACAACCACTTTTGATTCCTCATAAAGTGTGAGATTGTATTTTCATTGATTTTATAACATACCTACCTCTTTTGCATAGAAAAATAGTTAATTTTGTAGTTGTAAATTGTTTCTCTAAATTTGCCCACTTTATTACAGTGGGCACTCATTTATCTCTTGCAAGTTTGACTGATGTTTTTGTTGAAGAAATTTATCAACTGCATGGGTTTCCTAATAGTATTGTCTTTGATCGTGATCTTCTATTCATGAGTAATTTTTGAAAGTGCTATTTAAATTTCATAGTATATGTTATCTACTAGTAGAACTTATCACCTACAATCTGATGGATAATGTTGGACCCCGATCTCTTAGTGGGATTTTTGATTTATGAAATGAAATTAAATGAGGAAATCGTGGTGATTTATGC
>JAOTAX010000006.1:23504780-23515396 GCA_025629825.1 Erythroxylum guanchezii
AACTTTTATTAAAATTGTTAATTTTAGTTAATATGCATTATGTTTTATTTATTAATTATAACAATTGATTTTATATAATTTAGTTTTGCATATACCAATTGCATTTAACTTCTAAAATTCTAACTTCTAACAAGATAATTATTTATAATTATAACATAAAATTTTCAATTCATAATAATTTGTCCAAAATCCAAATCCAATACTAAACACAACTTACAAAACAACATACTTTCATTTTCAATTTTCAATTTCCACATTCAACAACAACTATACTATCAATTTCAAATTCCAATTTCCAAATCACAAATACAAAAATGTCATTTCAATTTTAATTCTTCAACATTGCTAAATAGTCAACTCAATACTCTTTGGTAGAACACAATTTACTTCAACTCTTCATTAATCACAATATTCACAACACAAATGACAAACTCGCAGCTGCTTCAACTTCAACTTCCTTTCATTCACAAATCCACCATCGACATTCACCTTCAACCATCGGCAATCAACAATAACAATAACAAAATCATCATCCAACTTTCACAAATCCACCATCCAACATAATAAAAGTTAAATCAAGTAGAAAAACAAGCAAATGGTAAGATAAATGACAAAAATGAGAAAACACAAAGTCACAAACCCAGAAAAATCCTTCGGTGGTGTGACTGCTGGATCGGGGGGTAACGGTGTTGCAACAGAGGGAGTTGCTGGTCATGGTGGGGTGTGCGGTGGACGCTGGACGGTGGACCTCAGCAGGCGGCAACATCTTCGGGCGGCGTAGACGAAGGTTGAAGACGGCGAGGCGAGCACGAGAGACCATGACTCCACGACAAAGGAGAAGAGGAGGAGGAGAACAATGAGGTGGTGACGGTGTTGGTGACAGGCGGCGAGACAGGTTAGAGGGATCGCAGTGCGACAGGCGGGAGGGAGAGAAGAGGAAGAGAGATGAGAGGGAGAGTTGGGGGAGGGGGGTAGATTTAGGTTTTTTTTTTTTTGCAAAATGGTCCCTAAAGAATAATTTTTTTGCGGAATGGCCCGGAAAAATTCGGTATTGACAATACCGGCCGATACTGATCGGAATTTATCACTGGTACCACCTACACCCATATCGGTACTGTTTTCTAGCCAGTACGGTACGAAATTCGAAACGTTGCTAAGTAGAGTTAAGAACACCGAACTTCCAGGTAGACCAAGACCCAGATCCAGTTGAGTTGACTAGATACTAAGTGAAGCTCATTCTCTGACGCAGCAAAGCAAATGGCAAATGCATAACAAGAATAATGAAGCTCCTTATTTCATCACCCCTATCATATATGGTTAATAAAGAATTACAACAAATTGGCATATTCTCCCCCAACCTAGTGCCTTACAAACCAAACCAAAATGTTAATGAAGATACATTCAATGTTCACTACTACTTGTCCTTGAGGTTGGCATATTTGAATAAATGAGAGTGAAGAACAGTTCTACTTCTGCTGCACTCTGGATCATTTTCATAAACCTGTTCTCACTTGGTTCTTCAAACAATGATGGACTCATCTGTGCAACTCTTGGCACCAGTCTCGCAAGCACAATGCCGCTTGTCAAACTGCCCCCAGTAACTTCAGCCCCTATTTCATCCACCACTAGTTGCAAACAAGTATCCATGATTCTACTGAACTCCCAGCTGCAGGTGAAGATGATTTTTAACTTTGCACAAACAACATAATTTCTTTTGAATGATATATAGCTTTTAAAGTTGATGCTGAGACCAAGTGCCATTAACGTTTCATTTACAGGGATACTAGCATCTTTTACCACTATCAAATAGAGATAAGGGAAAGGCTTTTCCCACTTTCTTATGCCTAGACTAGTAAGCACGAATCTTTTGTGCATCCAGTAGAAAAGAAGACTGCAGAGAGATTGACAAAAGACTAATGTTTATTCCAGTTATGCATCTACCCTCCAATGATCACCATGCATTTCCCTAAAGAATACAGTGTTCTCAATTACGAGCAGTTCTATGCACAAACCAATGGAAGAAACAGCCGTGATGTATGAATAAACCTTGACATACAGTGATCATGCCTCTAGCAGCATACTACAGGCATTTTACCGTCTTGATTAAAGGCCAACAAGACAACTTATAAACTGTTGCAACTCAAACATAATAAGCACAGCTCTTTTTGCCAAAGCCAATAAGACAAGCATACCTCAACAATACAGACCGTACTTCAATCATAAGCTGATCAAACTTTGTAGTTCCCAAGAGAATAGCCTCATCACTACCTGAGGCTGTAGCTTGTTTCTTGCCATCTTTAGGCATCACACAGTCCACCCACTGGTGGGGACTTCCTGTGCTCATAAACACATGCAGTATCTGCATGACTGTTTCACAAAGCATTTTGGTATTGAAGAGATCTCCAAGCTGTTTCCTAAACAGATTAACCCGAAAAAGAAAAAACAGCAAGTAAAACCTTAAAGAGTTACTCTCTAGTCTCAAACAATCAGCAAAAAGTGCTAGACAGATTAGTGTAAGCACAGTAAAGAAACCTTTAATGATTAGTCTTCTTAATAAGGAATTGCTAAGAGGCTATGGAGTTAACCTTAGTGACATAATCAATGAGTGTGAGGAGAATCCTGACAGACTATCTTATGTAAAATCACTGTAAGTATATGCATCTCATGAACCGAATCTCCATCTTGTATATAGTTATTGCTTGTGTAGTTATTTAAATTCCAGTAATTCGACTATTAAATAGAGTATGAGATGCTTATTATGAATGCCCAGATTTTTGTAACAGAAGAAAATTACCCATTGAGGCATTCAGTTACTGCTGCCTGCATATTGGAAATTAAAATTGGCAAGCCATCGCTGGCGAGAAAATCTGCACTGGCTAGAAATTTTTGTTGATCATTTTGGTCAATGAGGTCAAGATCTTCCTGTAATATGGAAGCATCTCTTGTAAAATATGAGGAAAAAGTAATTGGTTGCAGAACAATGATTGGTCAATCAGAAGAAGCAAGCAAAGAAACAAGAAGATTACAAACACATACTGACATCCATTTCTACACTTCATACAAGTAACTGGTATCAAGAGCGAATTGCAAATGACAATATGCAATGTATGGGGCTTAGTTCATTAAGCCAATATAAAAAATGGTTGTATTACAATATTCACAACTTATGTTCCATATCCAAGCTTCTGGGAGAAAAAGTAGTTCCTTGTGCTTGTTACAGTCCATGCAAACAATGAAAATTTGTTCATGCTCATTTCATGAAGTTAGATAGTACTAGGGAGCATCTTATTCTGTCTAGTACTGTATTAATTGATTGTAGACTACAAACAAATGACAACTTCTATGTCTACTGTTTTCCAATCTCGTGAAAAAAGATGCTGCAGATACATATGTTAAGAGCAATAATCTACAGACATGAATGCATGCTATAACCAACTTCAGTTTCAATAGAATGAAAACAATTGTAGCATGTGACGGAGTGGGAATGATGCGCATCCTAAAATAAAAAGTATTCTATAGCATACAACTGAGAGTGATGCCAAATTTGGACATCCATTTGGGCAAATATTTTCCATACCAAACAGCAAAATCATTTAGGCATAATCTAAAAGTGAAGAGGTAAGGTAAAGGAATAAGTATAGCATGAGACTATCGCTATTAGAATTTGGATGACAACAAAACCTAAGAAGTTCCAGGTTTAAAAGGAAAAAAAAGGAATTATCATGGAATATTTAAGGGTCTAGAAACCGATGTCAATCGTTGATCAGAGGGGGCAAGCGAACTAGAATCTGCGATGCCGAAGTAATTCATGATTTGCTTAAAGTATTAGCAAACCACAGGATATAAAATCATGAATACAATCTGAAAGGAAAAAGGAAGAGACACAATTCATATCGAAAACTGTGAGGTAAACCAGCATGATTATAGCTAGCAGATGCTACTCTTAATAGTCCATCATACATGAATTGTTGTTACCATCTTGAACCAGTACCACACCCCACCTGATCCATTATGGAATTAAAACAAACTGTATGATAATAGTTTTCTAACTGTTCCAATCCTCTAATTCTTTTTGTTCCCTTTTCACAATTTTGTGTGAGTTCAGGTCTTCTAGAAGTAAACTTCCATATAACTGTCCTCCAACGCATTTCACCCTAGCAGCCTTATAGCCTATGCAAGCTGTCCATGGAATTGATACTTAGCTTGTTTCTCCTCTAATTGTAACTAATGTAGATCACAAAATATGTCCATGATGCTCTTAAGAATGGGAAGTAATTAGCAACAATTATTGACCTAGGCAAGCCATGGTATGGTCATCCCAATTAATATTTCTAGAGGTCAGAAGAAGGCACAGATTGTCGACAAAGGGGTTTGATTTGTTCACAACTAAACTCCTTCCATCAGTATCAGTAAATGCAATCATATGTCAAATCTTCACAATTTAAATAATAAAAAATCAAAAATGGCACATTGAATTTAACTTAAACAGTAAATTGTAGCACAGCTTTGGATACACAATCATCCGGATAGCATAAGCAATCAGAGAACCCTATATAACTACTGCCATCCAGCACACGTATGACCATCACCAAAACCAGATGCATACCACATCCTTCTTAACTTTCAACTTGTGCGACACCTTAATCAAAATCCATATGCAGCCTCACCTTTTAAAGTACACATAAAATCTCTTCTCAATTCTTTCTCGGCTATCATTCCAAATACTTAATAATAAAGTCAAGAACAACTTATATACTTATTTCATCTGGTAATTGACATATCACTCTACAAGTAGTCAGAAGTAGGAATGGTTCTGATCATCGTCAAATTATTTCCAAGTGCTCAATCAAGTTCCAAGCATCCTTTTGGATCATCAATCCTCCAGCTTGAACTATTGTCAACTCTACATTAAGGCTACCATATTTCGAAACATCTCATAATTACAACCATTTTAAACTAAAGAAAACTACTCCATGCAACCGGGACAGAACTGCATGCCTTCAGCTTCTAAGTTATTCTTTTGTACTAATATCAACATATTGGATTAATCAGATAGAAATATAGCCAATTTTAGTATAAATGGACGTGAAAACAAAGTTTCAGACAATTTGCTGGGAAAACAATAAAAGATAATGGAACTTACAGTAACAGGAGATGTTTCAAGAGAACGTGCTGTATCAACATACAAATGTCTACCCAGAACATTAACTTGAACTCTTATGTATAAAGTAAGAATTGTTGTTGCCCACAGCGACACCACCATTCTTGTGAAACCTGAAGAACACGATGGTATCCATAACACTTACAGCCTATAGAAATACAGTAAAATGATAGGAAAATAGCAACTTGCAGCGCTGCTTACTTAAGATTTTGAGTCTATCCCAAAGCTCAACTTTATGTAAAGGTGTCATAGTACTAGGCTGAAGCTTCCCTTTCCTTAGCCTCTCAGTGAGGTCTGAAAGGTCCAAGTCTTCTGCTATTCGGTCACTCAAATATTGAATCACATGAGGCAAAGTTGTTGTATCTGCTATTCTTTGAATGTTCTCGAAATGCGTTTGCATTCTATCAAATTTCAAAATAAAAAAAAACACATAAGAATAAGAAAACAAAGAAGACCTTCTCCCATAAAAGAAATGCAATAAGAGGTCACTCAACTGGGCCTTAATGAGGTCTTGATGTTCTCGTTCACGAGCAATGTTTCTATCCAGATCAGCGAGGCTTCTTTTGTGTGCATTGTACAGGTTGTACAGTAAATACCCACCTCCTAAAAAGCCTGCTGACATAAGAATCTTCCTCCTATGTCTTCTCCAAAAATGGCTACGTGGGTCAAAAGTATACAAGTGAACGACAATTACATAATGTGCAAAATGCACAATGGGCAAACATTGTAACTACCAGCACAAATGGAAAGGAACTAGGAGTGAACAAGCAATAGGTAGCTATTTCCATTAACAATCAAGTATGTAGAAGGAAACGCAACAGACAAGAAAGAGGAAATCTTCCAGACAGCGGCATAACAACCATAACCCATGTGGAGAAAGGACAGTGAAAGGCATAACAAAAACTGGGAAAATGGAAGACGTAAAAAGAAGAATGAAAGAAGCTAAAGTAACACAAACCTTAGATAAAGCATTTTCAATGTTGAGGGAACAACCTAAG
Source organism: Erythroxylum guanchezii (assembly GCA_025629825.1). Classification (NCBI taxonomy): domain Eukaryota; kingdom Viridiplantae; phylum Streptophyta; class Magnoliopsida; order Malpighiales; family Erythroxylaceae; genus Erythroxylum; species Erythroxylum guanchezii. The sequence goes on from JAOTAX010000006.1 coordinate 23,510,940, forward strand.
CCCTGTAAAGAAAAGGGAAAGCATTGGGTAGTAGTGGAGAACGTGGGTTGAAGTCTTGGATTTATAGAGAGAAATCACTAAGGGATGGGAAAATAGAGAACAAAGGGCAACCCAAAACAGAGAAAGCTGATTAAGCTCTTCCTTATCTAATCTAACGTTGATTGATATGCATATGCTGCATATATCTCTTGTAGTTGAAGTAGACCCGAGGCAGAGTTAAGGAGGAGGAGGAGGAGGAGGGGCAGGAGATCTGGGACGAGGGTGACTAGGAAGGAGAACTGAGAAGGGAAACTCAATGACTATTGATTGATTAGTAAATGATAATTACTAATACATGATATTAGGATTTTTATTATCATTTCATTTGGGCTAAGACTACAGTAAGACAGACGCTAGATTCTCATTCTAGTTCTCCTCCTCTGTCAACTTTATTAAGTCCATAATTGTTGATGTTATTCCAAAAATACATAACATAACATGGTCTTCTAATTTGATGTTATAGTTTACAGTTTATAATAACTTAACATGGTCTTCTAATTTGATGTTATAGTTTATAGTTTATAACCCAAAGCAAAGATAAAGACTCAAAAACGCCGAGGAGCTGGAAATAGGGCTGTATAGTACAACACTCTACACAATTTCTATTTTCTTCAATAAAAGGCCCAACCTTCCAAAACCCTAGTTCTGTCTTACTATATATAAACCAAAATTTTACACATTACCCCCCCTCCTCTCTCTCTCTCTCTCTCTAAAGGCTAAACAGAATCAAAGTTGAAAGTCCTCCTCTTACAATGGCAGAGGGACTTGTACTTAGGGGCACCATGAGGGCCCACACCGATCAGGTCACGGCCATAGCCACCCCAATTGATAACTCCGACATGATCGTCAGCTCCTCCCGCGACAAGTCCATCATCCTCTGGCAACTAACCAAGGAGGACAAGACCTTCGGTGTCGCCCGTCGCCGCCTCACCGGCCACTCCCACTTCGTCCAGGACGTCGTTCTCTCCTCCGACGGCCAGTTCGCTCTCTCTGGCGCCTGGGACGGCGAACTCCGCCTCTGGGACCTCGCCACCGGCGTGTCCGCCCGCCGCTTCGTCGGCCACTCCAAGGACGTCCTGTCGGTTGCGTTCTCCATCGACAACCGTCAAATCGTCTCCGCCTCCCGGGACCGCACCATCAAGCTCTGGAACACTCTAGGCGAGTGCAAATACACCATCCAGGATGGCGACGCTCACTCCGACTGGGTCAGTTGTGTCCGTTTCAGCCCCAACACTCTTCAACCCACCATTGTTTCCGCATCATGGGATCGGACTGTCAAAGTTTGGAACTTGACCAATTGCAAGCTCCGGTTCACCTTGATGGGCCACGGTGGCTATGTGAACACGGTGGCCGTGTCGCCGGATGGTTCGCTTTGCGCCAGTGGAGGCAAAGACGGGGTGATTCTGCTCTGGGATTTGGCTGAAGGGAAGAAGCTCTATAGTTTGGATGCTGGAGCTGTGATTCATGCTCTTTGTTTTAGTCCCAATAGGTATTGGCTGTGTGCTGCTACCGAGCAAAGTATAAAGATATGGGATCTTGAGAGCAAGAGCATTGTGGAGGACTTGAAGGTTGATCTTAAGGCTGAGGCTGAGAAATCTGAGGGTACCGCTGCTACCACCGGTGCTAAGATGAAGGTATTGTTAGTCGACTTTAAAAGTGTTGTCTTTTCATAAATTTAACAGCTTTATTATTTTCCTTGTTACTTTCTGATCATTTCCATTTGCGGATGTTCTATGCAGATTTCTTTTTAGGTTAACCTTATTTTGTTTGCGACCAAATGCGTGATTTGTTGTATATTGTTCTTTCTTTTCTTGTGTTGAATGGTTGCTGGGACTTAATTTGTTTTTAGCTATTGCCATCGAATGGCCTTTTTGCTGTTAAATTGGAGAATACTGAGCTCTTCTGTTAGTAAAGTTGCTAGTTGGATTCAAATTATGCACGTTTTCTTTCCCCGGTTTTAGGGTGCATCTCAAATTTCACTTTATTTGTGATAGGGTTCTGGTTGTCTTGAAGGGCTTGTTTTATTGAATCATTTTGTTTTCTATTACTATCCTCATTGGTGCACTTCCAAGATGGATTATGGATGACGATGGAAATCCTTGTCTGTTGTTTAAGGTTTGTAGCTTGCAAATCAGAAGATAGCGTCTGATGTTGTGTTGACTTGCTATTGTTTACAGAACATCTACTGCACGAGCTTGAACTGGAGCGCGGACGGAAGCACCTTGTTTAGTGGTTATACAGATGGTGTAATTAGAGTCTGGGGTATTGGTCGCTACTAAGGATCCTTTAGTAGTTGGCAATTGCTGCTTTCTTTTTCCAATTAGCAAAACAGATGCTGTTATTTATAGTATTGTGAGATGTAAAATCAAGACTTTCTGGAATTGTTGGGTCTTTTGATTTTGGATTTAAGATTTGGCTTTGAGGCCTATGTCTTTTTTTGTTTTGGACGGACATATTTAGATGTTTTGGTTTTGGATATATTGATAAACATCCAAATTCGATTGTTATAATTAGCATTGCATTGTCTCCTTTTTTTTAAAATATGCATTTTGGCAACGTACTGAAGGCCTATTATAGATTTATCAATCATGGTCAATATGAAAATTTTACTGGGAATCGATTTGATTCTTTTGAGTGATCAACATTGAGCTTGGCAGCTTGTGTTGGGGGATATGAAGGTTTTATATGTAAAAATCCTTTTATCAAAAGGCTTTCTCCCATGGTTTTTGTTTACGCAGGCGGAAACTTTCCATGCTGCTCGCAAATTTTGGCTGCAAGGAGGCTGAACCAGTATTATTACTCTTTGCTGTTTCCCTCCATTTTTGGTGCCTTAAAGCCACCTTTTCATTCAATTGGCTTGCCCTGGAATTATCATGAACACAATTGCTGTAGATGAGGGATGACAATTGGGCCTATTTGATCGGATTTTAAACTGGCTTTATGATAAAAATTTAGAAAAATAGTGGAGTCAGCTTGAGGTAGCAAATTAGGACTTTCAGAAGAGTCCGAAAGAAGCAATAGAGAGAGTAAAATGATTTTAAAAAAAAAAACAAATGCAAGGGGGTTTCAATTGGGTGTGACTTGAAAATTTTTGCTAGTTATTTTTAATTCGTATAAACGATAGGAGCTTGTTAAAACGGGAAGAACCTAATAAAGTTTAAAAACAAAAGGAGCCTCGTGCAAATGAAAACAATAGTAACTAAAATGCAGAAATTTAAAAGTTAAGAAAAGGGAAAGAACAATACAACTAATTTATACTGATTCGGCTTATAATGAAGCTTATATATTCCCCAAGTATCTAACTTGAGTATTTTACTAATAAATCTCCAAGTAGTAATTTGACGATCCTCTCCAAGCTCATAAGCACATATTTTTTAAGGTTCTTCAACCTTTTACACTAGTAGTATTTAGCTAGCCTCTACAAGCTTTCAACAAATAAAAATAAAATTTGCTCATTGTGAGCTTCAAATAATAACAGTCTCCCTCAATAAAAGTATTTTCCCTTTCTAAGGCACAAAAGATTTGATATGGATATCACTTTCAAGAATATTGATGCAACTGATTTCAAGAAATCTTGCATGCATTGTGAATGCAGTAGTTCTTTTTTAAATAGGCGTTTTCTTCAACTAGTCGTTACTTAATTATATCATTAGCTGAATTTGCTTTGAATCCTTTTAAAACATATCTTCAATATTATCGTTAACAGTATCTTCAAAAACTCAGACGTTTGAATAAATATTTACTTTATTTCAGAGCGAATGTTGAATAGAGTAAAATAGCAAGATCCTTCATTCATACAGAAATGATAGGAGTTTATCAATTCTAGATTTTATGGGACTGTATCTAAATAATCAAATAAGTTTGTTAAAACAATTCTTGCAAAATAGGAAACGTTTATCCTTTTATTTTTAAACAGATAACTAAAATATATAATCCCTTTTAACATCATTATCTTTTTGAATAAATCCAAATAACTTTGAATTTTGTAACTAAATATTATTGGTTGTTATCATCAAAATCATTAATTCAAGAAGCCTTAAGTTAACAATCTCCTCCTTTTTTACGATGAAAAGCAATAATAGATATATTTTCAAAAATTCAAATAATAGTGAAAGATTTCGAAAGATATCTGTAATCCTTATATGTAATCCTTGCTCATAATCTTGATGTGAAGGAGCCTTCTATTAGTGCTAAATAGTAGGAGCCTATCGTTTGAAAATTAGATGCAGAGAACTTAAGTATAGGTATGAAGTTAACTTAAGTGTAGGTGTTGGACTCCGAACCTTTCTATTAAATGAAAAATTGTTGGTGATTAATTATGTGTAAAGAAATAAAGAATTATTGGATTTGAAATGAAATAGAAAAGATGGTCTAGGTACAAGATGGGTTATATATGATATGATGGAAGTTAAAAGCTG
>JAOTAX010000006.1:23529629-23549273 GCA_025629825.1 Erythroxylum guanchezii
AAAGAAAGAAAAAGACAAAAAGTATTTAATAATATTTAATAAGAAACCCTTAATTCATCCAATGGCTCTAATTAATCCATCCAAGGGCTCTAATTACAATCCCAAAATTATTTACTTCAAGATCCAGTGCTATTGGGCAGAAATTGCCAGTACCGGAAACCAATTGGTCCACCGCGTGATGATTTTTCCGGTCCGGAAATTTTTCCCGAAAAAATTCCAGAAAAATTCCTAAATTTTTCTAAAATTATAAAACACATAACAATCCACTCCAATTAAATTTTCAAGCCCATAAACCACATTTTCCAAAATAAAATCCCATTTGGACACAAATACCGGGAAATGTCTTGTATGCATATCCAGTTATTTTCATGTGCAAATTTACTATTCATGAATCAGGTGTGCATGAATATTTCAAAATCAATCCTAAACCCTCTTAACCTTTTGCCAAATTACCATTCTACCCTTCCCATCGGGGGTGAGATGTTACAAGTTAGGCACACTCGATCACAACAAAATAACAAATGAAAAGTGGATCTCAGGTGCACTGCATATGCATTATATGAGTAATTAAATTGTATTGAATGTGAAGTGCGAAATGAGAAATGATGTGAATTATGTGTTACGTAATTGAGTGAGCCATCGATGATGGTCACTCATTGAGTTCGCAAAACTGACCCAAAATTTGCAAATATTTTTCAAGACTCTAAAGAATACCCCGTTAGGCATACGGGAGTATCTATACCACATGCAAGGGAAAGATAGAGGTCAAGATCAGTTCGTGTCTGCATTAGTGTTTTCCTATTTTTGTATAAATTTGTATTCTGCGATTTTTGTAAAATAATGCATTCCGAAATTCTTATACAATGTGTATACCAAGGTAATTATATTATAATGTAAAGTCACTATGACTAAAAATGTTTTGTTTTTGTAATGTGCCCAATTGGCAATTGAAATTCTGATGATTGTTTTGCGATGATTGAGAATGTTTATGAAATAAAGTGGGCCCGATTTTGTTATTGATTTTTCGCAAAATGTGTATATGCTTGTTGTTTGAAAAAAAAATTGTACTGAGTTTTAACTATTTGAGTGCTCTAACATGTCATCCTCGCGGGGCACGATCTCAGATATCACTCAGGATGTCAGGTATGTGTCTTGCGGGAGTGAGGTGCTACAGTAAATAAATTAGGCACATGTTTTCTTCTCTTCCTCACATCAAGTGCAGCAATCCCTTCTTGATTGGTAGGAATAATACCTTCAATATTGCCAATATTATCGTATCCATCTCAAAAAGAACTTCCACTACCAATTTCAAAGTTTAGTCTTGGCATTCCTTGTTTCTCATTCTGGTACTCTTCAAGCAAAATTTTCATATACCACTTTACGTTATAAGTAACTTTTTTACAAGGATCCACATTAACTTTGACCTATGCTAAATGCTTCTTCAATCTGGTAATTTACTAACCTTTCAAATGTTTATTATAATATAGTTCTTCATATTAGGGACCAATCTAGAATAAGCCCAAGATTAATTATCGAATCTTCCTAAACTTAAAGAGGCTAAATTATCAAGAGTACTTGAACTTTTTGTCATTTATCTGTAAAAATAAACAAAGACATATGTTAAAATAAAATTAATAACTTCATATCAAAAATAAAATTATTGCATATGAAAGTAAAATTACTTAAAACATATTAGCTATAGTTAACAATTCTAAATCTTCTCATTGACATGTTTAGATGAATCAACATTATCTTACCTTGGAACCTTGTGATACATTTTAAGCAATCCACTTGTATCTAGTTCTTGCTTACTAGCTTGGAAACAAATAGAACACATTGATCTAACTTGTTTTCCCTTTGTACCTCTTAACGTCAATTGATTAAACATATTATATATAAAAACTCAATATCACCAAAATTGTATTCTCACCCACGACTTTTTCCAAGATTTGGATAATTAAATATATTTGGTGAAGTGTTCGACGAATATGTAAATATTGTGATATGAAACTACAAAAAACTTTTAGATTTTACTTTTCCAAACAAAATATAAGAGTATTAATGAACCTAATTAATTAATAAGCTTATGTTCTTATATGCTTCTCGAGGAACTATACCATCAAATATAAAATTATAAGGCTATATTAAGTTAGATATAAGATTTTTAATAGAATAATATAATATAGAATAGAATAGAATATAAATAGATATAATATTTAAAAAAATTATTTAGAATAGATAGAAGAATTTGTAATATAATATTCTAAAATATTATTTGAAATAAAAGTTTATAATATAATATAGTAAAAAATTGTTTATTATTTTATATTTTATTTTAAATTCACCAAATCACTAGTTTATTATTTTTATTGTTTATAATAAAATGAGATGAAATATAAAACTTTTATCTTCTATCTCATTTTATTTCATTTTATTACCGTTCTTTTTCTGAATCGTTAGAATAATATTACATTTTATTAATAAACCTCTATTCAAACTTAGCCTAAATATTATCAATTACTTCAACATTTATAAGAAGAGGGACAATTATATGGAATTTACATATTATGAGCAATTATTGAAAATTTTCTATGGAAAATCTTTTATGGCGATGGGGCTTGGAGCTGGTGGCAACGAAGCTAGAGCGTAAGACGACCTGGCAGGAGCTAAAGACGACGACAGAGTTGGAGGCTTGGAGCGTGAGCTGGCAATGGAGAACAAATCTTGACGAACTGGCAACAGTCGGAGCGGTGACTTGGCGTGGTAGACACCATAATGGCGATGGATTTATGTTGTGACCTGTGTTTGTGAGAGAGAGCGAGGTTAAGCTGAGAGAGTGAGTAAAAAAGAAGGGAAAGGAGGGGCATCTGCTAGGGTTCTTTTTTCAACTTGGTCCTATAATTTTCAAAATTTATAATTCGGTCCAATACTAGACCGATATTTTAAATACTCTGGTATGATACTATAGATTACGGTACCATTTCCCAGCCATTATAGTATAGTATTCTATACGTTAGCTCCTACACCTATCATCAAATTTATGAGTGAAATAATTAACTACTTGTTTCTTAATCCAGGAACAATACAAAAACTCCTTCACAAAGAAATATTAAAGACAAAATTTTCAAGTTTTTGACCAAAAAAGCCGTTATATTATCACTGTCAGTTCATGCCCTTGTATTCAATTCACCAAAAAAGCAGATCAAAGCCTCACTGTAAGTTCGTACCTCTTTTAATCGCGCATTCAATTCACTCAAATGACCAAAAAAGCATATCAAAGTGACCCTCAAAGTTCATACTCCTTTTAATCTTGTATTCAATTCATTCAAACATGAATATCTCTTCGAATCTTATAGTCAATTCACTCCAACAATGTCCTTTCTAATCTAGAGGAAAAAGTTTGCAAGTATAAAATATCTTTTCCTTTGGGTTCTCAAAAAGTGCGACCTTTTGCCTTCGTAAGACAAATAGAATGGTAGCAAAAGGAAAAGATTAGGTAGCTACAGCTCGATTGCCTATTGCAAAATAGTTTGCAACAGAAAGATAGGGGGTGAGGAAGATATAATTTTTAAAAATTATCACAAAAAGAAAGAAAAAAAAAACAGAAACAGAGGAGAAAAAAGATCAGAATGAAAGAAAAAGAGAGAGAAGACTGAAAAATGCAAGAAAAAGACGAAAAGAAAAAAGGAAACGTATAATTTTATATGTTAATAACCTTATTTAGACGTTATAGGAAAAAAAGAAAAATGAATTGATTTTTATAAAGAGAATTAGAGATCCCTATTTAAAATTATGCTTTTTTTAGTATTTTTAACAGCCTTATTTAGACATTATAGAAAGGGAAGAAAAAAAAAACAATGACCAACACATAAATAATTGATTTTTTATAATGAGAAATAGAGATCCCCATTTAAAATTATCCCCTTTTTTCAGTAAAGGCGTACAAAATGTGTTGTTTCTTTTTTAGATAAGATTCTACAGTAACTAACATGCTCTGTTTAAGAGTTGAGACTTTTTAAAAAAAAAAAAACTGCTTAAGCAATAACTATACCAACAATCTACGCAAGGTTACAAGGTCACATCTTGCACCCAAGTTTTGTATCCACATCCTCTCGATTGTAACACTAATCAGATAACTCAAGGTCTCAGCTTCCTCATGCGGTGATAAAAGTAATAGAATCATCCCCCCGAGTTCATCATCTGCTTCATAAACATGTTCTGGATCAATGTCATACATAGGTTTGTTTAATACTGGTGGCAAAAACGAGAATGTATGCCTTTTGTAACTCACAGGTACCTTCTGCTGTATGTGTTAAACGAGCCAAATTACCAAATCCCTTCAAGAGATGTTAAATAGGCATGTTTGCTTCATGCATCCAGTCAATGCCCCCCTGGCTCAATTTGCCACCGATGATACTTTTGCGAGCAATCTGAATAACTTGACTCCTATCTTACAAAATCAAAATGTGTACCTGTCAGTGTAAGAATCAGTGTCATATACGGAGGAGTGATTCTAATACTGATAATATAACAAAAATGTACTCATTCACCATTTAAGATCAACTTGCTCATCAACGCTAACTTCTCATCTTTGTTACTCATAGGCAGCTGCCGTCCATACATTGTTAGATCTCAGTGGTGAAACCTGTCACTTCATTCCATCATTAAGTATGCTTCAACATTAGACTGCAAATCCCATTTAGATGCTAGATGGAGAGCAAGTCTCATCAATATTTGGCCAACGTCATCACTTCTTTTTACTTTACATCGAAGCCAGGGGCTGCAGAATCATCTTACTCTGTTTTCAACAGAATTCTTTGCTCCTGGATTGCAAACTGGGAACAAATGCAATAAATTAATCTGTCTTTACCGGATGGTTCTAGGTTCCCTTCTCTCACAATTCTTGAGAAACTTGATTTGCTTATTTGATGCACTACCACGTGGAGTCGATTTCTCTTCTGATGGTACATGTCTTCTTTCCCCTCTGGAACACTTCTTGTCCTCCTTGCTTTGTCTTTTCAAAGTAATTCCATCAGAAGAATTCTCGATCATTTCAGCATTTATCCTTTCCAAAAACATCTCCTTTATTATGCGCATCTTAGATGTCTTCCTTTTGCTGGACGCATTAGGATGACAAGGAATGTCTCTGGCATCGCCACTTGTTATTGCTAATAAACTTGAATCAACATTATCATGAACAAGTTCAGAATTGTCACAAATAGTTACAGATGGGCTGCTGTTATGCACTTCCTGACATGATTTATGCTTTCTACCAAGACATTGATCAGGAGATTTCCTGACAGTTTCAGGGGTATCGTTCCTGGCTAAACTCAGTGAACCATCATTATTTGTTACATCCAATTCCAGTCTTTCCGGGGATAGCAAAAGAAGACTCTTACAGTTCCCATTAGTTCTCATGCGCTTATTTCTCTTTGATGACAAGATGGGAACCTTTTTCCTCTTTCTTGTATTATCCTCTACACGATTTCCTGTTGCCACTGGCTCAGGAATATTACTCCCATCTAATTTCTCAAACGCAGAACCATTGCTGAGCCCCACAGCTTCTTCAAGTGAACCAAGTACCCCTTTCCTAGTTCTTTTGGGTGTACTCTTGTTTGGGGCTCTGTGGAATTTGACAAAGCAAGTAAAAAAGTAAGAAGCATCATAAGGAACAAGCCCTAAGAATGTATATATTCCTAGAACGACAATGTTATTGTTAAAAAGGTTTAATTAATAAATCACAAATCAAAAAAGGACAAAAGATAAAGAGTAAAAAATGATCCATAACCTAATGCCTGTTTTGGGTTAAGATAAGGACCTCCACATACATAGACCACTCCTCTTTCTAAATAAGAAAAGTTGCAAAATTTCACATGAAATTAGATTGTGTCGTAGAAGCCTAATATCACAAAAAAGATACTTTTTGAAGAAGAAGCTTAACAATAATTTCGATTGTTGTCAAACAAAGAGTTCAATTGGAAATGTACCGGAAGTGAGAATGGATTGTTGAGTAAAGAAACTCAATTGTAAAAATTGAATTAACATGTTGAATGGCTTCAAAAAGTGAGGGGGGAAAGATTGTCTGACCTGGAAGGGAAGTGTAAAAAATGTTTATTGATCCCACATTGGAAAGGGACAAAAGATAAAGAGTGATTTATATACAAAAATGATCCATAACCTATTGAATTAAAGTTTTAAGATATGGACCTCCAAACATAACAGAGCACTCCTCTCCCTAAATAAGAAAAGTTGCAGAATTTCACAGTTATAAACGAAGATACTTGAATAAGCTTTGGAACAAGGAACAGGAACAGCTAACAAGACAACAAAGAAACTGACCACATAAAGTTTTTGTTTCTTCTCCAGAATTTGAATCTCCTATGCACAAATGAATTGCAAGAAATCTATTATAGAGTGCTGATAAACCACTGCAAAAATTATAAGTCAATATACCTTGATTTCTGTTTACGCTTCCCAGGTTTCAGATTCTCAGGTTCTGATGCTGGTCCTATTGTTGGTAATGGAAGAAAATCATCAGCACTGAGTGCTGGACGCTCCAATTCTCGGTCTACAAAGTTGCCAATAAAAGCAGCCTTTTTTGTTCTATAAGCTTCTTGCATTTTTGGCACTTCATGTGGAGCTAAGAAGCGCCATCTCCTGGTATATACAGATGCAACCAAATTTTGATCCATCAAAAATTGAGATAACAAGGCATATAATGCATCATGGAAGTATAGAAATCATAAAATTCCAAATTGTAATACCTACGACAACAACTATCGGTTCGGCCTGGGAAATGCTTAGCGATCTCAGCCCAGCCATAGCCACATTCTTCAATTATTGCCTTCAATCTTAAATCCTCTTCTTCGGTCCATTCACCCATATTCAAAGAAGGATCCAAAGCATTAAACCACCTGTTGACGTGAAGTCAGTTAAATAATCATCAAATAAGAAAAGATGTATTGACAGTGTTATAGTTCTACACAAATACCTCTCTCTACATTGTACTTGTGTTCGGCCTGGCACAAATTGAGCAATTTTATTCCAATTCTTTGGACCAAAAAACTTCACAGCTACTTTCAGGCATTTGTCTTCATCTAAAGTCCATGTCCCTTTCCTTTGCCTATATGGGTTTAGAGATTTCCTCCACCTGTGTATTTTGGAATATTGTGATATAACTAGTCATTTTGACCAAATATATTTGTCAATTTTGAAGGATGTCAGAACAAAAATGGTCATGAGGGAACATATCTTATTACTCCAAAGATATTTCAGAATTTCAGAAGGAAAGAGGTGAATCATATTGTCTTTTACATACTTAAAGAGCAACTATAAAACACAACGATCCTACCGTTGCTCTGAGAACTATCCTCTTTCAAATACAAAACAGATGCTCAAAATAGGCAATAAGAGATTCAGAAACTCATGGTATAAATAGACAAAGTTGCTCAAGTTGAGCAACCCTTCTTTCCTTTTGAAGGAAAAACCTCACTAGTTATGACAAGAAAGGCATATGACACAAAAAACAATCAATGTCATCAAAATCTGAAGTACGAACTCTATGCACAATAAGCCAAAAACCTCCATTAAACATGCACATAAATTCACTTCTGACCACAAAGACTGACCTATTAGAACATTGTGCACCGGTTCTTCCTTCCAAACAGGAAGCTACATCCTGCCAATTATAGCCATAAACTTTTACTGCAGCATTAAGTTGTGCATCCTCATCCTTGGTCCACTCCTTCTTTAGTATGCGAGCATTTAAACTCCGTTGGAAACGTAACAAGCATCCAAACGGCGTCCTCTTTTTCCCCAATGATGCTGCAATATCAAACCAATTACTGATTCCTCTCTCCTGGACAACTAACAAAAGATTTTTATCATCTCGGGCTTCCCATGGACTTGAATCAATTAATGGATCTTCAAAATTCAACCACCTGCAGGATCAACATTACATCAATAAGAAAAAAAGTGAGTAATTAAAATATTGCAGATGTACTTGGTGGGGAATCAACAATGAAGACATCAACAGATAGAGCCCTGAGGCAAATCAAACAAGAATTCAACTCTCAGGACTCCATTATATGAATATCGATTCCATTAATAAAAGAAGGGAGCTTAATGAGCCCATATTACTAAACTGAGAAGGCAAATCAAACAAGAATTCAACTCTCAGGACTCCATTATATGAAAATCAAATCCATTAATAAAAGAAAGGAGGCTTAATGAGCCATATTACTAAACTAAAAGGAAGGATCTTATCAACATCCAAGGATTGGCAACTCATCCATTAAGTGACTTGGATAATCTTTAGAATAATCTAAATATACTTAATAATTCATATGTACTATTTATAGTGTTAAGTATGTCTAGATAGATTTAGTACAAAATATTTTGAGGTATTTGTGCTTCTCAGCATGTGACTTATATCAAGACTCTTTGGATAGGTATAGTAGTAGGTAACTTCTATTCACCAAAATGTTAGATACAATTCTTAACACTATGTGATTGGATCCAACTTAAAAGATCGGATAAAACAGGGGGTATTTCCTGGGTGGACTGCGCTTCAAATAGCTGAGCAAAACTTCATGAAATATTGAATTAAAATTGCAACAAAAGCACAGATGATCAAGGCATTAAAAAACAATTCAAAAAGAAAGCCATCTAAAACTCTTTTAAACCCTTACAATGTATTTAACAGCAAGATAATGCTAGGTATTATTGACAAAAAAAGTCACAGTGAAGCATGAGAAATAGGGCCTAACACCTGATGAAAACTATGCAGGATTGATGGCAATGCAATAATTCAAAATCAATAGAATCAATTATCAGCCTGCTCTTCGAGGTTTGTTGATATGCAAAGAAATGTCTTCAAAAACAAATGAGGTGAATGAATCCTTACAGCTAAGGAATTTACAAACATAAAATTAATCAATTAATTCCATGGAGTAGAAGACATTTTCAAAGGGCTTACCAACCCAACCCATAAAGGAAATATGTGAGACGATTATGCATCAAAAGGTTAAGATAAAATGGCATGGGGTTTTCTAAAGAATTCCCAGAATCTCCAAATCCTTTCTTGTTTGGAATATGGCTGAAAACATCAATTATACAGATCAAGGTCAAAACAACCTTTTCATGTGTACAGGATTCTTGAGATATTTTGCTAGCATTTAGTATATTTGTTATTATCGTGAAAGGAGATCTGATCTCACACAAAATGCTAACCTTGCTGCACATTCTGCACCAGAATGACCAGTGACATACAAGGAAGCCAATTGATCCCAGTTAACCTTTGGAAGAAACTCTCTCATCAACTCCGGGGTGATTTCCAGATCTCTGATTGAAGCAAGAAGGCTATCCAAATTACTGTGATCTCCAAAATAACCTTCAGAACCACTTCAAGTTAAAATGTGTTAGAAAAGGAAATTTGTAAATTAAAATGGAACTTGCAATCTTGAAAAGAAGATATACAATAGGCATAACTCCAGGAGCCTCAAAGGCTTAAAAGACAACAAACACAACAAATTGAAATTTGCAAACTGCATGTCAAAGGCATCAATTTCTATCAGTTTAAGCTTCTTAACATGTATGTGACATTCATTTCATAGTATAAACACTTCAATCAATTTCTGAGTATTCTATGGCTCTTAATGTCTAATCAGACCATTACTAGAAGCTTCCTTAGAGGCACGCATCTGCAATTGAGATTTGTGCTTAGACTCTAATAACCCTCAACACTAAGTACCACTGAATTCCAGAAACAGTATCACATACTGATATCCAAGAGTCAGACTTGACAAAGGAAAGATTTTTGCTCTGAATACTACACTTATCTGTTACTGTAGATCAGATCCTGAGATCACAAGTTGAATGGTTCTAAGGACAAAAAATGTTCTCTAGTTTCTTGATTTATAGAAACTTCACCTTTTTTGGAGAAAAAGAGAAACAGTAACTCTTCCAAACCCATGACAAAATCTACATGCATGAATTCACAAAGTTGAACAAATTTTACACTCGTACTCACAAATGCATAAGTAGACATAATGAAAATCCACTAATAAAATTTAAATAGGATCATTGTATCATACAATCATTTAATTAATTGGTAATCAAGTATTTGTAGCCTTATTATTTTTGTTAGATATGCAATGTCCTTTAAATAAAGCCACTGATTATTAAGGAAAATGCTCAAAAGCTAAAAGCCAACCGATGCACAAACTATTTCAACAAGAAACAAATCTGCTCATACCTAAATTGATCCACCGATAGGTGAAGCACCATTTCTTGGAATTGTTGTCTAATTCCCATCCCAAGGTTTTTGCTTTCTGTCTTTGTCCATTTTTTCCGGTGCACTGTAAGTGGAAAATTTTTCAATGCTTTTCTATAGTTAGCAACATGAGAATTTTCTAGTGGCCCATCACGTATAGTAGAGACCCTTTTATCATTAATCTGCAATGACAGAAAAAAAAATGCTTGGTGAAAACAACTTCTCAATAGTCAAACAACCAATCAGCAGTTTGAGCAAGTAAATGGAAGCCCGCTGACAACATTTACGTATGAAGCACGATGAAAGCTAATCCTTCCTAATAGTAAGGTACTTACTGAAAACTAAAAGCACATGTTCTAAACCTAAAAACTGATGCACATGCAAGTACCGTGCCCAAGAAAACAAAGACCACAATTTAAGAGAAACGGCATTCTAACTTGAAGTACCCCGTCCAGTGAGAGATAAAAATTAATAGTACATATAAGAAACTAATGAACAGGAGTCAGTTAGGACAGGTAATAAGACTTTTCCAGGCATTATTGCTGTATATCACAACTGAAATCCTGCTTACAGCTACCCAGGGAAGGGTTCATAAGACGCGAAGGACTAATTCAAATTTTGTAGTGCAAAGTGAAATTTGCCTATCACAACTAAACTATCACCGTCACATGAAAGAAAAGTAAGATAAAAATTGAAGACAGTCATGACAGAGAGAAGGAACTACTTGGAGACATGCAAGCATATTAATTAAGAAAGTTACCTCAGAGTCCTCAGAAGTTGGTGCCTTTCGCGCTGATATTAATTGGATGAGTGGATCATTTCTCTGGGACAATGCCTTCCCAGTCATTTTTTTGCATGAAACCTGAAAATTTTTCAATACTTGAACACGCTCCCTCAGTTTCTTATTCTCCTCCATTCTTGCTTCAATTTCAGTCAATTTGCTTCGAAGCAACTTCTGACAGGATCTATTCTTCCTAATTGCATCAACAAACAACTGAGCTGATTTTGGAAAGCTAGAATGGCGTAACACCAACTCAGAACCATTTGATTGAAGCTGGGACAAGCGTCTGAAAGGCGATAATTCCAAGCTACAATTCAATGTGTTTGTGCTGTCACCGGCTTCATCGGAAGGTGGCAAATTATACTCTGTGATTCCATCCACCAAGAAGTTGTTTGATTTTTCTGTTTCTGAGACAACATCGGATATATGAAACTGGTCCACTTTTCTCTTGGAATCCCCTGTGACATTATCTGAGCATATTACATAAACATGAGCATACTTGTTAGGGGAACAAAAGCAAAAGTGAAATAGGAACAACTTCCACTATTTGAAACTCACAATCGGTGTCACTATCTTTGGACATGTTTGAGATATATATATAGCTTCGTTGATAAATGAACAATATTTAATTTGTCTCTCAAAAAGTTAAGCGACTCATAAGTTTCAAAAGTTAGTAAATTATAGCTTGGCTGAAAATCCGTACATGCAACAAGCCTCCTCCTAACCAACGCGAATATTTCGTTATGCATTATTAGTTTTATATCAAATGGCATGCGACCTACAATCTGATAAAATACAAATTAAGCATTTCCCATAAACATGGAAAAAAGGGTTTACCAGTGTCATCATAAGCAGCAAAACGGCGCCGAATTGCGGCAAGAGTTGCAAAATCATCCTCGTCGTCGTTATCAGAAGCTGGTGGTAGAGTCGCCAGAGGCTTCAGAGAGAGAGGTTCAGAAAAAGCTGCCGATATCGAGAAGCGGTTTTGTATGCTCCGAAGCACTTCAAGATCATCCTCACTGTCCTCTTTATCGGATTCACCGGAAGCTTCGTCTGTGGCGGGCAAGGAGGGAGCCGGGCATTGAATGGAGTTGTTGAGATCGTAGGGATTTGCGCCGGTGAGCATGCAGGCCTGCCTCAGGGCCTCCATGTCCTCGTCGAGGACATCGTCGTTATCCTCTCCGGAGGAGAAGTCTCCATCGTCGGGGCCATTAAAAGACATGTTGATTAGAGAAGTTTAGGGCATTGGGTTTATTAGGGTTTAGAGCTGAAAAAGTACAGGCGCAGATAAAGCTAATGCAGAGAACGGGAGGCCGCGAAATTGTTTCGTGCAATACGCACGCGGCCGCCGGGAAACAATGCTGCTCTATTCTATTTATAGTGTAAGTCGGTGTCAGTCTTTTTTTTCTTTCTCCCTTTTCTCTTAAACCTTCTTAATTGAATTTATCAAATTTTGTGTTTATTGGTAGCTTCTCTTGCTTTGGCTTCAATAACATTACTGTGTATAGATTACACTGTTAGATAAAGTATAATGATTTAAATCAAGAAAGGATCGTTTTTTTTGAAAAGCACAAAAATCTTTATAGAAAAAATAAAGTTATTTTGAGAAAAAAGAAACAAAAATATCTTGGGACGGGGACCTTCTTTAAATATTATTATTTATAAGTAGATTTCTTATTTATTCCACATTAAGAACTCATGTTCAGTTGTCCTTTACATTTCTGTTTCTGTTTTCTAGTTTCGCCTGATGTTGTTACTTCCTTCTTCCTGGTTATAGTCAGATTGTGGATAATAAGACAACCTTTTTGGTTTATGAAAAATCCTAGGGGTAAATAGTTTCGCAAACTTTTTGATTTATTACTAGCAAACAAATAAAATCAGGAAAATTAAAAGAACCAAAAATACATTAACACAAAAAATTTGGTAACGCAGTTCGGCACTCCTTGCCAACGTTTGCGGGGCTCTCACCCAGCTTAATCGCTTTCACCGAAGTACAATAGTTTTACCCAAGGTTTTATTGAGCCAACACCACTCAACTCTTGACATTATCTCTCAATCTCACTTCCCGTGAAAGAATTTCACACCCAATAGTACGATCGCCTCGTACTAACCTCGTCAGAGGATTTGTTTAACTACTTTCACCCAAAACAATAATAAATAAAAATAGCTCAAGTATTTAATCAACAGAAAATTAAATAACAAAAATACTTGAGACAATAAAGACTTCCCTATGAATTTGTCTTCTCAAAATAATCCAATTTAAACTTTTTGCCATAGCTGATCAGACTCACACCATTGCCACGGCTCATCAAAATCACAAGATTCACTTCATGTGCTAACAAAACCCCTTTACCGTGAATCACAAATCAAGTTCATTATCACAGCATCTGACGCGCTACAACCTGGCTACTTTACCGTGGCTTTGCAATCTCCACTGAGTTGCCACACCCACACCACCAACAAGTTCTTCAACGATTTTCTTAATGTATACCGCAAGCTCTTATTTTATTCATAGACACATAACCCATCAACTCTGCTACCGCCACTAACATTTATTATCCCACCTCCTTCTATTCATTAACAGCTCAAAACCAAGTGCACAATAATGCCACAGGGTTTTTCAAAGACACAAATATTCAACTAAAAAAGAAAACTGCGCAGCCCACTTATCATAGCATATGACTAAGGCAACTTAAAACAAAATACCCCACTGCAGATTTTTTATTTTCAACTTCCGTGTACCACTAGACTCCTTCCATAATTAGGAGATATACACTTATATGAATAATCTTCAAAGATTTAGAATCCACCGTAAATAAGATGTGTGTTTTTAAAATAGATTCCTTCCATGATAGAAATATATAGCAACACACCTTTTGAACTTCTACTGTAGATGCAATCTCATATTCTAATTATCTTATATGTCCAATTTAAAAATGTCAAAACCAAACAAAGAATATATAAAATATATTCTAACAATCTCCCCCTTTTTGACATTTTTGTCACAACTTTAGCACTCCACATAAATAATCATATTTGGACATATAAAGATGAGATTCACAATGCTCCCCCTTCATCAAAAATCTAGTTTCAAAGAACATCAATCATCCAAATTTCTCTCTCTTGAGACAAAAAGATGCCAAAAAGCAAGACGAATAGTCACACATATATCCCCTGAATGGAACATTCACCATAAACAATATGATGTCTCCCCCCAAAAGAGAGAGAGATACCCGAGAGAGATCCATACCGATTAGAGAGTTGAAGAGTCTTCGATAAAACCAAATAAAAGTCACTAAGCAAACCACTAAAAGATGAGACGTCAATAGCAACATAAAACTAAAGAACAAAAAAAATATCTTTTCTTTTCTTTTTCGTTTTTTGTTTTGTTTTGTTTTTTTTTGGCAACATAAAAAAAATACTTCAAAAATGTAAAACACACTGTCCCTGTGCCCCTCGAAGAATCTCAAACCTGGACTTACTCTTTGGCTTGAATGAAGAAGTGTCATACAAGTAGCCTGCAAGTTCTCGGTAATCAATCATTTTTCTTTCTCTTGTTTTTCTTCTTTCGTTCACATCTCCAATAACATTTTCTACTGGATGATTTCTTCGGATTTGAGATAAAGAACCTCTGTTCAAATCAGCTGCCATTGTTTTGGTTGGTTCATCATCCGAAGTAACTAAAAGTTCTTCAATTTCTGTAGTTACTTTCTCAGCAGCAACTAACTGTAAACCACTTTCAGCAGCTGCTCCATCTGCAGTAACTAGCTGTAAGTCACTTTCTGCAGTTACTTCATTTGCGGTAACTAACTGCAAATCTGGGCATTTTCTTGTTTTTCCTTCACTACGTTTTTGTGCTTGTACTTGACCCTTTCTAATTCAAGCTTGCTTCGATACCATGGGATGCTACTGGAAATTTAATAAAGAGTGTCTAGATTTTCAATTTTGACCCCTTTGAAACATCATTTGTAGTAACTGATAACATCTTGGCCTTATATGTCCATTGACTCCACAAAAGTGGCATGTGGGTATAAATCTTCGATTCTTTCTTAATGTTTCTTCTTCTCAGACAGATTTGGATATGTCATCTTTCTTCTCATTCACTTTAGAACACTCACCCTTATAGCCAATGTCTAGAAGAACCCCTTGAACTTTACCAATTTTCAACAATTTTTCTAGATTTTCGGTACCTCCATTTAACATTCTCAATCCCTTTTCGGTACTTACTAATTTCATTCTAGCTTCACCAAGTTCATTTGATGTCAACATTAGTTTCTTTTTTAAGTCTTGTACGGTATTTTTCAGGCAAAGATTCTCTTCTTTCAATCTTTCATTCTTTTTATGCATTTTCACCAATTTTTCATACAAAGCCTTGTAATCCTCGTAAATATCCTCATTTTTATCATCAAGAGCACTTCTGTCACTGTCATAGTCTGATATTGAATCCCGAGCCAAACTGATTTCGAAATTTTCAAACTTTCTCCCTGTTCTACTGTCAGTTACTTCCTTCTCAGTTACTGTTAAACAAGTAACTGGATTTTTGCTGTGTAATGCAACCAACGCAGCACTATTCGTTATTTCTTCTTCGCTACCATATTCACTCTTGGAATCATTCTCAATCCAGGTGCTTGTGAAAGACTTTCCTTTCCTCTTCTTCAAAGTATTAGCACATTCAGATTCGATGTGTCCGAAACCTTGACATTCATGACACTGAATTCTTTTGATCTTCCGTTCACCTTTTTTTCTTGCTTCCACCTGCAGTGCCAATCCTTTGCTCCTTTCTTGCTTACCTCTTAAGAGATTCATCTCAAAATTCGTGAGAATGCCGATGACTTTTTCCAATGACAGATTATCAATGTCATGAGCCTTCTCTATTGCTGCAATTTTCAGAATAAACCTTGGAGGTAGCGATCTAAGCGTTTTCTTGACTAATTTTACATTGGAGTATTTCTTCCCTAGTTGATGAGCTTGATTAGCTATATCTCTCAATCTTTCATGAAAATCTCCAATATTCTCATTCTCATCCATCTTTAGCTCTTCAAACCGCACAGCTAATATCTGTAGTTTTGACAATACCACTGATTTAGACCCTTTATGAATAGTTTGCAACATGTCCCACGCTTCTTTTGCCATTTCACATGCTGAAATCATTGAGAAGCGTCCTTCGTCAACAGCACCGAATATCGCATGTATTGCTTGTGAATTTGCCAGTGCACTTTCTTCTTCCATTCTTGTCCATTCTGACGGATCTTTCTGAACTGCCTCTCCTTTATCATCAATGATCATCGGATGCGTCCAACCATGTACTACTGAATACCAGGCTCTTGTGCTCTGAGCTTGAATAAAGAATTTCATCCGGGATTTCCATGATGGATAATTTGATCCATCCAGTAGTAGTGGTCTGGTGATTGATGCACCTTCTCTCGTAGCCATGTCTGCGAATCTAGGATCTGCACCAACTTTCTAGCAAGTTCTGAATCGGTGACCTTGCTCTGATACCAATTGAAAAATCATAGGGGTAAATAGTTTCGCAAACTTTCCGATTTGTTACTAGCAAACAAATGAAATCAGGAAAATTAAAAGAGCCAAAAATAAATCAACACCAGAAATTTGGTAACGCAGTTCAACACTCCTTGCCTACGTCTGTAGGGCCCTCACCTAGCTTAATCGCTTTCACTGAAGTACAATAGTTTTACCCAAGGCTTTATTGAGCCGACACCACTTAACCCTTGACACTATCCCTCAACCTCACTTCTCGTGAAAGAATTTCATACCTAATAGTACGACTGCCTCGTACTAACCTCGTCAGAGGATTTGTCTAACTATTTTCACTCAAAACAATAATAAATAAAAATAGCTCAAGTATTTAATCAACAGAAAATTAAATAACAAAAATACTTGAGACAAAAAAGACTTCCCTATGAATTTGTCTTCTCAAAATAATCCAACTTAAACTTTTTGCCATAGCTGATCAGACTCACACCACTGCCACGGCTTATCAAAATCACAAGATTCACTTTATGTGCTAACAAAAACCCTTTACCGTGAATCACAAATCATGTTCACTGTCACAGCATCTGACGCGCTACACCCTGGCTACTTTACCGTGGCTTTGCAATCTCCACTGAGTTGCCACACCCATGCCACCAACAAGTTCTTCAACGATTTTCTTAATGTATGTCGCAAGCTCTTATTTTATTCATAGACACATAACCCATCAACTCTGCTACCGCCACTAACATTTATTATCCCACCTCCTTGCATTCATTAACAACTCAAAACCAAGTGCACAATAATGCCACAAGGTTTTTCAAAGACACAAATATTCAACTAAAAAAGAAAACTGCACAGCCCACTTATCATAGCATATGACTAAGGCAACTTAAAACAAAATACCCGACTGCAGATTTTTTATTTTCAACTTCCGTGTACCACTAGACTCCTTCCATAATAGGAGATATACACTTATATGAATAATCTTCAAAGATTTAGAATACATCATAAATAGGATGTGTGTTTTTAAAATAGATTCCTTCTATGATAGAAATATGTAGCAACACACCTTTTGAACTTCTACCGTAGATGCAATCTCATATTCTAATTATCTTATATGTCCAATTTAAAAATGCCAAAGCCAATCAAAGAATATATAAAATATATTCTAACAGTTTCCATTAATTTCTACGACTGCTACTTCTATTTCATGTTATCATACTTTTCTCTCCCATTGTCTTAGTCAATTATGTAAATTATTTTAGATTTTAATTATTAAGACTCTCAATTCCTAATCCAATTCTGAATTATTATAACACATTTAAGAGCATAACTTTTATTTTCAACCAAGCAGGCAGATGGAAACAAACTTTATCTCCTTTTTTTTCTTTATATATATACATAAAAGGAAAAATAAGGAAATAAAACTATTGGGGCTCTCTTCCACATGAAAAGGATATGGAGCAGGTTGGGTTTGGGCATCTTAGTTCTGGGGTTGTTTTCGTAACTTGAGTTTCCATTTGCTAAGATCATATCAAATATCAAACATGTACTCATGAGAATAAAACATGTAACTCTGAGAGTATCACAGAAGTAACTTGTCTTACGCTTGATGATTCTCATCTGGGTAGTGCTAAGTGACTGCGTGCTAACACAACTCTCATGCCTATTCTTACTAAATTTCCTACCCTTGACCTTGATTCTTCTAATTCATGCATCTTTCTTAATTCACTTAATTCTTATCATTCATCCATTTCACTTGTCCATGACATCTCCAATTCTAACCTTCAACGACATGTAGGCCTTATTCATCATAATACAGAAGCGATGACTCCTTATATCGACTAACTTCTCATATCATATTTAACGGAACTCATTAGGACTGTGATTGTCATACTTAACGTCAAATAGAACTATACTTAGATCTCATACTCCTATGAACTTCAAACTATATTCCTTAAGCATATTCTTGATAGTTAAAACCATCGATTCAGACATTCTCTTGTCAAGCTTGACACTCGTAATCACTAAAGATCTTTCGATGTACGTTTCTACTAGGATGCATAACTTATGTCATCACTTGTACTTTGCTAGTAAACTCTTTACTCAATTATCTTTCTTGATTTCACATATTTCTCATTTCATTCGCCATGTATCATTTTTCCTATTCGAACTCAAAGTTCAAATATGTTTACAATCCATTAATGAGATTCATAATCTTTTACATCTTAATTTGGGATATATCAAGCCCCACATATCATGCTTCTTCTTGCCCTAGTTCTGGTAATCCTCAATATCGAATTTCCACTTAAGGTATCTGATATAACACTTAGCTTCACTTGGAATTTCTCAATTGTATAATCATAATCCTTCGATATTTCTATCAATCTCCTGATTCTTATGGTTAATTCTCCCAATTTAGTAATTGCCCCAAACTTTTGCATGTGCATACCTAAGGTGTTCCTGTACATACATTGTCTCCAAACTTTCAAAACAATCATCAATGTAGTGGTTCTAAGTCATGCATCAAAATTCAACTCATAGGACTTTAGTTGTCTCCATACCTATGAAATCACTTTGTTACACTGCATAAATTTTTGCCAAAAAAAAGTCTTATACAACATCAGTGCATATTATGGAATCTCCCAATCCATATGATATAGTTTACATCAATATAATCTCTTCAAATTCTCTTTACTTTCATTACTCATACGCTTTAAACATTTTTCTTCATGTATTCGAACCATTCTTCTCAAATCTTCGAATACCTTTAATACATCATCAAATCTTGAATCACTTGAGTCTCCAAAACCATAGTGTAACTCAAACAATCATTATCGAATTTCTTGTGCCTCCTAATTAGCCCTCGTGATTTCTTAAATAACTGATTCCTCAATGAGATACATTGTCTCACTTTCTTTTCAATTTCCCTGTTGACTTCCTTCCTTGAATGATTTTCTCTACTCTTTGCATGTCCTCAGATCTCACTCGGACTTATTATCATGTTTACTTATTCATATCAATTTCTCCATATATTGCAAATTATTTGCAGACTTAACTTCTTGTGAAGTCAGATCAATATCTCCCAAACATACTT
>JAOTAX010000006.1:23549373-23562233 GCA_025629825.1 Erythroxylum guanchezii
GGAAGTTGGCTTAAAAGGTTATCTTGCTTAAGACAACAAATACATTAGAAACAAAAGAGTTTTGATTATCTTTTGCTTTCTCTCTAATTTTGCTAAATCTGAACGAAAGAGAAAAACTATTTTCATCTTTCATCACGTGAATCACATCATCAAAGATTAGAGTTTGGGTCGTGGATTAACGGTGACTCTAGTAGCCAACCGTACAACGTGGAGTATCAAATAAAGATTCGATCAATCGCTTCCGCATTAAGGTTAGTCCTTATAAATCTACATTGTCATTTGAACATTTTATAATTACATGATTGTGTCTTGAACAAAAACAAATTACCTTATCGATTATAAAGAGCCTCTCTATAAAATAGGTATAAGATTGTGTATTACTTAACCTCACTAGACCTTGGGTATCAACAAAACTCTTATTGGGTATATTTTTGGTCTAATTACAATTAAAAAAAAGGTTCATATGTTTTTCTTTTAAAGTTAAAAGAAACTCTTTAAACACCTTTATATTACTTATTAAAAAAATCTAACAATTTAACTAAATTTTTTATCCCGTAAATACAATTTAAGAATTATTTTATTAATTATATAATATGCTAAAATTTTTATTAAATTCTTATACATATAAATATAATAAAAAATCTTAGATTTTTCTCAAACTTTTTTTTACAACTCAATTATTTTTTGTTATTTATATCCAAAACTAAACAAATGCTAAACGCTTAAGGCATCATACTATATTCTAATTCTTGAATCGAGAAATGATTATTCTTAACACAATCAATTCTTATTCTGCTCTCTTTCGTTCGATTGATCGACTTCATCGTAAAGAACAGTTGGAAGTATTCCGCAATCATGATGCATAACAGTGATCATTCTAGCAAAAACATACTTGTAGAAGATGGAATCTCTCAAATATTTCAGCCACCACCTTTCGCCGCCGTGCTGCACTCTCCCTGAGATATAGGACGCGGTGATGAGTGCGGCGGCGCGCCACTTCCTTTCTTTTGCATACCCATCTAAGGCTTGAACCACATCCTTTAGAACAAGTCTACCATTTTTTATCAATGAATTGCCTATGTGCCTACCCAACACAACGGCGTCCTCTAATGCTGCGCAGCCACCTTGACCTAGGTCAGGAGTCATGGGATGCATGGCGTCTCCGGCCACCGTAACGTTTCCTTTGTTTAGTATTCCAAAGACTACGTCCCATGGATACCTCAACTTCAATGGAGCCCATGTCAATGATGAAACTTCGGCGTGCTGGACCACATCCAGATATGTTGAAGGAAAATTCTTTGCGAACTTCTCAGTTATTTCTCTTTGTATTAGCTCTGGCTCTCTTGCAAGTGGTTCCCCTTAAATGAAACCAATTACTATGATATCAACTCTCGCTCAAACGGAAGCAATATATTGTTATTTCGTAATCTTCTTCCAATATTACTTTGGTTAGTGTGAGTTAATGGGACTAACATTTAATGTACAACTTGCTAACCTGTTGGAGGAGTTTGGCAGACTAAAAACCAGTAAAGCTCAGTGTCATTAAGTGGAACAAAACCAGCCCTTTTGCCTACACCCACAAATTGGCGGATTTCACGTCCGAAGCCATGCCCTTGAGGATAAACTGACAAGCCACGAACTGCAGATCGGCCCGATTCAACTGGTGTACTAAGTCCTAGCCAATGAGCCACAGCTGAGTGCACCCCATCACAGCCTATCAAGATCTGCCATAGCCAAAACGTGAAGAAATTAGCTTGAAGTTCCATTTGCTAATTACGTGACCAACCATCCAAAGCCATAAATGATAAGTTAATTTGAGGAACAAACCTTTGATTTAATGATAGATCCATCTTCCAAGCGTACAATGACTATGGAATCATCCCCTTTGTCTTGTTTCTCGATGGACACGAGCTTTGAAGAAAAACGAACGGAGTCAGGTGGTAGTTCTTGTGCCAGAGCCTCTAGTAGAGTTGTACGATGAACTGCTCGTGGACCATGGAGGTTGTCAGCCCTGATCGAACATGAAAGTGGTAGGTTTAATTAGTCAAAAGAAAAAGTTGTTGAAGACTGGAATTTAAACGAAAAGTGTGTTATGAATTCAAGGTCCAAACCCTTTGTTTCCGGTCATGGTTACTTCTTGAATAGCTCCAGTTGCCATGTTGGTTACATAACCCCAACCATAAAATAAAAAATTATCATCAGTGGACTATACCTATAAACTGAACCAGTCAAATATTAAATATTTTGTCCAATTTCTTACACAAGTGAAAGAGACTTTAGGTATCGAATCGCAAAACGGCAAATGGGTTTTGTTTATTTATATCAAAACTAAATAAATAAACCAAAATTCATCGGAAAACCGGCCCATGCCCGATTTTAATCTTATAATCAGTCCTAGGTGTGAGGGAAGGAGGAATGAAGTAGTCTGCTTACTTTGACAAAGGAGCATAAATAGAAGTCAGTTTGTGAGAGACACCAAGAGCATCCAGTGCGATCCAAGCATTTGGGAAGAGACTTAAAGCTGCTCCAGAAGTTCTTAGACGATCTGATCTCTCCAAGACCAAAGCCCTAATCCCAATTCTCTTCATAGCCAGAGCAGTTGCTAAACCTGCAATGCCTCCTCCAATTATCACCACTTCTTCTTCCTCAGCCCTCCTCTTCATAGTCTCCATCTCTCTCTTCCTGATCTTGTCTTTGTGTTCGTACAAGTTGATTATATCTATGATGCTTTTGGATGCATGCAATGGCATATATATATAATATACATTGCATGGCGTCTGGCAAGTTTGACCTACTTCTTTGACACGTAATTTTGACCTACCTAAAACTGCCTTTGACACGTAATTTATCTACAGAGTTGACATGGAAATTTTTCTAGTGCATGGTGGACCGCTGGTCACGTGGGAAAAAAGACAGAGAGATGTATCTGTAACTTAGGAGAGTTTGCAGTTTGTTGACTCTTCCATCGTACCTAAAACTTATTTAAGGTTTACATATTTTAAATCTGATTTTATTTAGTGTCTATTTGAATGGGCTTATAATAATAGAGTTTTTGTTAGTAAAGCTTTTATTAGTAGAGTTTTTCTAAAAAGAGCTTTTTTAAGAAACCAGTTAACTATTTAGTTGTCATTTAAAAAAGATCTTTTTTGAAAGAGCTTCATACAGTAGACTGTTTGACAACATGAAAATAAAAAACACTTTTAATTTTAACTATATTTTATTTTGTAATAAAAGTTATTTAAAGTATATTAAACAATAAGCAAAGCACAATATATTAATTATTATCTAATTTTAAACCATATGAAACATAAATGAAAATATATCTAACCAAATCTTTTATATAGATTATAACACAAGTAAAATTAATATCAAAAATAAATATTAAAGTATATAAAAAAGTCAAATAATATTATATAATTCTCAAAATAATCATTAAGATGGGTTTGTGGGTATTGTGAGAATTATGTGTAAAACATAAAGGCAAAAAAGACTAAAAAATAGGTTCATTAATTGTTCTGAAATATCTACTAAAAAAGTATTTTTTTGAAAAGTTTCAAATTTGAGCTTCTTAAAAAGCTGTATTTTAGCTTCTGAAAAAGCTACTTCTATTAAAAAAAATGCTTTTAGATTTTACGACCAAACACTCATTTTTTTAAACAACTTTTGTGGTGAAAAAGTACTCCAAAAATTAAACCAAACAGGCACTTAATCATACTCTAGTCCAAACGCCACTAGATGTTCTAATAGATTAGATTAAATTTCACAATGAAATATCCATTTCATTAATTTCATATGTAGGAATAATTAAGGGAAAAAACAGAAGAAACTATGCCAATGAAGCTGTATTTTTACTGTATAATTTTTATATTAAGTGTTTACATTTTTAAAATTAAATAATTTAATTTAAAATATGTGACTGATATTTTAATGCAAAATGTTAATATTTTATTAATATTTGTAATAAAATACGTAAAAATTAACCTTTAGAAAGTTCAAGTAACTTTCTGCCTTTCATATTTTAGGTGATACTACGAGGAGACATTCTATTTGCCAAGGATTTGCCTCTCATGTCAATTTTGGTATTCTGAAAGCTTTTCTAAGGTCTCCTTTTTATTAAAGTCGATTACGGCACGGCATGATTTTCGAGAAGCTTTGCCTTAGCATGCATTGTAATGAATTTGGTATCCCGTAAGTATGTATTTTATTGGTTGAAAACTGGTACAAAATGGAATGTTTCGGTATTGGATTCAAATGCCAGCTTATTTCGCCTAATACCGGCCAGTATCGCCAATATTTAAAATACCAATCAGTATCAAAAAATTTTAAAAGATCAAGGGCATTTACAAAAAAAATGAAAATATTTTTAAAACCCCCGCCGTCCCGACTTTGGTACCTTCTTCTTTTCTATATTTTTCTTTCTCACTCTCAGTCTCTCTCTTCTTCACCGCCATCATCTCTTTTTATTATTAATAATATAATATTTAAATTCATATAATAAGTAATAGTTATTTTTTTATAAATAATAATTAAAAATATGTTAAAATGAAAATTAAGAGGCCTCAAATTTTTGTATTTCTTTTTAAAATTGTTAATATAAATATAACAATATTTGTTATTAATAACAATTACATATTAAGATTAAAATATATTTTTATTATTGAAAATTAAATATTAAGATTGAAATTATATTTTATTATTGATAATAATTAATCTTTCTAGTTGATATTTTGATGCAATTATTATTTATTATATGATAAAATTGTAATATTTTAAATATTTTATATTGTTCTTAACTTTATATTTATATGATGATAAAATAATATTTTTCATATTGATTGTGGTTATTATTTATATGTGGAATATGTGAAAATAATATTAAGAAAAATAAATAAACTATTGTTATTTTAAATTTATATTATTATGATATTTTGAGACAAGATTGGTTTAAATTATACAGTACGATATTGAAGGATTATTTTGCAAATTTTTTAAAAAAATTAGGAACTATTTTATAAATTTAAAAGATTGTTTGAAACGATACCCAGTATTGACCAATACTGGTACAGTACTGTACTAAAATCCAATCATTTACCAAGTCTGATAAGGTATTTATAACATTGTTAACATGAGAAAAAACTCAACGTTGAAAAAATATTTTACAATTTTAAGTTAAATTTGATTGTGGACTATAAATTAGAAATAATATAGCAAATTACTTTATGTTTAATTTCAAATTGAGGACAATATGATATAATTAAGGGTTAATTATAAAAATTATTTATTTTATTTATTTTAAATATAAAGTTGAATTAAGAAATGATGGTAAAATGTTTCAACTTTCATTTTTTTAAAAAGTAATGCGACATTAAATTTTCGGTCCATATAATTAACGTGGTTTAATAATCGAAAATAAGACAATTGCAAAAATTATAATATGAAAAAAATGATAAGAAATTTTCCAAGCAAGATATATTTAAGTTTTAATTCCATTTAATTGACCATCGAATGAAAATATAAATGTCCTTTTCAAATAAAATGGCCATGAGTATTAATAAGTTCTTGTGCTCTGCTTTTTCTTGATTGTAATTTAGATAGGAATTGCTCTACAAATAAATCTTATTTGTCAATCAATCCTAAATTAGCTTCTAGGATTTAGATTGTAAACAACTTTAAGAATTAGAAGAGCCACTATTTTCACTCAATGATACTCGAATTGGATTATTTAAGATGGATTGAATATTTTCACAAATACATTTCCAATGATTTTATTTCATTGAATTAATTAGATTTCAATTTTATTGAATCTAATAAACATGAATGAGTTTGAAGATTCAAATAGAAGCATTTATTTGATAGAAATAAGACATCGTTATTTAAATCAAATAAAATATCAAAAATATTCAAATATTGAAGAAGAGAAAAAACAATTGAAGAACAATTCTCACAATTTTATTGAATCAAACATTGATAGTTTTGACTAGAACAAAGATTTTAACCACTCATGACTTGAAACAAAAACAATAAAATAAAGAGAGGATTATGAAAATTATGAAAAGCTAAAAGATACCTAAACTAATAAAAGGTAATTCAGTTTATAGGAAAAGAAGAGGGTAAAACCCTAGGCTAAAATGGGAAACAAATTCCTTTAAAATAAATATAAATACAAAAAATTCTCATCAAAATCAGAAAATAAATCTCTCTTGTACAATAGCACCTACTGTAAATGTAGAATCGTTCACGCTAAAAGCTCCTTTTTGGTAGATGACCTAAAAGTCATATATTAACATTTTGACCCTTTATTTGGTTAATAGTTGGTAAGTTGGGTTTATTTAACTCAATCAGCTGAAAATCAAAAAACTATAAAAAGGAGCATTTCTACCCAACCAATTCATTAAATTTGTTAGCCTGATGATTGTGCCCTCACCAAAGAGAGGGTAACAAGATTGGAAAGATTTGATAAACCAAAAGGAATGTTCCCTTTAAGAGAATTGTCTTCCAAAACTAATGCCTTGAGATGGGCCAACTTTGAGAAGCTTTCAGGAATTGGACCCGTAATATGCTGCATTCCAGTAATGCGCAGTGTCTCCAAGAAAGACAAGCTGCCTAGAGAAGGTGACAAGGCGTCAATCATACAAATAACAGAGCATTCAATGGTCATTATTTCTAAAATATATTGATGTATATTATTTTATATTTTTTAGATGTATGCAATAATTACAAATTATATAATTTAAATAAATTACTTAATAAATAAAAAATTTGTGTTAGTATTAATAAATTCTTTTTTTACTTAATAACATTACTAACTATTATGATTGAAAATCTAAATTCTTACAAGAATATTCAATGAAATATTAAGATATAATATTCATATTCTTATAAATTTTTTAAGTTATACCTTTATAAGTCATTTTATATATAAATAGTTAATATTAAATAACTAATTTTATCAAATATTTTTAATAAACAACTAATGTTATTCGCTGATCAAATTATCTGATATAATCAGCTATTAATTATCTGCTGATAGAATAATCAGCTAATTATCAAACAAGTCCAAAGTATGAAGATCTTCCTCCCTATTCATTCTCCCCAATAGTTACCATTTTGAGAATAACCACCCATTTGCTGTTGAGGAGTTGATTCGTGAAGTGGAGATATCTCATAGGGGATTTGGCTTGGTATCAATTTCCTTGATTTTGGCACATGTTATTCCATATGTTCAGTTGAATCTTCAATTTCCTTATCTTGACTAAATCCTTGATTTTTGCACCTAAAAGATAATTATGAAATTAATATCTCAAATTAAGTACAAAATTAGTTTAAAATGAGAAAGTTTTTTTTTGTCCAAATAATGAGAATTATATCTTTATCAATTTTAATTAAAGTCTCTAATTTTTAAGAATAATATAATTTAAATTAAAATATATGATCTCTGTAATTCAGTTTTTTAAAAAAAATTGTAATAAACACATTGGTATTTATGTATTCAAAATATAATTACTTTTTTATATTCAAAATATATATGAGAAAGAAAATATTAATAATTCTATTAAATATCAGTCTTTACATTATTTTATTAATTATATTGATAAAATTTTAATAGAGATAATTTTTAAATTGATTTATCCTATTTTTATAAATTTAGATAATTAATTCAATTTTTTAAAAGATAGAACACCAATATAAAATATTATACAAAAATAAGAAGTTTGTAGTTTATTGTATATGGGTGAATATGAAATTTATTCATACTTTTTAACTAGTAAAAATGTTATTTCCAATAGATTTACTAAAAAAAAGAAAAAGGTTCTAAGATAACAAAAGAAAAATTAATAAACACTTTTTAAGAAATGCCACAAGGAGAAATTCCATTCGTCGAGGATTTGCCTTTCATGTTCAATTTTCGAGAAGCTTTGACTTAACAACACTGAAAGTCAAGGTTGAAAAACTAATCCAATTTCAAGTGAAATTTGACCACAGACAATAACTGAGAATTAAAATATCCAGAAGACAATCTAATATAATTAATTATTAAAAACTTGCAAAGTTAGTAGTTAGTTTCTGACTTTTAGTATATGATTGGATAAGAACGAGGGGTTGGTACTTTCAAGTGTGAATTAAGAGATTAAGACTTTAATGTCTCCCTTAAAATAAGGTGAGATTGGAATATACTTAGTGCTAATTAAGACTTTATGAAGTGGTTCTTGACAGAGATACCCGACATTGATGGAGCCAATCACATATATCATTCCATATTTAACTCCATCACTGCATCAGCTAAGCAATAGCCTCAAATCACTCTGAATTCATTTCCATACGTAGCATGTAATCATATGTAATAGCTTCATTCTAGGAGAGTATATCGTGTAACATAACTGTAGGAGATACACCGTCTATATATATAAAGATGCAAGCCATGATATGAAAAATATAGGAATCACATTCTTCACATGGTATCAGAGCTTGTGAGAGGCTTCCGTATCTTCTTTCCAATATCCTTTTTTTTTTCTATCTCTCCTTCAAACAACTCAAGTTTCCTCTCCAAAATCCATATCCACCTCCAGGTAACACGTCTGTGGTCATGGGCAATGGGGACACGATGCCCATCTCCCACCTGGGATCCCTTTCTTTCTCTTTAGCAAACTCCAAATTTTCTCTTAACAATGTTTTCAGCATCCCAGCTATCCGCAAAAATCTCTTATCTGTTGCTCAATTCACAAAAGACAATAAAGTCTTCTTTCTTTTTGCCCCCGATTATTATCAAATATATGATCTTCTCACTGGCACTTTGCTTTTTCAGGGCCCCTGTAAAAATGGTCTATATCCGCTTCACATCTCTCTATCCTCTCCGTCGTCCACCCATCATGCTCTTGCTACTCACCACTCTTCCACATGGCATAGAAGGCTCGGTCACACCTCCTCCACTGTCCTCGCTCACTTACAACCACACTTAGGCCATCAAATCTCTCTCAAACCTGCCTTTTGTTCTGATTGTGCAATTAATAAAACCTCTAGACTCCCCTTTGTTTCTCGCACTAGTTATGTTAACTTTCCCTTCTCAATAATTCATAGTGATGTATGGATGTCTCCAGTTTCTTCTAATAGTGGTTATCGTTACTATGTCTTATTTACAGATGAATACTCTCGTTACTCATGGATTTTTCTCATGCGAAATAAATCCGAAACCTTCCAACACTTCAAGACCTTTGTGGCTTACATCAAAAATCAATTTAATTCTTCTATTCAAACCTTACAAAGTGATAACAGAGCCGAGTATGTCAATAATAATTTTGACCACTTTTGTGCCACTCATGGAATCCACCAACGCTTCTCCTGTCCTCACACCCCTCAACAAAATGGCCTTGCCGAACGTAAACATCGGCATATCGCAGACATGGCCCGTACCTTATTAGCCACAGCTCACCTTCCTCACTCTTATTGGGCTGATGCTGTTCTAAGCTCCGTTCATATCATTAATATTCTACCCACTCCTATTCTTCATTGGTTCTCTCCTCACTATTATCTCTATAAATCCCAACCCACTTATTCTTATCTCAAGGTCTTTGGATGTTCTTGCTACCCATATCTAGGTCCTTACGCCCCCCACAAACTCTCTCCACGATCTGTAGCATGTGTTTTTCTTGGTTACAGTAACCATCACAAAGGATATAAGTGCCTTGATAAAGCTTCTGGCCGTGTTTATATCTCCAGGCATGTTATTTTTGACGAGACTTCTTTTCCTTTCTAACATTGCAGGTCACCAAAGATGCTTCTCCTATCCAATTGGATCTCCAACATGACACCACGTCGCACCCCACCACCAACACCCGTTTGATCACGCCCCAACCTACCACCACTGTTGAGCATGAAGACATATTACCACTAATTGCTCCCATGCATCTGCCTATCTCATCCTCCACAACAACTGTTTCCCCTTTTGACCTTTCTGGCCCACGGCAACCTAATGAGAATCCCAATGCTGCGGACCAACTCCTTGACACCTCTCCTACACAACTCCTTACTTCTCCTAACCCAAACCGCCTTGGCCCACCAGATCCACCCCCATCTCTTGACTCGAACTCTATCTTGGCACCTGGACCCACACAACCTAACTTGCCTCCGCCGCAACCACAACCTACACATCAAATGCGTACTCGATCAAAAGATGGTATTATCCAACAAAAGCAATATACTGACGGCACAATTAGGTACCCAATTCCTCATGCTCTCCTCTCCACTATTGATACATTGGAACCTACTTGTTATTCTCAAGCTAGCAAACACCCAGAGTGACGCATGGCCATGACGGAGGAGATAAATGCACTGCTGAAAAACAACATTTGGTCTCTGGTTCCATCATCCCCAACACAAAATCAAGTTGGCTGCAAATGGGTTTTCCGAATAAAGCGAAAATCTGATGGAAGCATTGAGCGTTACAAAGCCCGTTTAGTAGCCAAGGGTTTTCATCAGCAACCTGGGCTTGATTATGGTGAGACATTCAACCCCGTCATCAAACCCACAACCATCCGAACAATTCTTGCTCTAGCAGTCTCACGCATGTGGCCACTCCGACAACTTGATGTCAAAAATGCATTCTTACATGGACTCTTACAAGAAGAAGTGTATATGTCACAACCTCTCGGTTTCATTGATCCCTCAAAACCACATCATGTATGCAAGTTACAGAAGGCAATTTATGGTTTGAAACAGGCATCGAGAGCATGGTTTCAACGCATAAGCTCTTTCCTAATCACTGCTGGTTTTCAACAAAGTAAAGCTGACCCCTCTTTATTTATACTACATCACGGTATCCACCGCATCTTTCTCCTTCTCTACGTTGATGATATTGTGATTACTGGTAGCAACTCACATCTTCTGCAGAAAGTTATTGACACACTAGCTTGTGAGTTTGACATTAAGGACCTTGGACCCCTACATTATTTCCTTGGGTTACAAGTCCATACCCAACCTGATTCAGTGTATGTTAATCAATTGAAATACGCTCATGATCTTCTAGTTAAGCACGGCAGCCTTCATTGCAAACCAGCCCCCACACCCATGGCAGCCAAGGTGGTTCTTTCAAACGACAATACTCCATGCTTAAAATCTCCTACAGAATTTCGTGAACTTGTTGGTTGCTTGCAATATCTTACACTGACGCGACCAGATATTGCATATGTTGTCAACACAATCTCCCAATTCATGAATGCACCATGCCACAATCATCTTGAGGCTGCGCGCCGTATACTTCGCTACATCAAAGGAACACTAGACCATAGACTCATTTTTCGCCCACAACAAGGCGCCATCCGTCTTAGTGCCTACTCTGATGCTGATTGGGCTGCTTGCCCTGATACTCGACGCTCCACCAGTGGCTATCTTATATATCTTGGTTCCAACCTTATCTCCTAGAGTTCTAAAAAGCAGCCTACCATTGCTCGTTCCAGTGCTGAGTCTGAATACCGCTCTCTCTCACATTCATATGCCGAAACCACTTGGTTGTGCTATCTTCTCTATGAACTTGGCATGCCCCTTCAATTCCCTGTCCATCTCTATTGTGACAACATATCCACTACATACATGGCGGCAAATCCGGTCTTTCATGCTCGCACGCGACATATTGAGCTAGATTATCATTTCGTGAGGGAAAAGGTAGCCATGGGCAGCCATCAGGTTCACTACATTCCCTCCATTGATCAACCAACAGATGTCCTCACCAAACCGTTACACAAGGACCGTCATCGTCTACTCTCCTCCAAACTCGTTCAATCGAGATTGCTCGGTTTGCAGGGGGTGACAGAGATACCCGACATTGATGGAGCCAATCACATATATCATTCCATATTTAACTCCATCACTGCATCAGCTAAGCAATAGCCTCAAATCACTCTGAATTCATTTCCATACGTAGCATGTAATTATATGTAATAGCTTCATTCTAGGAGAGTATATCGTGTAACATAACTGTAGGAGATACACCGTCTGTATATATAAAGATGCAAGCCATGATATGAAAAATATAGGAATCACATTCTTCACAGTTCTTGTGCCAGAGCCTCTAGTAGAGCTGTACGATGAACTGTTCGTAGTCCATGGAGCTTGTCAGCCCTGATCGAAAATGAAAGTGATAGGTTTAATTACTCAAAAGCAACAGAATTTAAGCGAAAGGGGTTATGAATTCAAGGTCCAAACCCTTTGTTTCCGTTTATGGTTGTGATAAGGATTTTAGGAGAACCACACCCTAAAAGCTAGCTTATGAAGGTGGAGAACCCAAAATCCTTATAAATCCCATATTAATTTTGTATTTAACTAATATGGGATTCAAGTCTCATACCTTGCAATTAGATCAAACCGTAACATTCGTCCCCTCATAAGGACCAATGTCCTCATTGGTCACGGCCATGTTGGTCACGGCTGACACTTTCAGATCACCACTCTATGGGTCACCACTATGAGATCCTTGTTGGTCACGGCTGGCACTCCCAGGCCACCACTCCAAGACCAGCTCTGATACCAATTGATAAGGACTTTAGGAGAGCCACACCCCAAAAGCTAGCTTATGAGGGTGGAGAGCCCAAAGTCCTTATAAATCCCATATCAATTTTGTATTTAACCAATATGAGATTCAAGTCCCATACCTTGCAATTAGATCAAACCGTAACAGGTTGCTTCTTGAATAGCTCCAGTTGCCATGTTTTTTTTTTTTGAGAGTTAAAATGAAGTTATATTACGCAAAAAGCGAAAAACCAACTATGTACAATCCTAAAAGGGACAGAGACAAAAAAAGCATCAAAGAGGCTAAACAAAATACCTCAAACACAAGCCACCCAAAAACAGCCTCTACCTACAATTGCCAC
>JAOTAX010000006.1:23604431-23616678 GCA_025629825.1 Erythroxylum guanchezii
TGAAAATCAAGTTGAATCATCCTAGACTTGTCAGAAAACTTAAGTTGATGATACTTGGCATAATTCAGGGCTGCATGTTTCGAGGGAATGAAGAGCAAGTTCAGATGAGTGAAATTCAGTGGAAAAGGGAAGATGAAGGCAAGATGGAAGCAACAATGAAAAATTGAAAATGTGCAGATTGAAAAAAAACTAGATATTGCAGCAAGAAGAAAAATCAGAAGAAGAGTAGCAGAGTAAGAAGAATGAAAAGGCTGAACCAAATCAAGTTAGATTAATTAGCATAATCAAGAGTTGTTAAACTTAAGCAAAAGGGCAGCTGGTCCATGCATCAAGCATTTCACTCTCATGGCCTGACAATCGGATTTGCATGTCTGTCTTTTGGAGCTAAAGAATCAAGTTGCTGCTGAAGAATTAATTACTGTTCATGCTATACAAGTTTCAGCTTTTACCAATGTTAGTTTTGGCAATGCTAAAAACAAAATGAATTGCTTTTGTGTTTTGTCAAATTAGGAAATATCAGTACTAGTCAAGTTTTACTCATTAGTTCAAGTAAATCAACTTGTATCAGAACATGAAGGAGCTACATAAAAGACTCCTTACTTTCATTTTCGGATGTATGAAAAAAAACCAGAAAACTCTCAACACAAGATCATCTTTCAAGTTTCAATTTTCTTGTTATGTTTCATTGTTGTTGTTTTGTTTTTTTCCAGCGGCAAGTTTAAAAGTTGAGTATTAGAAGTAAAGTAGAAGCATTTTTGTGGATCTTATGATCACCCTGTAAATCATCAACATAACAAGCGAGCTACAGTAAGAGTTTGTTTACTTTTTCAAGGAATAATGAATAGAAGTTTCAGCATAGTTCTAGTTGAGATGATTTTTGGGCACGTGATTGTAGTTGATATTATTGTTGATATCGAGATTTATCCAAACCATTTGTCCGAAAACACGGATGCATTCTGCAATTAATAGCTCTTATATCATTTTCAGATACGTGTATAATACTACCAGTATCTTCCGCACAGCAAGCACCTTACGTGCCCTAAAACTATATCCCTGTCCTTCTTTGAATTTAATATCAAATTCAAATATTAGTAATCCTCAACCGATCTTACGGGAAAGGATTATTGTTCTATATGCTTAATAAATTAGTAAGATATTTTTAGAAGATGGGACGGGGAACCAACAGACTCCATTGTTTAGTTCAATCACTGAAGTGGCATAGTTGTAACTACGCATTCATTGCTTATTAATGTGGGCAGAAATGTGTAGGTATATGTTGCTCTCAACTTGTGCATGCCCATGTGCGAAAGTCAGAACTCTACTACCTTCTAGTATTTTACTTAATATATACAAGCCAGCAATATAGTTACTTTTGGGATGGAGCCACCACCTAACATGAATGGGCAATGTTTCCCCTTCTGACTTCTGATAATCATTAGCCAACGTTGCCTCTGTTGAGCCAATTTATGAAGGAGGGGTCTCGTTGCCTCCTAATTCATCAAATATATGAAGCTCCATATAGACTCCCAATTCTATATAATACCGTGATGTCGTAAAGGATAACCCATAATGGTCCCAATGCAAGTTCTAAATATGCTGACGTAATGGGAAGTTACATAAATGATATTCTATGAGATGTAGATATAATATCAATGAGAAGTTACATGACTAAGATTGAAATTTTTCAACGTTTTGAAAGAGTTTTCCGGACCTCATTGCTAAGCCAACCCATTTTAAACGGACATCTAAGGCTCACATTGCAAACAAGGGGTCAAAGCTACGCAATCTGAGGAATCTGTAAATGGTCATATAACTTAAAGAAGTCCAAATGCACATCAATCCTACCTTAATCGTTATCTAAATTTTCTGGAATCTTGATTATCTAAAGCGAGACAACTTGGTGTTAAATACACTTTTTCTTCAATAAAAGGGTGAGAAGTGGTAACCATTTCTTAAAAATTCAGAAAAAAAGAAAAGAAAAGAAAAAGATAGGCTGAGTTACATGGGCTAATCAATTTTATGGGTGAGTTGGAATTAAATAATGGTTCAAGTGGTACAATATTAGGAGAGCCACATGAACATTACTTGGCTTGCAATTTCCTCGTCTCTTAATAAAGATTAATGAGAAGTACATGTCCAACAGGTGTCCTCATGTGGAAGAATCCGTATTGCCAGGCATTCTGGGTTATAATCGTCGTCTTGTCTGAGTTACAACGTTCTCTTCTACTAATTTGCTTATCAGATCAGCTTTCATTGGGCAATAAATCTAAGCAAAATAGTCAACTCTTCTGGAGTAAAATCACAAGGTATCATGTTTGTATTACTATCTTGTGTCAGTTGAAACAGTTATAAGAACTGGTGTTTTAGTTTTGAAGGAAAGCAGTAACGGTTTCGTCATCTATTTTTGCGTTAAATGAAAGAATATATCATAAGGTATTTAATGGATTTCATAAACAGTCCTCACCGAAATTTCAAAATTTTTGTATTTAATGCTCTCAAATATTCCATAACTACTTTCATCATTTTTTATTAATTAAGAGAGTATTTATGAAGTACTGTACGCCAAAAGTTGAAAGGATTTTATGCATTTAACCCAGTACTATGGTTTTTAGACAAACTGGTCCTGTAGATTCTGCCCTTATGCCAACACTTATTCATTAAAGACAAAATTAGGCCAGATTTACTACACCAATTTTATAGATTAAGAAGCTGAAATTATGAACTCATCATTACAATATTTTGCTACTAATTAGTATTATTAAACAAAATTGGTTAAAGTTGACTAAAGTTTTATTATTAATGGAATGTAATCATCCTTACTTTAAAATTAGATTCTTATAGCTTATGTGAAAACAAATTAATTTATAAAGTTGGTAATACAAGTTGAATCAGCATAGAGGATTTTTTGAACGATGAGGGGGAGCAAACGTTGGGTGGGATTCAACCAAACTAGTCTGA
Source organism: Erythroxylum guanchezii (assembly GCA_025629825.1). Taxonomy (NCBI): domain Eukaryota; kingdom Viridiplantae; phylum Streptophyta; class Magnoliopsida; order Malpighiales; family Erythroxylaceae; genus Erythroxylum; species Erythroxylum guanchezii. The sequence goes on from JAOTAX010000006.1 coordinate 23,607,390, forward strand.
ACTACATAGTTGCATCATTTATATCTTTTCATTTTTGATGAAAACATTGGCGTCGGAACTTAACTTATTACATGTCTAAGGACAGTAACTTAACTGAGAAATCAAAGACAAAACCCACAAGTAACCACCAACAGAGAGACATAGACTGATCACCTTTTGGTCGGGGCAGAGACTCGCTTAACTTATTACATGTCTAAAGACAGTAACTTAACCCTTCGATCTAGTGTTAATTCAGCCTTCATAACCGAGTACTGGTATGGTTATTTCTTCTCTATTTCCAGAGTTGCAAAATCTTAACAATTCATTTCATGATTTTGCTGATAAGAGAAGTCTATTACTCTTCCACCTACAAAAGAGAATCATACTTTTAGTTGAAACAGTAACAAAATGTATAAGATGTATCTGGAACCAGTACCGTATTCTTCTCCAATTTGAGTTTTGCTTATAGAAATACCTGTTGATTTCTTATTAACACTCGTTCGAACACAACTGATACATTCCAAAATTATCCTTACTCGGTTCTCTTTACCCCCAGCTATGACCCTCCTTTAGATTTTTTATTCATTCAATTATTTTCTTTTCCGAGTCGAATCCAAGAAAAAAAGGAAGGAAAAAAAATAAAAGTTGCTAAGAAACTTCACTTCCATAGATAGATATTTGATATGTACAATTTTTAAAATCATTAAAAAATTAATAAAAATTATCTTGCAAATTATTAAGGTAAATTTTTTTATTAATATAATAAAATAATTTTAACAACTTGAGTTAGTTTTACCAAAATTTATTACATGCTAGGTCATCTTTATTTTAAAAATATATGTGTTTTGTAAAGTAATATCTAATATTACAAATTTTAAAATCATTAAAGTACTTTTAAGGATTAATAATGTTTTGTTATATGTAAAATTTATATTCACATATAATACATATAGATATGTATACACATTATTTTTACATAATATTTTAATTATTAAATTTGTGTAGAATGATAATGTGAAAATTTTAAAAATGATTAAAATTTTCTCTTTAGGATAAAATATAACAAGATTCTATATAGTTTAAATACTTCTTTTATACTTCTATTAAAAACAACGAAGAAGTTCTCGTGGCATGAACAACATAGTTCGATTAATCCAATATTATTGATTTGAAAATTCAATTCAATTTTTAAATCTAATTCAAATTAATAAGCTTGATTTAAATTAATAATTTGAGATAATTACAATAAATTATTGATTTGAGTCAGATTTAATTAATTTCAGCAAGTTTAAGAGTTAGGTCGAGTCGTCATGTTAACAATATTTGATTATTTTGTATGTATTATTCATGTCACATGTATTTTTTCTTTTTTAAAAAATGAAATTCTAAAAAATATTTTTAAAAAAGTATAAAAAATTTGAAAATTATTTAAATCATTGTAAACCACAAGTGAATCTTGTATCTTTTACCTTTTCCTTTAAACTTTAAATTGCATTTGTGGGTTTAATTGCACGAATTAAACATACCGTGGTTTAAATTTAAATTCTAATGAACTCATCTAAAAATTATGCAATTTTTCTCATTAATGTTTAAGGCTTAAATGGTATATATGATCATAACTTATAAATTTATTTTTTATTTAATTAAAATTAAAGTTTAAGGTCTTAGTGTATTTTTAATAAAAGTTCAAATATTAAATTGAGTCCCTTTTCAAAATATATAATTAATAAATATTAGATACTTATGTCAATATGAATATTAATGTAGAGCCATTAGTATAATATCATATAGATATACATAAAGAAAATTAAATTGTGTATGTTTGAATCCTTATAAAGGCTTTTGCAACTTTATTAGAAAAAATACCAAAACAAATCATTAATGACGCAGCACGGAAACACAGTACTCTAATCTAAGAGTTCAAAAAACGCAGATCTAATATAAGATCTACAAAGAACTCAAAAAATGGGTGAAAACCTTAAGACAAATAGAGCATTTTGATTGAAAAATAGGCAAACGTTCTTCCGCAATGCAATAAAGAAGTATTTATATGAGTTATAATGACCTAGAACCTAATAACAAGAATAAAAACATCCTTGTAGTCCTAATAAAAGTAAAACACAATAAATACATAAATTTTCTAATCTAATGCTCCGCGTCAATTCCCTCTACTTGTAAAGAACTTAATCTCGAGTTATGCTTTAGATAACCTAACTTGCACTCCGGTAAATAGGAATAAATATCTGCAACATTAAAGGTTGGATTGATATTACCCGTCCACAAAAGTAACTTAATGACATATGCATTGTCATTAATTTTCTTCACAATCTTGAATGGACCATACTTCTTAGTCTTCAACTTGTGGTGATGTTTAGTAATACGCTTCTTGTTCATAAAACCATTACTTTATCTCCCACCTCAAACACTTGATTCTTCCTATATGGACCCACATTAACCTTATACTTCGCATTAGCTTTTTCAAATCGTTCCTTCAACTCGACTTGTATTTCTTGGGTTTCTTTAGCAAACTTGGCTGCACTCGCATAGATGTTAACATTTTTAGATAACTGAACTGAATAAGATCTAGTGCATGATTTGGTACCTTAGTGTAAACAACAGAGAATGGAGATCGATCGATAGAGTTATGGATAGCATTGTTATAGGCAAACTCAACTTATGCGATAAGAAAATCCCAATTCTTCAACTTATCACGACAAATATATTGCATTAACTTACCCAGAGTCTTATTCACTACTTCAGTTTGTTCATCGGTCTGTAGGTGAGCTGCGCTACTATACTTCAAGGATGAATCAAGCATACTCCACAAAGTTCTCCAGAAATGACTCAGAAACTTAGTATCTCTATCACAGGTAATTAATTTTGGAACCCGATGGAGCCTCACCACCTTTTAGAAGAACAGTTTAGCAATGATTGTTACATCTGTTGTTTTCTTACATGGTAAAAAGCGTGCCATCTTAGAGAATCTGTCGATCACAACAAAAACTGAATCCATACCTTTTTGCATTCTTGGTAAACCCAGTACAAAGTTAATGAAAAGGTCTTCCCAAATATTGTCAGGCACAGGTAATGGCATGTATAAACCCGTGTTTGTTGCATAACCTTTATAAGCTTGGCAATATCAAAAGTAAGTTCAAGTTCATATGTTTTTATATAATGTTTTATCTTTTAATTAACAAAAGAGATAAATAAAAAGATGATGCTTCTTCCTTTTTTGCTCATCAAACACTAAAATTGAGTAAAAATTTTACTGACAAAATATTTATAATAGAACTTATATTGATCGGATATATAGAATATATAGAATTATTTGGTACTTAAATACGAGTAAAACTTACCTTTTTTCTCCCTAGAAACTCTTATATAAATGGCAACAAGGTTTTTAATTTTTAAAACTAAATAACCTTTATAGCTTATTTATTTATTGTTGTAGACTACCCTTGAGTTATTTATCAATGAAACATTTTCTTTTTCTATTATTGAAAAGTCCTATTTTATAATATTTTGTTATTTTTGTATTAATAATCGATTGGATAATTTTTAATATAAGTTAATGATAAAATTAAAACTCAAATCTTATTGGAAATTAAGAATGTCAATTTCTGCTCATACATAATATTGCACTAACACCTCCTACTACTAGCAAGTTATATTTTAATAAATAAAATTCTATCATGGATTCTTACTATATATTCTAAGTGCATACTACTTTTTAATTATGTCTTAATTATTATAATAATTAATATGTTGGAAGTATATTTCACTTTCTTTATTGTAGAAGACTCTTAATAATGAAGTTATAGGATACATAATCATGTAGTAAAACATAAGTCAGAAGAACAAGTTAGGAAGTTTTTTAGTAAATTAATAAGGTTTGCTCTCTCAATATTCAAGATTCGTCTTCTCAATTTATCGATCTTTCCGCCTATGTTAATTTATATTGAAACCTTGTATATTTCATGATATAAAAACTTTAATTTCTCAGGTGCATTAAAGGGGAAGCTATTGTTGATGCTAGAAAAGAAAAGAATCTACCGTAACCAAAGTGAAATAGTCTCTCTTTTTAAAAGATGCAAACTCTTTTTCTTTTCAGAAATACTTGGCAGATCACTTCTTCCTATTTAAAAATTTACTTCAAATTTGTTAAAATATTTTGAAATTTTTTTTATATCTTATATAATTAAATTTTAAAAAATATACAAATAAAAGTCAAAGTTAACGTACTTAATATACAAAATTTTCGCTTCGCGAAAATCTGAAAAAGTCATAATGTACGCATCTCTCTTTTAATATTTTTACGAAGAACCTATTTCTACGACTTAATTGTCACCAAAAATCACCCTAAAAATTTTTTCAAATATCTCTTACAAATTTGACTGATTTTCAAATTTAACTTAATCTTCTTCATAGCTTATAGTTCTAATGGTTTAATTTGATGTTATCTGCATATGTTATATCTTTTTTTGGTAAAGTTGAATACTTAATCACCCAAATTAAATATAATACTCGGAACAAATGTTACTGAATCCGTAGTATTAGGCTACTGTTTCGCGTTCGAACTCACACGTCTTCTGCGCCTGTCTTCTCGTCTACCTTCTACATCACATTCATGTGCATACAGCCCAAGTTTAGTTTCTTGCGTAATTACGTGAGGATTCAAAATTTCAAATGCTAACAACCAATGCACGTGAACAGCGAACTCCGGCTTATGTTTGCTGCAGAGGCGAAGCTAATCCTAATATTCCCCCTAGAATGGTCCAATATTTCGTACTGAGCATTAAAATGAACAACTACTGCATCAATGGGTTCCACTTTATTAACTTGTCTCACCAAAATATCACGAATGTCACTTTCCGGTAAATACTATTTTTAAGTTCGTTGAAGAAGTGTAATCTTATGTGCCGTTATAATTACATGTAAGTGATACATTTAATTATACGTTTTTAAGAGCATATAACATTTGAAACACCTATAAGATGACAATTGATAAGTTATTTTACTAGTTATTTAAGTAATTTTAATGAAAATTAAATTAAAATTGTGCTGTAATCTCTCTTTCCTTTTACACACACATATATAACAAGTGTGATATAACTTATACAATATAATATATTATCTAAGGCTGTACATTTTAGGTGGTAAAATTCCAGAATAACTTAACCTTTGAATTTGTGATACAATTGAGTAACTCAGAACATGAAGAGATAATAATTACATATAACAGTAAAATAAAAGTATGAATCACATAGACATAATGTTTATGAAGTTAGAGAATCAATTTCTATCAACCCAACATCTTTATATGATATTAGGTTTTCTATTAAAATAAATAATCATTAAAAAGGGAGTTTTGATACTCCTCCAAAAAGTTCAACCAAACAAAAGCTCCATCGCAATTACTACTACTTACACGTAACTTGTGGACCTTGAAATCTCTTGATACAATTTTAATACACGCTGTTCTGTTATCAATCAATAATAATTTGATAAGAAACATAGTTTGATAAGAACTGAAAATATATCTCGAACAAAACCCCCTTGTGAAAACTAAAATCAGCACCTACCTACCATTAATACAGAGTCCAGATTTGATCGACTGTGTTCCTGAAGTGGTGTTATAGACTGACAGTAGAGCTGTATGGATCGCACCAAGAACATTAATTTGGCCAACAGTTTGGAGCATTTAATATAAGGATGGAATTGCTATCACACGAAATACACAAAATCTCCAGCTTTCTCATTCTTGATTTTTTTCCCCCTCTGATAACAGCCCATGTTGCAGATCATGGGTCTCAATTACACGTATTAACTGAAAAAAAGATTACATCATTCCCTATAAAAAGCAGGAAAAGGTTTCTTGGGATTTCTCATTACTAAAAAGAATCAATAAGACAAAAGCATGGCATTTTCAGCTCTGTTTTCCCTCCCATTCGTCCATCCTCAATTAGGACATTTAGTTGCCAAAATGTCTTTACTTGACACATTACTGTTCTATGTAAGATCCTGCCTCTCTTTCACGCACACCTGTGTTCCCATTTTTGATCATCTTTGTCTCTTCAATATAATACTAATGTGTTTTGGTACCATATATGTGCAGGTTATACATTTCCTGGACAAGCTGGAGTTATGGCACAGATTGCCAGTGTTTGGTGGACTTGCTTATCTGGGTATTCGAAGACACTTGCACCAGCGCTATAATCTAGTGCATGTTGGAGAAACCAACGGCAAGAAGTATGACACTGAAGAATTCGGTTATCGAACAGCTGATGGCAAATGCAACCACCCCATTGACGATGCTGTTGGGAGTTATGGCACATTCTTTGGACGCAACATGCCTCCTGCAACTTCAACATATAAGGTGTGTATTAGCTCGTTATTTAGTTTCCCTCTCATTCTCTTTTTCTATCGGCATCAAAGTGGTGAATCTGTCAACTTGGATCTGTAAATCAGACATGTTCATCAAAGAGAGAGCGCATTAAATTTGTTGGAGTCAACTAATTTTGTTAAGTTTCTAGCTTCCAGCACATCTGCCAAGTGAAGTTGGTCTATGCAGTTACTAGAACGTGGCAAACGCCAAAAATATCTAATTGATGGTTGTTTTTTTGTGTACATGACATATAATTATTCTTTTTACTAGTGTCATATAAACCAAGAAGCCAAATCTGCTCTCTAGACGGAAGATAGCTCATCTTTTATGACTAATGCCATTGAAAGAGTTTTCTACGCAAAATTCATATATAGCTCATCTTTAATGACTAAAGCCATTGAAAGAGTTTTATACGCAAAATTCACATATGTCATGCCCAAGTTATGTTACATAAATATACATTCATTCCTTTCCCTTCAAACATGTAAATTTTTGCGTTTTGATTTGGTGATCCAAATGTTGCCATGCACCGAAAGACAGTCGTTATAAGAGGTTCAGAGCTAGGAATTCGTTCTTTTACATGATGTATATTTTATCAGAATACTTTTATACAATTAAATAAGCTAATTAGGAAGTATTTGCCAGGCCATGTTCCTGCCGAAGTATCTCAGTTTGGCCAATATATTAAAAGAACATGAGCATGTTAAAAACATGTCCTTTTAGTGCATCAAAAGGATTACTGGATTAGGATACTTGGTGAACTTTGCCCATTTTCTTTTTTATTTAAATCTAAATGATTTTATCTTGGATTCTGATTTTTTTTAATTTTTATTTTTGGATAAGATAATCTTTGACAAAACTGAAAAATTGTGGCCCATTTAGGAACGAATGGCCCAAGGTCTGCTCTCTTGTTTAGTTAAATTTGATCCAATAAATTTTCAATAAACGAAAAGAAAAAAAAAAGAAAAGAAAGGTCATTATATCTCTAGTAAATTATATGGGATGATGATGACTGAAATGCAGTTAATGGATCCTCACCCAACATTGGTAGCCAATAAACTTTTGAGAAGGAAGAAATTGATAGACAATGGAAAGCAATTCAACATGATAGCTTGCTCTTGGATTCAATTCATGATCCATGACTGGATTGACCATATGGAGGATACCCAACAGGTACTTTTCCAAAACTTCCCTCATATTTTAAACCGTCAATTATCATGACTTAAGGTGTGTAGAAAATAGCACATCTTCTCTTGGGGGCAATCATAATATTAGTATCTTCAACTTGCTACTGGTTTAATGACTCAACTCAACCTCAGCAATCCCTTTGGTCTGCTGCTTTTGAGTCTATAAACACTTCCTTTTTGTTTCTATGACATGTTCCTGTGTAACGAGGTACTCTAAAGTTAATATCCATATCCATGTACATAGTAGTGAAACTGATGTTTGCAATCATTTGTGAAAGGTGGAAATTAAAGCACCTGAAGAATTGGGAGAAGGGTGTCCACTAAAGTCGTTCAAGTTTTTTAAGTCAAAGAAAGTTTCCACAGGTTCACCTCATCTAAAGACAGGATTTCTGAATACCAGGACTCCTTGGTTGTAAGTACTGTATACACTAATACAATTTCTTTAACAAGTTCTTCTGTTGCTTGGGTCTAAAAGTTGTATTTTCTCTCAATTGATATCTAAAATGGCCTCAAATTCAAAATTTTAAACAATTTGGAGAATTGAGTTTGGTAAGGCCTTGAATAAACTGTCGAAATTTACTTTCAATCACAAAACAATCTTCTGACATACGTCCTTTTTCTTTAAAAGAAAAAGAAAAATGGAACATACAACCTTATACACCTTGTCCCATTCGCAAGAATGATCAGGACCAGTTGTCAAATATGATTCTGTTTGGTGTACATATTTGGAACTTGAATTCTGACAATATAAACAGGGATGGTAGTGTCATTTATGGAAATAATGAGGACGGCATGACAAGGGTGAGGACTTTCAAAGATGGAAAGCTGAAGATTGCGGAGGACGGTCTGCTTGAGCATGACGAGAAAGGGATTCCTATCTCTGGCGATGTTAGGAATTGTTGGGCAGGCTTTTCCCTATTGCAGGCCTTATTTGTCAAAGAACACAATGCTGTATGTGATATGCTCAAAGTAAGTGTGGACTTTACTCTTTTTGTCATGTTTAAAGTTATGAAACTGCAGAATTTTGAAAACAAATCTGTGCTCTTTAGTTTAACTTGTTACTAGTACCTCTGAAATGGCGTCTAACAGAAGCAGAAATCCTTTGACGTATGACAATTTTGTGGACTTTCATTTTTCTTGTAGGAATATTACCCTGATCTTGATGACGCGAAGCTCTACCGACATGCAAGATTGGTAACTTCTGCTGTCATTGCTAAAATTCACACCATTGACTGGACTGTGGAACTCTTGAAGACTGATACTCTCCTTGCAGGGATGAGGATCAACTGGTAAGACTTTAAGTAATCAGGAAATACTGAAACTTGCTGACAACATCACATTGCATGAATTTGAAAGCTTGGTTGTTCCAACTAATGTTACGAATACCGTACCGGGCTCGGTATCGGATTGAGTTCTGGAACGGAACTGTACCGGTACCGGTTGGTACTGGATACCGTTTTGGGAAATTTTTTAAATTTATGAAATAGTCCCTAAAATTTTTAAAATTTGCAAAATAGTCCATATTGGTAATTATACAGTTGTACTATATACTTTACTACTTTACTGTTTACATCAACCATGCTTTCAAAAATCTTAATAATAAATAATAATGACAATTAATATGAAATAAAAATAATTTTTTTATATATTTTATATATAATATATAAATAATAACCACAATTAATATAAATAAAGACAATTATCATCATACAATTATAAAATTAAGAATAATACAAAG
>JAOTAX010000006.1:23627989-23640298 GCA_025629825.1 Erythroxylum guanchezii
GGGTGAAAATGCACCCTTTGGCCATTTCGTGTCCGTCAAACGGACACGAATGTCCGTTTAACGGACAGCCTCGGGTGAAAGATCACCCTTTGAAAACTCTATGTCCGTCAAACGGACACGAATGTCCGTTTAACAGACAGATATGGGTGAAAATGCACCCTTTGGCCATGTCCGTTTAACGGACAGCCTCGGGTCAAGATGGCCCCCAAGCTCGAGTTATGTCCGTTTAACGGACACGCTCTGGTTAGTTGTTGAATTTTTTTGATTTTTTTTTTCTTTGAGGCAAAATTGTTTGTGGCTGTGAACATGATCCATTGTTTATGTTTGATAGCTAGTGATCCTTCAGGTTTTGATTAGCACGAGGCTTAGGTATCAGGATGTTGGGCACCGGGATCGGGATCCACCAGGTATGGTAACAGAGCAAGATGGATGTAAGTTGGGTCTCGGTAACGGGGTCCAACACATTACTTTTAGACAATCAATATGCTAGTTTTCTCATTGAATCACGACGTAATTTAGTAGCGAGTATAGGTGATCCATTTTTGTATGTAAATTAGTATTATCATTTTATTGGTAGATTACTTTATTAGACAATCTATAAGATCCTATATTGGTTGGAAAGGAGAATGAAGTACACCTTAGAAGGGTACAGATACCTCTTTTCTATAAACGCTTTTTTTCGGATGTGGGAAGAGTAAAACCGTAAAGTCCTTGGCTTGATAAGCATCCCAAAGAGGACAATATCTGTGAACGGGTGATCTAAGCTGTTTTTTTTTATAAATCAGAAGAATATTCATAGAAAAGAAAAATATGTACAAAACGTCCGCTTACAAGAGCCACTGGAGACACAACTAGCTAAAATAAGCAACTAGCCTCAAGCAAGCCAAGACAGAAAAAACACAAAACAAGGATAACAGAAGTAAGGAAGTAACAAAATATGTCCAGTCAAAAGCATATACACAAGGAGCTCTACCAAAACCAAAGCATCTATAATCCATGTGAAAGCCGAACTAAAATCACAAGCCCAGAAGAAGTAAACCAAAAGAGGCTGACGAGAAGGCTGCTCATGGACACCTTGGGCATCGAAATGGCCAAGGGAAGGCTGCCACCAAGTGGGGAGTGTGTTGAACTTCCGGGGTAGGCTAGACCAGGCATGGCCTTGCCAAAAAGACCCCGTATGCTGCAACTTGGAAATGTCTGAACAAATAACCTGCAAAAGAAAGGATGATCCTAAAGAAAGATGATCTGAGCTGTTACACAATTATTAATCTAATATCACCTTTCCAATATAAGCCTTAAGTCTTATATGCGAACATCAAGGTCCACATCTGAATGCATCATATGGATTTCTTCAATATCTCCAAATAACCCACGATTAAGGTACTTTTCTTTTACAGTAGTAAATTACACTAAATTATATATTGTGATTCAAATCAAGTAAATTATCCAACAACTAGACATTCCAACACTGGTTATATAGTTTTTGTTTTTGGTATGTAGTCCAATTTCTAAAAAATTAAAAAGCATAATACAGTTTTGCGTTCTTCAAAATATAAGGCCATGGGCAATGTTACTAGTGAACAGTTGTGGCTTTATTCTCCACTGTTAGACCTTAAGATTTTACTGCCACATACCATATCCCTCATTTGAGATAAGTAAGCGATCTTGCAAATTGGAATTTGTGATATGTGAAATCCTAAAATTGAGCTTGTGATTTTAATGGCTTGATGAAATTTAACACCTTGGAAAAATTAGACAATATTTGTGAATTAAGTTATTAGATGCCTAAAATTGAAAGACTAATTTATAAACTTGAAGGAAAAAAGAGCTCTGGTGAAGAAACATGTTGGTTTAATGTAGCGTTAAAATAAACACTTCACAATTTTCTAAGTAAAAATTTTGATAGGAATATTGGATTGAGGTGATTTTGTAAGGCTTATGAATACATCATGTGTATTAGGACGACCGAATTGCAAATACAGCCATTAGGTGATCGATCTGTGGTGTTGTTTTTGCAAAGTTTAAGACTTAGGTCTATGGAACTCCTTCATTTATCAATCGTCGTAATTTTCTAAAAATAAAATGTAAGAGGGCTAGAGAATTAACATAGAAACGACAAGAAAGCTAAGAAAAATGTTCTAAGCATTAAAAAAGGATTCCAAGCATTCTTGATCTAAGTTTATGGATTGTAAAGGGGATTTGGACTAGAAAGTCATGACAATTTGCAACCAGGAGAACCTAAGCTATATATATATATATATATATATATATATATCATTCCATCATCTAATTGGAGCAAATATAATTTTGTTGGTTAAGATATATCATCCGAGGTTTAAATGGGGACGGCCAGATGAGTTATATGGAAACAATGAAGATGGATTGAGAAAGGTGAGGACGTTGAAATTGTAATATGTACTGTATGTTTTGTGTTGCCGCCATATTTTTGACAGTTGCCACTCTTCCCGCGCTTTTCTCTTAAGGCTTTTAACACATTATATGCATTCCTAAAATTCCAAGACAAACTAATGGGTATCAAAGATCTTCTCAGGTTCATGAAACCTTATGTTGAACCAATCCACATCAAGAAATATGCTGGCAAGCGCGTACTTATTCTTACCTTTCGTTCGTTCTTTTTGTTTTCTTCCCATACACACGTATATTGTTTCAAGTTTACGTCTTTTATTTCTTCAGGTGGGTATAGATGCGTATTCGTGGCTTCACAAAGGAGGTATTTCAGCATTCATGAAATTAGTGTTTTCCATGATTTTAGTTTTAGCTTTGTGTGTGGAAGGGAGTTAATGGTTTCGTTTGGGTTCTTTTTCTAACATTTTGAACACGGTCAGCTTATTCATGTAGTATGGAGATTTGTCTCGATGCAAACAGCGAAAAAAAGTTTCGATACTTGGACTATTTTATGCACCGAATCAATCTCCTTAGACATTACAATATAACCCCGGTTGTTGTCTTCGACGGTGGGAGTATCCCCTGTAAGGCTGCAACTGAATATGAAAGACACAGGTAAGTTACTGTTCCCAGGCCTTACAGCATCTGAAAGTTGAGCAGGACCCTTTTTTCAACAATTTCCATTTCGCCATCACTGTGGCTTCTGATTCAGGAAGAGACAAACAAATCGTGAATTGGCAATGCGGAAGCTCAAAGAAGGCGATGTTAATGCTGCTTATGAGCTCTTCCAGGTAAGGGAAACTCGTTTCCTATTCTTTCTGTATCAAGTCTAATTGGACTTAATTTCACATTTTCCTAGTTTAAACTTTGTGTAGAGAGCTGTAAATATAACCCCATCCATGGCACATCAATTGATACAGGTACAAACCTTTGATGCCTTTCACTCAATTTTCTGTTTCAATTTTTAGATTTTCTTTTCTACTATACTCCCTTTTATAACTAATTGCTTATAGTTCTGTGGTTAAATTTTAGATTTTGAGGTCAGAAAGCATTGAATTTGTAGTAGCTCCCTATGAGGCTGATGCACAGTTAGCATATTTGTCCAGTCTTGAAGCAGAAAAAGATGGCATCGCAGCAGTTATCACAGAGGACAGTGACCTATTAGCATATGGTTGCCAAGCTGTAAGAACTTCCATGCAGTTTTGATTTGTTGGAGGTCCAGTACTCTCCTGACCACTTGCTTGATTTCGCCTCATTATTAAGACTACTGTTTTCTTGTTTTGTTTCACATCCGTTGGTACCAGACAATATTTAAAATGGACCGATATGGCAACGGTGAAGAGATAATTTTAGACAAGGTTTTTGATACTGTAGATCGCAGACCTTCTTTCCAAAACTTCACAAAGGAATTATTCACAGGTGAGTATTGAGGCTGTGAAGTTCACAATACACCTTTTGGCTTAAATTTTGTAAATACATGTAGAAATAAAGACCAAATCAGCACAAACAAAACATGATTGAGGATAACAAAATACCAATTCCTTGTGATTGAGGCCAGCAAAGTTCTTATGCATATCCAAGAATCTCTTGTTCTAGTTGTTGCTTAAGTTGGCCCAGAAACTTATCCAAGGATCAATTGTCATGTAACATATGACACAGCTGTAATCTTGTTGATTACTATTGTGTATTGGAAAATGGTTAAATCTTCGGGTATTTGCAGGAATGTGTGTATTAGCTGGTTGTGATTTTCTTCCCTCCATACCCGGAATTGGCATTGTGAAGGCTCATTCTTTTGTTTCCAAGTATAGAAATAATGAGCGAGTAAGTATTCCTATTAAAGCACATGTTATTCTGTCAGAAGTAGAACTTGTGATGCCATGCTGTTTGTTTATAATAGTTGGATAATGGAAAAGGTTGAAGCGTCGTGGAAGCAAACCCTCGTACAAAGAATAGTGAGTGAACTTGACATGAATGGATTTAAATATATACGAACTTCTGGGTCGTGATGTAAATTACAGCTTAATATCTAATTCGTTGAAACGTGATGGAGCTAAATAACTGCTTACATATTTCAACAAAGTGTAGCGATACCGCTGAAGTATTATGAACTTGTGCTTTCCGACATCAGATAAAGTAAAACACAATGTGACTGACACTGTGGATTGATCTGAATGAGTACGTAAAATTTGTCATGTAGTTCATGTACGGTTACGCTGGTGAATTGCATATAGTTGGAGTTTGCTGTGTTTCATTAGTTGAATATTCCATAGCCGTAATGTGTGGTTCATTCTGCCAGTCTTGAAGTTAGCGGGTGCGCTTGCTTGCAGGTTTTATCGGTGTTAAAGTTAGAGAAGGGCAGTCAAATGCCTGAAGATTACTGCAACTCATTCAGAGAAGCATTTGCGGTTTTCCAGTATGCTCGAATGTATTTATCTCAATGATTGGTTGCTCAAGTCTTCTTATATCTTTGATTGTAATTTATGACATGCTCATTTGCTTTGCAGATATGATACCAATACTAAGTCGCTAAAACACATGAAACCTCTTTCCCAAACACTTCTAGGATCATCAGATAAGGACCTTGATTTCCTTGGCCCGTATCCTGTCATGTCAGTGAATTTAGTTTCTATTAATTATCTATGTGTAATATTTTGCATAATTGAGGGCGTTTGACCTGACATCAATATGCTTGAGATGTTTTATTTCTTGTTCTGTGTCCGGTTTTGGTGTTACACAAATGTTTCTATCTTGACTGTATACAATTGGACTGGAGGGAAATTCCTTCTTCCATTGCTAGCGCAATTGCTGAAGGAAACTTGAATCCGGCAAACATGGAGGCTTTTGATCGTTTTTCAAGTTGTGGACTTGATTTAAAGCATCTGATTAAAGATCCCTGTACACCCAAGAAAGCTGTTGCCATTGTTCGAGCAAAACATCCAAGCAGCTGCTTCGTGGGCCCTTTCTCCAACGAACCCAGAGGTGAAGATGGTAAAAGCAAGTGCTTTATTATCTTCAATCTTCATACACATTTCTTAACTTGAAGATTTTGTACCTGGATTTATTTGCACGTTCCGCATATTTGCTTCAAAGCATAAATAGGTATGTTATACAAAAGTAACTAAGAAATGTCACTGAATTGGCATATTTGATTTAGACATGGGTTGATTGTGGCAGGAGTGGTAATGAAACAAAATCCAGTCTTAGGCGAAAGTAAGTATATCCAGGAGGCCCTAGCACTTCAGAAATTAGTTTCCTCACCAGAAGTTCGTGGAGAAGCCAAAGAGGCTATAGTTTGGAGTGACATTCCAGTAAAGATTTCAAAAAATCCGTTCAAGATAGGAGGAACTGGGCGAACTCAATTAGACCAGGCAAAAGGTATGGCTGAAGAAATTTCGATTTCAGTAGAGGATGAAAATTCTATCATTTCATTGGAGTTTCCTGACAATGGTATTTCCAAGAAGAGGAAGCATCAGGAAATTAACTTGGATCAAGGGGTGACTGAGGTGGAAAAATCCCAGGAAAGTGTGGATAAAAGGACTTCTTGCGGGAAAGGTAGAGGTAAACTAAATAAACCGAAGATGTCTAATCAGAATACTATTTTTAAGTTCTTCTCCCGTGTGCAAGTGTAACCATTCAAAATTTTGGTGAAACTTGTCATTCGTATTTGAAGGATTACGTTATAAACTTTGTTGCTTATCAAAGTTGTAATAAGAGTCAACTTTTCAACAATTGATTTAGTGTTGCGTTGAGAAGACAATAAAATCCAAATGTTTAACACTGTAACTGAAACAACGAGACACAGCAAGTACACTAAATAATAATATCCTAGCAACTTTTATGGCTTTTATTACTCGACTGACCGATTATGCCAAACAACTGCTAGCATGACTTAGCTCAATCTTTGTTCCGCTTTAGCAGTTGCTTGTACCAATAGGCAGACATTTTGGGATACCTCTTGAGGTTGGAGAAATCAACATAGACAATACCAAACCGGGAAGTGTAGCCTAGTCTCCATTCGAAGTTATCAAGCAATGACCAAGCAAAGTAGCCAACAACATTTGCTCCATCATCAGCTGCCTTCTTCAATTGTGTCAAATAGCCCTTGTAGAAGTTGATCCTAGTGGTGTCGTGCAACGCCTTTGGAAGTGTCACATTACCGGGATAATCCATACCTGAACCAGTTTTTACAGAAGGTTTAAAATATACTAAAACCTCAGTAGATAGAAAGGGGTATTCATACCATTTTCTGACAGTATCACTGTGGGGTTCCCGTAACGTTCTTTTATGTACATTAAAGCCTTGTACATTCCCCATGGTACATTGTAAAGCCAATAAGAATTTGCCTGTATATGTTCAATCATTCACAAAGTTATTACAGAAGACCGTACAAAAAGTAGGAATAATAGACCGAATGAATAGGAAAAGAAACTTGCTCTTGGACCAATTGGAATCCCATTCTTTGCGTCTGCAAAGTTAACCAAGAACCTAAATTAGCACCCCAAGGAGAGTATATGTCCAATATGAACAGAAGAATGAAGTTTGAAAGTTGAAGCTTTTACAAGCAAATCCAGCGTTCCAGTCCTGCTGGTACCCCAAGTCCTTCGGCTTTGCTAGATGTGGATCGAACATGTAGTATGTCGTATACTGATTTATGCCCACAAAATCAATTGATCCCTTCACCATCTTAACTTCTTCAGTTGTGAACTTGGGTAGCCTATTTCCAACAATATTTTGTATTGTTTTTGGATACTCGCCGTAGACAATGGGATGTAGGAACCTGGACAAGGCCAGACATGAAGCTACATAAACTAATAGCTTAAATCATGGAGTGACAATACTCACTATTATGTTTGAACATATTGAGGTGAAGCAACATTAGTTTCCCTAAGACCCAAATTTGACAGATTAGTAAGTCCATATTTTCTTGTGCAAGTCCTTGGCCATTCTTCATCTCTTCAGCATGACTTTAGTCTAAATTAGATTGCAGCAATTATGATATGCAGATTTATCCGAAGTGAGTATTCGGAGAACAAGTCTAAGTCACCCTGAAAGACTTGGGCGTTATATTGCTATATGTTAAAAGATTATAAATTATTATGGGCATTGAGGCATAAAAACTTGTACCATCCAACATGGAAGTCCCTTGCTCTTTGAGCTGCGTAGTTGTCAGCTTTAGATCTGGTAAGAGGTTCATACCAAACAAAATCCAAAAGAATTCCAATCCTTCCCTTCTGTTTATCCTGCATTCAGGGTGGTGATTCATGGTTAGCCTAGCAGGTCCTGCTTAATTGAAAGTCTTAACCCAATTCATAACGAAAGGCTAAGTGCTAACTTGATATTTTTGGCGGTATCTCTGGACAGCAGCTGCATGAGATAGGATAAGATTATGAGCAACGATGTAAGGCTCGGTTGCTGAATTGCCTGCTGTACAATTTCCAAACGCCTTGGAGCACCTTCCAGGAGCAAAGAATCCGTTATCATACCCAAGAGCAGCAACAACTCTAGGCTCATTGAAGGTCATCCAATTCTTCACTCGATCACCAAAGGTCTTGAAACAAAAATCTGCATAATCAGCAAAATCTTTCCTGCAAAATGATTGTTACTATCAATCCAAAATCAAAATGAGAACAGTGATATACCTAAACAAAGAATCCTTGAAATGCATCTGAAGAATGTTAAATTGAGTGACATTGCAAATGATCCTTACACTACTTGGTGACTCAACAATCCCAAGTACTTCTTCTCAAGTGCCAAGGGAAGATCATAGTGATAAAGATTGGCATATGGAGTTATGCCTGCAAGTTATAGTAAATCTAGTTTTATCACACTGGTGGAGAACAACAGAATACAATTAGAATGCAAATTCTAGTTCTTATTCTTGATTTCTAACCTCTGTCGAGCAAGTAGTTGATTAACCTGTTGTAGTATGCAACTCCCTTCCAGTTCACTTTTCCTGTTCCATCTACGCCACCAATGGACCATAAGACGGTTGGACAATGCCAGCAACTTCGTACAAGCGGTTGATAGATGAAGGATGAAGTATTTACCTGGGAAAATTCTTGACCAAGAAATCGAGAACCGATATGCGTCAAAGTTCATCCTTGCCATGATGTCTACATCTTCCTGTAACATTGGACAAGAAAGTGTCGTAGACTGACGGCAATTCGTTTTCTTGTGTTTTCATGTGAGGAGTAACGAGATGATTCAGCCAAAATGACTGCTCTTGCTGAGCAGAAAGTGGCAGGTAATATTCTTACCCCGCAAGGTAAGTAGAATAGAAAGAGAGATCTTTTCTTGGCCTCGTACAAATATTTGGTTAAGCATGGAAGATTGTAAGCATAACTAATAGGTATTTGGCAAAACACTATGATAAGATCGTTTACGTTTACCTTTTTTTTTTTTGGGGGGGTTTAAAGTTAAGTCCAAAGTGGATAGATTTCATTATAAAAATCGGCACGCACGTCGAGTTTTAGTAGTGAATATGAAAACGTTTGTGCCTTGTAGTACAAAACAAACTACTTAAGCACAACCAAGATGACTGAAGGACATACCTTGTAACGGTGATACTGGTCCACCGACACCTCCCCCGTGGCATTATTGGCAACAATTCCTGTTCCATGTCACCGTTCAATTACTCATTCTCAAGTTTCACACATATTTTTATATTTACTACCCATTACACATAAAAGAAGAGTAACATACCAACATAAAGACTGGTTATTTTAACCACCACACAGTTACTGCTAGTTGTGGGCAATTTTGGTTATTACAGTTTAAGGTAAGTGCGCTTACCAGGAATTTTGACGAACTCATCCCAAATACTTGGGCCACGACCGTCCTTGTCGGCCATGCCTTCAACTTGGTAAGCAGATGTTGCCGTTCCGAACACGAAGCCCTTGGGAAACTTGGCTCTGCTAAGCCCGCCGGTGTCCAAACTTATGCTCTCCGAAGAACTTCCTCTTTCGATGGCCACATCTGCTGCATATGCAGAACAGTAGTTAATTCCTAGCAGGAATGTCAATACCACTACAACCAGTGATAATGGCAACTGGGAATTCCCTCGCATCTTCAAGAGAGAGAGAAGGAATAGTGTTGTTGTTGAAGCTTTAGAATGAGCGAGGCACGGACAGGGCTTACTTGTACGTATATAGAGAAGGATAGAAAGATAGAGACAGAGACAGAGCAAGAAAGGGTGGAGAGCTCAGTATTTAAATAAAATTAGATAAAACTGAGTCTGAGAGACGTTCGGTTTAGTGAATTAATTAAAATGACGTTCAAGCATAAACAAGTAGAACAGAATATCTTTTAGGATCCGATTCCTAAATATTTGAACTCATGTACTTCTTTAAACAGTAAATGTTCTTTAAGGGATTTTTTGTAATAAGAATACTTAATGTTTATGAATAAATTTCAATTTACGTAATATTATCATTAGAATTGACCATGTTTTCTGTTTGATGCAAAAGAGAATTTTTCATTTGTAATCAGAACTTGTTTTTATTTCAGGACAACCATATTTTTTAGTCTCTTAATTTAATACTTTTATTTTAATCCTTTAATTATTAAGAATTTAATTAGTCATGCAACTTTATTTTTTAGTCCCTTAATTTAATACTTTTATTTTAATCCTTTAATTATTAAGAATTTAATTAGTCATACAACTTGAAATGATGCGTGGACCTTATTAAAAAGTCACATAAGATTTTTACTAAGAAAAAGTAATAAATTTTTTGATCAACTTATAATGAATAATTAAATTATTATCATAACGATTAAACAATTATGTTAAATTAAAATTCAAAATACACTATCTAGTTTATAACAAAATTGAATGATTAAATAAAAATTTATACCAAAAATATTATATATCCATAATGTTTATCTTTCGCGACTTGCTCTTCAACTAAAAAATAGTGTTGCATTTAAGTTACAATGCTTAATTCAATCGATATATTAAATAAAATACAATCTGCTTTCTCATAAGGGAATACAAAGTCTTGAAGACGGATCTTCCTCGCATGAAATAAAACAAATGTAACGTATTGACGAACGTGCCTCTCGCATAATGTGCTAGTAGACGACAAACTTTCCAAATTTGTCCCTTACCCACGTGACTTGTCGTATTTGCCCGTGCCTGCGTCGGCGAACAGCCTATTATTATGAGTTGAAGATGGCCTGAAATTCAGGGGTGTGGGGTTGAGAGATTCCTTATTGCTTCTTAATAATGATAAATTTCGGGACTACTTTTGTCATTATGAAAATAATGAACAGCAGTATCAAATTATATTTACTAATTCCAAGTAATTAAACGAAAATACTGTATTCGAAAGTGGGGTTTATCGCTATGATGCAAATGTTAAATCAAATTTGTTTTCGGATGTAAATTAGTATCCTTGTAATTAAAAAGTTTCTAAACATCCGTAATTTTGATTCCTTATCTTTCTTCTTTCTTCGTTCACCCACTATAGACAACAGATAAAGCGCAGGAACATTTGAGCATATCTTAAAGAAAAGATTTGCTCCCCGGATGACAAATTATTTTAATTAATCTTGTTTAGTTAGGTCAATCTTTCAAATTTTATTTCATAATAATTAAATATTCTTATATCCTTTTTCCTTTTTAAAAAGATTTTAAAAGACTAATAGGATGTAATTTAGTACTCAAATCAAGAAATTAATGCATAAATTAAGTTATATAGCAACCGAAATTAAACATAACAAAAATGTGTAGGAAATTCTCATACAATTTTTATAGGAATTTTAATATATTTACAAATTAATGATAGATAGATAGATAGATAGATAGATAGTATCAACGTGAATTATGTGGACACAAGGAAGAAGTCCCCAATTTCAAAGTAGAATGAAGGCAGCCACGCAAACAATCACCAAAAAATGCCCCTCATATTCTCTGTCCTATTACCCCTGTACTAATCATGTTCTATTTCATCTTAACTCTATCCCATGGCTAAGGAACGGGACAGGGTTGGTATAGGGGTAATGGAACAGAAGATCACGTCCCCAAAAAATGTTAGAAAGTTGTCATCCATCTCTAATGTTCTCTTGGAAATGGTGTTGTTGGTGATTCAAACAATGATTTTGTTGAGATATTGAGATGAGATTTGATCCCTCGCAAAATAAATTACTTACGAAACTTATTGGGTTAATTATAAAAAAATCTTCAAAATTTTGTCAATTTTTTAATTATAGCTTGAACTTTAAAAGTAGTAATAAAATATCCAAAATTTTAATTTTTAAATATAACTCAAACTTTAAAAAATGAAAATAAATACTCAAAATTTTAATTTTCTTCAATTCTAGCCCGACATTATTTGTTGTTTTCTTGATGCCCTCAGCCGTTTATTTTATATTTGTTTTATGCCCAAAACTACTCTCGCATTACAGCGTACTGCACTAATAAGCTTTTCATTTTTAGTTCATTCTCCTGATGTCCTTAGTGTGAGGGCGTCGGGGTTGCGTAATATGAAAATCGAAGGGTCAGAGTGTCGAGAGAACAAACTAAAAATGAAAGAAAAAACTGACATTAAAGCGTAAGGTCGTTGAGGTTGCGTAATTTGATTTAAGTCATTTTTAAATAACGACGTCGTTTTAATTATGTGATTAAATGATGTTGTTTCATTAATCTTCATTTGTTGTGTTAATTTTGGCTGACGTGTATTAATAGTTAAGACTTTTGAAACACGTGACAAGCCACATCAACAAACTTAACGAAAACATTAATGTCGGGCAAGAATAGAAAAAAATTGAGCATTTTATTATTACTTTTTGAAGTTCGGGCTAGAATGAAAAAAATTAAAAGTTTGGACATTTTATTGTTACTTTTTAAAGTTCGAGTTAGAATTGAAAATTTAAAAGTTTGGGCATTTTTATATGTTTTTTCAA
>JAOTAX010000006.1:23662562-23683840 GCA_025629825.1 Erythroxylum guanchezii
AATCCACCAGTGGACGCGTGCCGTCAGTAATGATTAAACCCAGTGCTTTGATTAGGCGTCGACGTCTGATCGGTCGGCCCTGTCATTACTATCGATCGGTCGATCCTGTCACTGCGATCGATCGGTCGGCCCTGTCACTACGATCGATCGGTCGATCCTATTACTGCGATCGATCGGTCGGCCTTGTCACTACGTTCGATTGGTTGAACTTATCGTGAGCTGTCAGACAACCGAGCCGCATAATCTTTGTGTACTCCTCCGACCCTTCTCTATGATCAGACTCGAGAAGTAAGGGGCTTATGGTTGGGACAGTCGTGCTAGGCCCAGACTCAGGCCCAGGCGCAGACGGC
The DNA here is from genome assembly GCA_025629825.1 of Erythroxylum guanchezii. Classification (NCBI taxonomy): domain Eukaryota; kingdom Viridiplantae; phylum Streptophyta; class Magnoliopsida; order Malpighiales; family Erythroxylaceae; genus Erythroxylum; species Erythroxylum guanchezii. The sequence continues at coordinate 23,662,913 of JAOTAX010000006.1, forward strand.
CCATCCACAGATGGTGACCTCCCATGCTTAAGTGAAGACCTAAACCTAGCAGGTATCTCTCCATATATAATGTGCTACCTCACCATGAGACAGGAATTCTCTAGCCAAAGTCAACCAATCTCATGAATCCAAGTAACGGCGTCCAGCCCCAGCAGATTCAGACAGAATCAACGTCCATGTTGCTATGCTTCCCAGTGTTGCAATGCTAGTGGTTACAACGAGCATGTTGATCACCTTCGTCGCATCTGGTCGCCTGCGATTGAATCAATTTGGAGGGAGAGAGTAAACAATAATGAGTTTAGTGGTTAGGTATTCAATATTCAATTAAAAAATGATGACATTTATTCATTAGTCTGTTAATCAATGATTAAAAATTTCAACCAATTTAGCCAGTTTAATGGTTTAATTTTTAGGTTCGATTTACTTTGCTAACCCTTATTGTTAAAAATTAACTAGTTATTAATTAATCAATCAGTTTATGAAATTAATCAAATTTTATAAATCAAAATAAATCAACTAATTTTCATTTAACATTATTTTTTTAAATTAAACTTCGAATTCTTAAATGAGTAAGGACAATCTCGTTCAATCATATTTTATAATTTTTGGTTTTATTCAATCTTTAACCAGTTTTATAACGGTCTAATACTAGTTGAATAGTTTAAATATTAAACCTTTTGTTTTACTGGTTTAATTTCTAGTTTGATTTTTAAAATATTGCTATTGATTGGACTAATTATTTATAATACTTAATTAACTTAATAAGCAATTAATTAATTTAACTAATCAATAAAATTTAATAAATGAACTATTGAGTGGATCTTACATGTCATACGGAGCTCACTATTATACATTTCAGACAATGACCTAATTTTAAGATAAAAATAAAAATAAATATCACATCAAACTCACTTTTAAGATAAAATAAAAAATAAATGTTATGTTAGTTTTGACGTGAGATTTGAATGGTGAATAATTAATTTCGTCATATTTTCTGTCCACTTGAAATTTATTTTGAATGATTTATAAGTGTTAATGTTAAATTTCATTTTATATTCCACTATTAACATTATATTCAAATTATTATTTTGGCCTTAAGATTTATTAGACCTAATCAATTTTTATTCGTAATCTTTCTTTAAGTTCCATACGAAAAGTAGTAATACCTTAAGAGCTTCCATTTTCCAAGATATTTCAAGAACAAAGATTGAATTTAAATAATATAAAAATATCATACGTATCTTAAATCCAGTTCTCAACTGCTTTAATTTAAGCCTAAAGAATAATTTCCTACATAATCAAAAGAAGTATGCATAAATTCTGTGAGAGGAAAATGCGAACTCTCCGTTCAATTGTTTAGCTTAAAAATTGTCGATCAAATAGGCCGACATAGGGAGGTCAGAACACCTTCTTAATTATCAACATCCAAATCTTAGTAGAAACAAAAGGATGAAGGTGTTTATAATTATTTGTAGTTTTGATATTAAAAAGATAGCTTTAATACAGTTCACTGTAACATTTTCGTTACTTTGGTAATTAGATGAAGAAAGAGCTATATTACACGAGTTACTTGTAGCACTTGTAATGATTATAGTTGGATGAGGGTAAGAACATAAAAGTATAATGGCAGCATCACTAATAGCATCTGTTGAAAACCAACTGTGACCAAATTACAAGCATAGCAGAAAAATAAAATTTTACAATTTTTGGTCAGATCCTAATAATAAATAAATTGAATAATTAAAACTCAAACTATAAAATATGAAATTGTGGCTTATTCGATTTTCTTCTTGAAATTCTTTTGAAACTTTTTTGATGTGTCAACATGGAGTTGTTCACGGGTTCAACCTCTAACAGTATCTACGGAGCAGTTTCTCTACTCTTAAGAGGAATTAAGTAAGAATTTTAGCTTCTTTATGCTTATTCCTATTTATAGAAAAAAAGAACATCAAGGTTTTTAAGTTTCTATTAAAATTAAATACGTCAATTATAATTAAAGTTAAACTGTAGTTATAATTAATTTAATTTTAATACAATCAAATATTTTATATTTGATCCCTAAAGTTTATCAAACTTTATAATTAAGTCCAACTTAATTAAAATTGATTTTTCCTTTTTAAACTATTATGTGCGACCAATTATGTTCCTGATATATTAGTAATGATTATAAATTATAGTTCTAATTCATAATTTTAATTAGATAGATTAAAACTCCTTTTAATTTATCTTTAATTTTTCAATTAAATAATTTATAATTATATAACAAGATTAACGTTTAACAACATGTCATAACCACCCAAATACCATGAATGTCAAAGTGGTTTGACTTAACCTATCCATACATAGTTATGATGTATAATTTAATCATTTCGATATCCAATGTTCTAATTAGACAGAGTATGGATATAATGTTTACTTTTTTGTATCTAATCATGTTCGTTCTAACAAGATAATTCCATAAACCACTACTAATAAAAAATACTAGAACATTATCTCTAATTACTTTAAAGTAACGACTCATTTATTGACTTACTAAACTATCTCCATATGGTCTATATTGTATCTAAATACTACCGATTGAATTATCTTAGGATAGTTTATAATTAGCATCAAAATATAGTAATTCCCACATTAGATAACTTGGTACTTCAAATCTAAGGGTCAATCATACAACCATCATTATGAAAAAATCCACAGACACATAAGTAATATTCTATTTGGGATCCGCATTGTCAGGTAAGTTTAGTGATTTGTTATCTAATAAACACCTACATATTAGCTTAAGTATATTTATACTTTAATTTATGAGATCAATTAAACATCATGTATGCTAGTTTCACGATTTCATCAATATTATATCTTGATAAAATTACAGCTAGGAGTATTTAAGAATAATATATAAATGTAAATTAAATTTCACAATTATAATCTCGTCATAATTTCAATTAAACAATAATTATTTTGACGATTTTACCTTTAGTATTAAAATATTAAATGTAATTAACTTAATATTTAAAGATAAAAATGTATTTATTAATTAAATAGTAATATCATATATCAAATTGTAACTAATCAATTAGTTGCAAGGACATAAACTAATGGCATCATCTCGGCACTCCAATAAAGCATCAAATTAGCACTCAAGAGGACTCGCCAAACCCCAACGCAAAGCACAATTTGGTGGTTTAGATCTTCAACACTCGGAACAAATTCCTCGTGGCTAAGGTCTTTCTGAGACAGAACTAAATGATTTGTGTGATCACAATCAGGACGTGGAGAGCTGTGGCAAGATGATCTATAGGCTCATCTCAAATTAAGGATATGGGAGCATAATCCGTTGTGTCTCATTCCATTTTGTATCCCCTCCATGCAGTGTATTCGACGATGACGTTTCTTGTAAAGTGTCCTTGTAAGAATTGTTCGTGCTATTTTAATACAACATGCATAGTAGAGTTCTACTTCTACATCGTCCTAGCCAAAGCCTAGAATAGACTGTGAAGATGTCTTCCTATATCCAAGTTAAACCCATTTGCTTATCAAAAAAAAAGAGATGTTATGAAGTGTAGCCATAATTTCGATGGCATATATGGTTATCAAAGCTAACGTTCCATTACGAGAGTTGGGCTCTCACTATGTATTAGGATTTAGGAGTAGTCTTTCCGCTTCTACTCTTTCTAGAAAGCCCAAACCTTTCGAACAACTTTTGTGATTTAGGAGTTTATTTGCTGTTTCCCTCCCGGCACTGCAAGTCCAGTCCTAACAATTAACTTTGCGTCCGTCCTTAGCACGGCATTGTTTTCACCTCTACAGTCTTTCTTAGACATTTGATACATTGACAGCGACCATAACCTAATGGTCAAACCTCAGCACATTCCCCGTCTTGGTTGAAAATCAAAATGGATTTCATCGATCTTTAGGGAATTTAGGTCCCTACTTTTCTTGAATAATCTGAATATATCACTGGATTAATAATTAATAATTTGAAACAAGCTTTTTTTTAAAAAAAATTTGAAGGATATAAAATTTCATAACTTCGTTAATCTGATATTATTTTTAATATAATTTTTCATTATATGTAGGATAAATGAATTCCTAATAATAAGCACTTTCTTTTATTATTGTTATTGCTAACTTACATATGATTTATGCTAAATACAGTATTATTAATTAAAAACAATGAATCCTAAATAATTGATATATATATATATATATATATATATTCTGTGTGTGTGTGTGTGTAATTTTATTGCCAAAAATTGTATACATATTAATCTAAATAAATTTACGTTTATAAATTAGATTGGTTTTTGTTAAAACATATCAAATTATTAATTACAATTAAGTGTTGAACGTGAATTCTTTATTATCTCAAAATATCACTATTTTTTATCAAAAAGGTGATTTCAGAAATGTTCAATATAATCTATCATATTAGTTCCAATCCTCTTTTAGATACTTCTATTTATCTTTGTTTCATGGTTTATAAGTAACAACACAACTTGATTAAACTTGGATGCATAAAAAGTGAAATTCAATTTTTCTGTAATGTGATCAATGTTCAAGCTTTAATTAAATGGAAGTTAAATGTACTAACTAAGGCCACATATTGAGTACGTAACTAAGAAAAACTTTTTAAATAGAGATAAAGGTATAATTAATTAACAAAATGTGGCGTCCAACCTAAAAACAAGAAAGTTTGATCTTTTGATTTTTCTCATAATAGATACAAGGAGCTCAATTTAATTGACTCAGTTGCTCTACCAAGTAGTTTATGCTTTGGTTAGAAAATTCGAAGCCAATGCGGATTTACAATCTAAATCCCTAATCTCAACCCCTAGTAGGTTTGAACCCCTCGATAGTGGTGGTCCCTTGTACATCTAATCCTTAGTTATAATATGGGCTAAGATTTTTCTTCCTAACACATCGAATGGCTTAAAATTTCTTGCCAGTGACACATTAATAACCAATTAATCGACTGGAGTTTTTTTTTTTTTCCTTTCATGCGAAAGTACGTTAGCTTCTATCGGCAATACAATGTTAGGACATGGTGTCACGAGTTCCGTTTTAATTTCCATACCCTCACATGGAATGGTTAAGTTCCAATTTATCCACATCATGACATCGATGGTGGTCCTGAACTAACGGCCTCACGTCCCAAATAATCGTGAAGACGAGACGTTCAATACATAAAAAAACATAAACACAAATTATATAATAATGAATGTTTTGACACCTAAAATAGCTAGGTCCAAAGCACGACCAATGATACTCCGATAAAGAACATATTTTGCGACAATTCATAAACGATGCAAATTTCATGATCCAATTGCAGATAATGGTATGAAAAACTGTAGAATTAACGTACCATGGTCGGCTGGTTGAGGGCAAAGCAGCTAGCAACTAACGCACACGCCCACACCAGACCCACTATCCAGTTGTTGTCATTCCCAACCACGCGAATCATGCTCAAACAACCAGTCCAAGTCCCAAGGGCTGGTGCTGGTACAACCCTCGTGATCAGAAACTATTGCTGTTCTAGGCCCTTTTCCTTCCGCTATCTTTCTTGGCCTTTAAATTCGGTACTACCCTTCTTATATTTCTCCATTGTTATATAGGGTACTAATCCCATGAAGAAGCCTTGCTGTGATAAGAAGGAGACAAACAGAGGAGCTTGGTCTCAGGAAGAAGATCAGAAGCTCATCGATTACATCAACAAACATGGTGAAGGCGGCTGGCGCTTTCTTCCTCAGGCAGCTGGTACTTTTTTGGATGGGAAAGGAAAATTAAATAGCTTTCATTGTACTTGTGTGTGGTGCGGACAATGGAAACGAATGATATTTTAATCTTAGAGGAAGAATATTGACAAACCTTAGAATTCTTCTCTGATGATTCTTTGACGCTTTTAGATTGGTTTAGTGATAAATAAACTTTTCTAGCTGTTGTTGATGTGTTTAGGGTTGCTTCGCTGTGGAAAAAGTTGCAGGCTGAGATGGATAAATTACCTGAGGCCAAACCTGAAGAGGGGAAGCTTTGGAGAGGATGAAGAGGATTTGATCATTAGGCTTCATGCACTTCTTGGAAATCGGTAGTTAATGAGATGAATGTTTTCTATATGCCATATGCTTTTTTAATTTACTCTTCAGTACGTAATCGTAAACGCGTCTCCATTACATGGCAGTTAACACCTTCTTTCTAAAGCCAAAAGGATAATACGCGAGAATATAACAGACAGAAGGACGCCATCATCCTTAGTTGGATACCAACATCAGTCGTTTTAAGTTGTACACACTCAATTATGGTATCAAATGAAGAATCAACACACTCACTTATAGTATCAAATGAAGAATCATGTATTCACAATACATGATTCTTCACAGTACATGATTCTTCATTTGCTACTATAAGTGAGTGTGTTGATTCTTCATTTGATAATATAAGTGAGTGTGTATGAGTATTACAATGCATGATTCTTCATTTGATACTATAAGTGAGTTCCAAGAAGTGAGGGAGGGAAACGTTGTATTTTTTTACTTAATTATTTGGCTTAACAACGGAAATATTCCTAAACGAACTGCCGATAACATCCTTTATTTATTTGTACGGATTTTGAGTGATCAAAAGCAATATAGTACAATGAATTAGGAGTTACAGTAGGCTATTAGAAATACAAAAATCATATTTTAAAAAAAAAACCTCGGCTCTTCTTGTCCTAATCCCAACCATTTTGTTTTTGTTCAACTTCTCTATTCTGAATCTAACGTATGGTTGGAATTATTAACGAAAAAGGTAAGGTCTTGTATTGGTTTAGGTGGTCCTTGATAGCCGGAAGATTGCCAGGACGCACAGACAATGAGGTGAAGAATTACTGGAATTCTCATATAAAGAAAAAGCTTTCACAGAAGGGCATCGATGCTAATAAACCAACTCATCTTCGTAGAGGCACTAAATTTGACGCCGGAGAGTCGACTAGGTCACAAAACCAGGAAGTTTATCCCACCAACCTCTATAAATTTGATTCTGCTGGTGGCAATGGGCAGAACATGAACAGTTTGTTTGACTTAAATCTTGACCTAACTCTAAGCACTCCTTCACTTGATCACGACGCAAGTAAGGAAGGAAATGGTGAGAGAAGCCGTGAAAACTAATGCATGCTAGCTGCAAGCCCTCAAGTGCTTCTTCTTGTAGGTATAATTATACGTACTGAGGAATATTACGTGTGAGTCGTGTCCTATATATACATGTAAACTCCTATAACAAGATAGCTTGTGCATTAGCTTTGGGTTCCTAGCTTCGTATATAGAGAACCCAATAGTTTGGTAGTTATGTCCTCTCCAGAAGAAGCAAAATTAGTTACAACTTCCAATGTTTTCCAAGAAAACTAGGGCCGGGAGGATGATTATTTTTAATTCTCTCTAGCCTACCAAACGTACTTATATTTGATTAAAGTAATGTAAATTTGAAATCCTTGTTTGTCATATGGCTTGAAAAGCAATTAATTAAGGGCTAATTATTATTGTTATCAATGAATTACTTGAACCATACATAAGCTTATTGATTTATAATTGAAACAAAATAAATATTTAAAATTTAATTTTAAAAATCAATCCCTTTATAGTTTTTCATTAAGTTTGTTTGCATTTATTAATATCATCATATTATATTTATATAATTGGTGCATATCACATTCTGATTCAATTTATTTTGGATTAGTATTATCATCAAACTAAATTGTTGTGATGTGCTATCTACTACGTGTATCTATTTTATAAATTCAAAGACAATGTAAAACGTAAATAAATTATATCATGAAAACATTTTTAAATTACTAAACTTTTTAAAGGATCGGTTGATTTTTACTGTTATAATATTTGTCAACGTTCTCAATCCAAATTATGAGCTCTCAATCCTTTTCTTTTCCCCCCAAACGTTCAAAATCATTGAGTTTTGTAGGCAAAATTAAACTAAATGATAGAAGAGCACTTGTATTTTGACGGCAGTGTCTCCTTCATCATGATCGTCTAACACTAAGGAAACTAAATGATAGAAGAACACTTGTATTTTGACTGCAATGTCTCCTTCATCATAATCTACACTAAGTGGAATGAGTTACCACAATGGTCCTGTTAAAATCAAAAGAATAAGGAAAGAGATTGAATTACGTTTGAAGTAACTTGAGCATGTACAACACATCGAATTTGGTTTAAGAAAACAAAAGAATGTTCAGGTCTAGAGCAACTGATTGAAGAGGAATTTTGCTCTCTATTGCTCAGTTCATAAGAGAGCAAATGTTGACACATTATCTTCAGCAGATTTGTAGTGTAGCATTAGTGGAAAAGTTGAGACTTGGATAAGGGATGGGGGTTGAAGTTGACTAGAGAAAAATATTCTTTGATCTGTCTAAAACCTTCTCTGAATGTGTAATCTATAATCTATGAGCAATGCAAAAAGGATATAAATGTACTCAGCCTCAATTAGTTATAGACTAGTTAAGGGATAGTGTTTTTAATCTACTCTAAAACTTATAGGCTGGTGCATTGTATTTATTTTACACTGCATTGTACTATTTCCATTATTTTATTAATACATTTATATTTTTAACTTTTTAAAAAAAACTAAACGATAGAAGGATCATAACATTAGCAAAGGTAACTACGTAAGACATGGGCATATATTAGCAATAATCTCCCGTATACATCGTGAGAACATATTAAATATTTTTATATCTAACTCTGAAAATGTAAAATAAATTTATGTTGAAATTAAAAATTTCGTATTATAATGTTCAATGTTTTTCTCACTATTAAAAATATCATTTATCTAATAACTCTTCAACAATTACGTAATTGATTCTAAAATGTTTTCTTAACTAATTAAAAATGCTATTTCCAAAATTGATGTTGTAATCACAATACAATACAACAACTAGATAATTGCAAATGACCAAAATAATTATGCTAAAATTTATTATAAAAATTGGTTTTATTTAGTTAACATTGTTAAAATTTTAAAAGAACCATTATTTTTATTATGATAGGGATAAATTATATTAAAAATAATCAATTTTATTTCTATAACTAACTTTTCATGATTTTTATGTGGTTAAAATTGTAAAATAAAAACATATCAAGTTAATTATACTAGAACCTTATGTGGTTAAAACGTTTGTCATTTAATCCCTGATAATTTAAAGCTACCATTTCCCTTATAATTTTTTTTAAAAAATCACCTACAACCCCTATCATTATTCCTTGTTTAAAACCTAAAAGGGAATGGTGAAACAACAACATTTGCCTGTTTAGGTACAACAGCTAACTTGGCTGTGCCAAGTTACACTACATACACATGACGCCTAGTGAAAACTCCTCTTCCTCCCTTCTCTTTCCGAAGGTTTTGTGAAAAGTGCTCTGAGCTTTGGGAGAACGTTTGGTCGTTAAGAAGTTGGCTCAACTATGCTAGTTGTAACATTGAGAAAATTATCAAAATTTCTCTTTATTACTATCGATCTTTAAACTTAAAGAAATGGTGTACGTGTGGACTAGGTTTAAAGAGGAGAATATTCTCAAGTAAATGTGCTCAAATTTCAATGATAGTTACTTTGACTGTAGTTTTACTATTATTTTAATGACTATTCAACATTTCCACTTTTTAGCTCTTCGAGTGTAACCTATCAACTATTTATTTTTGTTCTTTTCATTTATTTCTCTTAAAAATTATATTGAAATGTAAAGTAGGAGATTGTGCTCCTTTTTTAGACTGGATAAAAAAGTGATATGTTACTTGAAGGGAAAAATGTTATTTTCGGTCATAAGTATGCTTTGACATCATTTGGTCACTTATCCCTTTGTTACTCCACTTTGAAGACAATGGAGGAAGCTACAGGCTTCTAAAATGTGACTTCTAATTACTTGAAAGGCCTTTTAGTTGTACATAAATTGATTGATATCTATTCTTCATATTTGTTTAAGCTTAGCTTAGTCTTTAAAGTTTGTGAGGAAGAAAGTGACATTACTTTCTTAGTAGCAGTAGTCATATGCTTTGTTTTTTCAATTCAAAATTTTATTTCTTTATGCTTTACTATTCTTTTTAAACCTTCTGTAAAATTTGTAAGCATTAGCGCAACAATAAAAATTCCTAAAATTTATTAGTTTTTCTTTGCATATGTAGAATGTTGGTTTATGTATATGTTTTTAATGATTCTTCGTATTTAGTGACATTAGAACATAATGCATTTGGATTCCTTACAAAAAGGGATTGCATTATCTGTTATTTCCTACTTTTGATTTTTAGTTTTGGTTCAAGATTTGGGTTATTAGTGTTTTTTGGGATCTGATTTCATATTGTTCACTTTTTGTTTCCACAGGAATTGGGTTAAGGAAAATCATAAGGAGCTTTTTAATATTCTTGCTCTCGTTATTCTCTTTTCTAGAAAAGATACTCATTGAGATTATTTTATGTTCAGGTTGATTATGTTTTTTCTCAAATATGACTACTGGTTTACTTGGTGAGAGTTAAATTGCAAATATTTTTCTATTTTTTAGTTTTTTACTTGACATCTAAATTATTTATCAATACCTAAAGTTAGCAGTCATATGCTTTTTTAACCAATGTTGAGATTTAATAGTTTCAACGACTATATAACCTCTTAGGTACTATCACCTTCGGCATCTTATAACTTGTCTATGCTAAACCTTACAACTAACTTTATTTTTCATTCATTTTGCATTGTCTTTACTTTACAATTTAAAGTGAAACATAACTAATACATCCATTAAATGCATTTTTTTTGTTTCTTGGAACTGTTAAATGTTGAAATAACTTTTGATAAATTTTTTATAATGTTATTACAGTTACCGGTTGAAATATGAATTTTACTTTTGACTTTAGAAATAGGTTTCGGTGTTTTTATGATGTATGTTCCAATTTCATACCATAAAAGATATTAAAAGTGACAGAAACTATTTTGATATTGAAGTGGAAGAGATAACCTTGCGTAGTTTCATACTCAATGCTAAGAGGTTAGAGTATAAACAAGCATGGGAATTTATGAATAAATTCCCTTTTAAATATGGCTAAACTCAATACAGTATAGGTGTATTTGGATGGGGAGTACCCTAAATTATAAACAATTAATGGCCTTAAATTAGATGTACCTATTAAAGTAACTGAGGATGATATATATGGTTCCGTATGCACTAAAGCAACCGTTGAGGCTCACAATGAAGGACCCATTAAAGCACCATTGAACTAGCCACCAAAGCTTCCACTATTGTAGCCAATAAAGCAACCATTAAAATAACTATTAAAGTACCCGTCGATGTACTTACTAAGGCACCTGCCGAGATACCCATTATAGATGCCACTAAAGCTGACCTTAAAGCATCCAATGAAGCATCCAATAATTTAGAATACCTAACATATAAAAACAAGTTAAAAGATTTCAATAAGTTAGGGTATTTAAGTGAAAAATATATATATGATATTTTAAAAAATGTTATAGAAGAAGAATTACCCTTTATAAGTGTTTGGAATATTGATTTAACGAATAACAAGAATGTTGTTGCTAACAAAGAATTTGGTAGCCTAAATAAAAGTTTAGATGATGAGAAGAAGAAATCAAAAAATCCTTACTTTAGTGCTACAAATTTAGATGATGGCAAAGTTGTTTTGAAGTAGGGAATGATTTTTGTATATATAAACACTTTTACAAGGACTTTAAAGACCATGAGTATCCAAATAAGTTTTGACTATATGTATAAAAAAAAGAAAGGTTAAGAGTTATTGTAAGTGCAAAAGAAATTTGAGTGAGAATACATGTAGAACTTACACAAAATAGATCTATATTTTAGATTAAGTCATTCTAAAAACATCCATGCTTATTGATAGCAAGAAGCTTGATTATCGGTGAATTGCTAACAAGTATGTAACACTTTAAAGATGGTCCTACCTGATATGATTTAGGGTTAAAAGAGGTTATTTTATGAGATTACCAACAAGAGATTCTAGATATCAAATAATATAGAGTTAAAAGGCATGCATCGATTTTAGTGCTTGGAGATGAAGGAGAATAATATAAGAAATTGAGAGGAGACTTCTATGATGTAACATAAAGCAACACGAATAGCTCATTTTATCAGATCTCCTGAAGTTATATTTGATTCGTGATATATTTGTCTCAAACAAATGAAGTATGGATTTTTCAATGCTTATATACTTCTTATATGCATTGATGAGTGTCATCTGAAAGCAATATATAGTGGGTAATTATTGACAACCATTAAATGATAGCATATATCCTTTTTCTTATTGTTAGAGCAAAGAAAAAATAAAGCTAGAAAAGGTTTGTGGGTTAGCTACTTGACATTGGTAGTAGTAACTTATAAATGTTCATGAGTGATAAAAAAGTAAAAATTTAAAATAATAAAAGTAATTTTATATTAAATATCACTTAATTTGATGCTAAAATTCTCTTATTTATATGTTGTCGGACTTACAATAATTGTTTGAACTTGAGTATACACACTTATAACAATTATTTTTATGGAATTTATGAGCCAACATATAAAGGCAATAAAAACTCTCATTAAAGATCAGATGTGGAGTATAATCTAATTATACTCGATAAAGATATGAAAGGTAAATGAGTAAGTTGGAGAGTATGAACAAGTAGGCATATGACTAGTTGCAAAAATTATAGGAAAAAGATGGTGTATACATGCTTTTAATAGAAGATGCAAGAGTAAATTGTTATCAAACAACACTCCAATGTATTTTAATGCATACTTAAGAAATGTCAGGGAGAAACTAATTTTGAATTGCTTAGAGATCATATGAAGTAGCAATTATAAAAGGATTCCATTAGAAGAAGCAATGTATGGATGAATATAATGGTAATATAATTCCTAACATTCTATCGGAGTTGGAGAAGAGAAAAAAGAGGTTACTAGTTATTTGATACATTTTATAGGAAATAGGAAATTTGAAGTTAAACACTACATGAATGAACATCATATAGTTGGAGTTAGAAAAAAAGGATTACACCTTTAGAAAATGAGACTTTAATTTAATCCCTTGTAGTTACATGATTCATCAATTATTTTAGAGAGAGGAGATCTAGTTGTATAAGTGCTACACTAAGTAGACATTTATAAGGTGTTATTGGAAAAGCATATACCCAATAACAAGTGAATAGTTTCAGCTAATTCCAAGGGAAGAACATGGACACAATATCAAATTTCCTAGATAATATAAACAATAGAAAGGCCAAAAAAAAAAAAAGAGACTACGGAAAGTTTTTTTAAAAGGAAAAAGGAAAAAATTAATAAATAATGAGACTTACATCCCCATAAAGAGATTCATGCGAGTACTCCTCAAAATAAATAATTGCATATCGAATTTACCTACGAAGTTTTTATTTTGTAAGTAGTACATAGATTAGATGTTCAAAGAGAAAAGGAAATTGGATCTGCAATCTGGTGTAAAGTAGTTCAGTAAAGTAAGCTCTTTAGTCCCATTGATAACTTCATTGATAAGTGATTCGACTATTTTGCATCTGCACTCAAACCTTCTAGCATTCCTTTCCTTCTAGAGTGTTTGCACACATACTATGATAACCAATAAGTAGATCTGCTTATCAATCTTAGGAAAAAAGACTTGTATAGCTATCCGATGAATAATGCCGGAGATAGAGTTATCTGAACCAATCCAGAAGCATTTTTGTTTCACCTATTCCTTAATGAACTTATTTGCTGAGCACATGAAGAATATATAATCTCTGGTTTCATCTTGTGTTGAACGTAGAGAACAACTTCTATTTATGCCAAGGTAAGAAAGTCTATCAATAGTGTTGATCTTATTCCTAATAATAAGCTAGAGAAGAAAAGAAGCCTTTAGGGGGAGGACTTTGTGCCAGATGATTCTAATCCAATTGAATTTAGGATTCCTCAATCTAAAAATATCCATAGTAAGTTTGTTTAATAGTCTAGAAGTTGGGTAATTCTTTCAATAAAAGGTATCTAATCTGGATGAATTTGGAGAATATTATGGTTGTAGATGAATAAGGTTACCAGGGAACCTCCAAAAGTTACCATTAATGAATGTTCTGAGCTTGGTATGAAGGGGAAAAAGAGAGATCATTGATGATGCTAGATGGTGAATAAGAGAACCCGAACCTGACCAATTTTCAAACCATAGAGTGGTCCCATTGCTAACTTTGCAAGTAACATCATCTTGAACTAAGTTCCTCAAGTGCAGTTGCTAATTCAAGAATTAAGAGTTTAAAGGACTTTTCTTCATCTTCCAAATACATCTGTCTTTGAGAAAGTAGGAATGGATCCACCTAATCTATAATGATCTTTTGTCTTCAAGCATCCACCAAAGCCTCTTAAGGATGATAGCTTGGTTAAACAGTTTTACTAAGTGTTTCTTGTATCTTGCATGGAATTTGAATTTGGGATTAACCTCCACTTCAAGTTTGATGATGGAGTTTATAATTTCCATATAAAGTATGAACAAGTAGGGGGAGAGAGGGTCCCCCTACCTATGTCCTTTGGCTGCCAAGAAACAAGTAGATGGGCTCTATTGATTAATACTCAAAAGCTAGTAGTCGATATACATTCTTTCAGCCAATTGATGAATAAAATTGGGAATTCATAAGCCTTCAGTTCCTTTGAAAGGAAGCTTTAGCTAACACTATCAAATGCTTTGAAGAAATCAACTTTGATTGTACAATTAGGGGAAGCTTTTAATATAAAATAACTCTTGAAAAGTTCTTATACAATGAGAAGGTTGTCACCAATTTGTCTATTGCATTTGAAAGCACTTTGGTTGTCACTGATGAGTGGAGTGAGTACCTTCTTCAATCTAAAAGCAAGTATCTTAGAGATGATTTTGTATAAGAAATTGGTACATGCAATGGGCATGAAATCACTGAAAGAAGAAGGATGCGTTCTTTTGGGAATTAAGCATAGGAATGTTCTCTTTTTTTCCTTGATAAGTTTCCATTAATGGAAAGTTCATAAACAACCTGTTTAACATAATTCCCTATGATATTCCAAAATTTTTGGAAAAAGAATCCATTTAGCCCATTTGGTCCAGAAGCTTTCATAACATCCATCTTGAAAATAATATCTTCAATTTCTTGTTCTTCTATGGGTTTAGTTAGCAGTATACAATCCTCTAGAGTGATCTTCTTTATGATAATACCTGTAAGGTCAGTATAATGACTACATTCTGAACTGGGAGTGTCAAGCAAGGAGGAGAAGTACCTGATAGCTTCTAATTGGATACCATTCATATTTTGTAGTTAAGATCATATATGGTTGGTAATTGAGCTGATCCTATTTTGATTTCTTCTAGCTAAGATGGTGTTAAAGAAAATTTTGGTACACTTGTCACCATCCTTGAGCCAATTGACTCTTGCTCTTTACTGGAGTAGGGAGGAGTGATTACTGATGGCCCTCATATAATTAGATAAAGCAAGTTGTTACCTAGAAAGAAGAATATAGTCTTGTGGAGAGATTGCATAAAGCTTCTGTATATCTGCTAGCTCATTGCTTGATTTCATTAAAGTATGATCAGTACTGGAGCCTCTTGAATAATTGAGAAGCTTGAGTTATTTTGTGATACACTTAACTTTTTAAACACAAGCAAATTGTTTATTACCCTTATGTATATAATAAGTTCCTTTTCTACAAGCATCCATAAAACCAGGCTTATTAACCAAAAAGTTACTGAATCTAAAAGGAAAAAAATGGTAGACTTTTGAAATAGCTCTTCGATTATGATTGGAGCATGGCTCGAGAATAATGGATCTTTGAAATTTGCAATGTTGTTAAGGAATTGAACTAATCAGCTAGCATTAACAAGAGCTCTATCTAATTTCTTCTTTATGAACTAGGTAGAGCTTTTTTTGTTGGACCAGGAGAACTAATGTCCAATCTACTTCAGATTAGTAACTGCTAGTTGCTTGACACATTCTTTGAGATCATCAGAAAAGTTTCGAAGTTTTCAATTACCTTGAGCTTCTAATCTGTGTATTGTTGAATTGAAATCACCATATAATAACCAAGGTGTATCAATGTTTCTGCTGAAATTGATTAGGTTATTCCATAAATCCTTCCTCTAAAAACTGAAGTTACTAGCACATATTAAAGAGATGAATATATCTATTTTCTCTTGCAAGAAATGTGGTTTGAAATGCATGACCTAATCTGTTGTGTTGACGAAATCCACATGAGTAGCTTCCTCCTTGTAACAGATAATAATTCTCCCATAGTTATGGTGAGAATGGTTGGAGAGCATTTTCCAATAAGACCCTAAAATATTTAGTTTACAAAAATTTTCAAACTTTATTTTTATTTCAAGTAATCTTACGATTATAGGCTTTTCCCTTAAGGCAACTTGCCTAATAGGGTAATTTAATCCTCTAACATTCCAATCTATTATTGACATATTAATACTTACTTTTGGAGCCTTTACCCCTACTTTTTGGAATCTTTTTCTTTCCATTGTAGTGAATTGTTCTTTGGTTTCTTCATAACTAGTTTCTATATGATTCGAAATTATGAGTTTAGGAGGAGGGGTGTTATCACAATTTGGGGCTACAATACTGATATGACTTGTGGCATTGGCATTAACTAAGGAAAGTTGGTGGTGATAAAACAGTAATATATTAATAAGAACTGATGACATATCACTTGCAGAAAATATAAAAATATTGGAAAATTTTTTAAAACATTTAAAATGCCATTCATTAGATAATTTGTCGTGTTTCACTCTCAATATTCAATGATGGTAAGCTTTCTCTTCTATTCTTCAGGAATCATATTATGTATATAAATGATAACATCTTTAGTCTTTCATGAAGGGTAAAATGCATATGTTTTGCCAGGAAAGTATAGTAGTCAATGGAACTCATAATAAGGTTAAAGCATCAATTCAATACACTGTAACAAAGAGGAAAGTAACCAATAATCAAGTTAAAAGATATAATTTCAACAAGGTAAATAACATAAAAGGGAGTTGGACTAGTTAAAAAGATAAGAATTAAAGCCAAATTGAAAACTTTTGGACCTAAAGGCAGACCACCTAGTTTGTTTTATTAATATTTGTTTTTTGTATATAGCATAAATTCAACGTACTCGATGCACAAGGCCCCCCACTTTGCAGGAGTCTGGGGAGGATCATAATGTATGTAACCTTCCGTTTGTATTTCTATAAAGAGGTTATTTTTGCGACTTGAACCTGTGACTTTATTGCCACAAAGGAGTAATTTTACCAATAGCATATGATCCCATATTCAATGTGTTTATAACCTTATAGATAGTCCTATGTATAATGTCTTTTGTATTTTTGACCATATGGACAACCTTATTTATAGTGTCTTTTATATTTATAACCTTATGAATAACCTCATGTGTAAAATTTCTTTTGTATATATGATCATATTGCAACATATGAAATGTCTTATATTTAGGCAATATCATTAACATTATAGTATAATGTTTCTTTTTTTGTGCAATATGTGGTTAGATCCGTTTGTAATATTGCTTTAGCTTGGAATAAATTTTTTGAATCTATATTTGAATTTCGCAATTATATGCTTTTATTGAATTTGAATAACTAATTACACATATCACATATGATCATTACGCTATTATATACATATTCAAAAAAATAATTGGTTCATTTTCATTAATTTGAAATAAGGTCCATACAATTATTATCTATTACAACTACTTATATAAATAATCCATACATCTTCATTTTCATTACCTATATATATATTCAAATGCTTACACTAGGTAAGATCCAAGACAAGATCATCAATCCTCTTACCCAAATAAGGTTACTATCATGTCCTTTATGTTAATTGCAAACCATTAATATATTCTTTTCCCTTAATTCATTTATGACATCTACACTTTCTAGAGTGTATCTTTTTTATAACAATAAACAAAATTTATCATTCTTTTCACTGTCATAATTAACAAAATAGTTGTCAATTTACTAAAAAGGCTCTTTTATTAAAATTAATTGACCTATGTATATAATTTACCTCATAAATTCATAAAAGATTCTAGTCCACATTTATGATATTTATGGATGCACTGCTGCACACTTCAAGATGTGGATGTAGATGACTCTATAGAGTAATACTTAACAACCCAATATTCAGTACCTATGGTATAGTCTCCAAGGAAAAAACAAAATTAACTAATTATTTTTAATGTTTAAAACAATAAAAGAAGACAAAAGGTGCCATTAGAGATATATTCTAATGGGATAAATTTCAATTTGAATTATATTCTCCATAAAGACTAAATTCAAATAATGCACTAAGAAATTTTAATTGTAGCGCCCTCTTATCGCAGGGTATACACCGGGACGCTCGGAGGTCATTCTGGTATATATCCTATGATAAGGGCGAGCTATGTTCGATCACTACATTCACTTCATATGGCATTATATCATTATTCACTTATAAAGGATCATAAGAAAAACCACAATATTTTTAAAACCAGCTTTTCCTCATTTTATTTCTCAAAACTAAAAGTCTACATTGTGTCTTTAAACCTTTACTACATATACATAAAAGAAACCTAGTACATAAGTACTATATGAAAGAGGAAAATATATCATATGTATCTAAGCCATCCAAAAAATCCCAATTGAACGATCTTTGAGCCATGACTTCTCTTGCCAAATCACAATTTACATTGCAGTAGAGCCTCTCAGTAGCTAGAGCTGTCTCTCGGTCCTGAAAAGATAACGTTGTAATTTTGATGAGTTTTACGAACTCAATGAGATAACCATCATCGATGGTTCACTCAATTCATGCAACACATCAATTCATATAACAATTATTTCACAACTTTGCACTTTACATAAGTATCACATTTTCAATTAAGCATAAGCAATTCTGCATTTCAATCAATCAAATATACTTAACAAGATGCATATGAAATGCTCATGAGACATTTTTCCCATTATTATATTGTTGTGACTGAGTGTCTGAATTGTCTCGTATCCAATTGGATACCGGGCTCATTAATAACTATCCCTTATCCGATGACGATACAAGGCTCATTATACATAGTGAGCCTTAGGCTTTTAATCACTGTTTAAGCTCGAGGCTCTTTTTACTCGTTGAGCTTTAAGCTCCGATTAGTGGCTACTCTGGTCACAACTGCCATTATCTGATTATGCATTCGTGAATGGAATGTATGTACTAGAATCAATCACATTATAAAGCACATAGGTCTTCACATTCACATTCAAGTAGCACTTCAATATCCCAATCCACATTAGACAATCATCGGACCTTCTGTCCAGAATCCACAACCAAATCACATTCATTCATTATTCAAAACATAATTATAAGCAAACAATAATTGAGAGAAACCATCTAGGTTACTCACTAACTGCTCCCGAAGCTAGTGCTTGGAAGTTTCGGCAACGTCTGGAGGTTAACGTTCCAGTTGCTCCTCTATAACAAATAACATACACATATATCACAATTTGTACAATCATAGGTGTTTAATAATGCACATTAATGAAATGAAATAGGTACAATGCATATTCATGACAATCCCGGATATCATTCCATCAATTTCCATCACAAAATCATTCTCATATCAAAACTCATCTAAGTATAATTTATACTTAGGTTTTTGCCTCAGTAAAACTATTAAAATCTCTATTCCTTTCCCATTGACTCACTTCAGATTTATTTTCAAGTCACACTTTTAGGTCTACTGTTTACATTCAATCAGAAAGTGAAATTGATGTAATTTGGTCATACTCTCTTCTAGAAAAGTGTTCCTCTATGTCTTATGATTCCATTGACACAAAAATCACTCAATTTGGTTCAGTAAATAGGAAGATATACCTCAAACATTTTTGAACTGCTCTTATCCAAAAATAGTGTACGATACCCAACTTCCATCTAGAAATTAAACGCCTTAGAGACTGAATCAAGATTCAGCTTCTTCATATGATTTGTAGCCCTATTTCTCTAGTTTACTACAAATCAAAAATCATCTCAATTGGAATCCTACAAATCAAAATATCATCAAAATGCTAAAACATATTTAGTCCAGTTCATGCTCTTCCAACCGATACCCTTATTTTGATTCGATCAATATTTTTTGAGTCAAAACCAAAAGCTATAAATTCTTAAGGAGAGATAGAGGGAAGTGTTATGAATCCAATGCTTCAAAAATCAGGTCATTTGGAGGTCAGATGACAAAGTTATGGCCAAAATAGTGACATTGTTACTGTTCATTTCCAGAAAATTTCCAGACTTCATTCTCTAAAATCGAATACTTCAAAATTTTATTTCTTGATTTTCTACTCCATTTCATCAACTCATTCTACATAAATTCATACCACTCCAAAATATACAAGTTTAGTCAAAATCCTCCATACCCAATTCATATTCCCTATTTGTTCATAAACACCCAAAATAGAACACAAACATATACATTAATCTAAAACCCACTTTGATGATCATTCAACCTCAAAACATCTCTATACCACTACATGAACTATACTCATACTACATATCCAAAAACAAGACATGTACATAATTTTTCATCACCCATAACATATACATGAACATTGCATAACCAAGTCATCAAATCTCAATTTGCTTATCATTCTAGCTTAATTTAACCGTACCCATGACATTTTAAACATAACTTACTTGGTTTAGCTTCAAACTCTTCAAAATCTCACCCAAACCTAGCTCCCAAGCATCCCACATTCTTCATCTTCTAAAGATGGTAGGGTTGGATTCTTTAATGACAAAGTGACGAAGAAGATGATGATAGCAAAATGATGGTGGTAAATGGAGGCAAGAACAAGCTCCAATGTTGGTAAGGTGAGAAGTGATTGGAGAAAAATGAAAATGGAGGAGAAGAAGAGAGC
>JAOTAX010000006.1:23683940-23696483 GCA_025629825.1 Erythroxylum guanchezii
GTCAATAATTCCTAAAGTCATTTATTAAAATTTCCATTACCATTGGACAGTAATTTCTACTACCATTTAACAATTGTCTTGCCACTTAGCATTTTTTCTAGTCCAAAAATTACCCCGAATTTTTAGAAAATTTTCCCAAAATTCTCCAAAAATTTTAAATCAACAACTATATTCTCCAAATCAATTTTCAATAAAAACAAACCAAAATTCTCAATAACAATCATATTTATTAACAATTATACCCGAAACGTCAATGAATGCATGTATAATTATTTTCATATGCAAAAATTTCACTATTCACATGTATATGTATGACACATTATGTGTGAGCATTCAAATGCATTTCTAAGCTCTCATTGATCACTGTATTTACAATTCTAACCTTCCCACAGGTAATGGGATGCTACAATAATTATATCTTAAATTGGTTGAGTAAATTCAAGAAATACAAACACAAATTGGTACTTTCTTTATATAATTAAATTTCTAAGTTACCTTTAAATATGGTGTGAGCTTAGTTAGATGGTGGAGTGGAAAACCAAACCTATTGGGTACCTCTATAAACACATAATTATGCACTAATGATTAAATCTTCATATTGGCTTTGATTTGGCCTTATCTTTTATCATATAAATTGAGACATACATTTTTCTTCCTCTCACTCACAAATAAGATTCCCTGAGCATTTTCCAACAAAGCTACTATAAGTTAATTTTTTCTCCCACCACTAATACTCCAAGAAAGTATTATAACATAATTAGATTTATGAAGATATAATGGAACCAATTTATAGTCCTATAAGTTGGGCCAATTGTGAAAAGGAACATCATTTTGATATAATGATGTAAATTTAGTTAGTTATATTAATGTTTAAATACAAATCCCAAATGATCCTTTTAAGAAAATTATTTCCAAATTAGAATCTATTATGTGGTTAGGTGTCCTATGGATAAATAAACAAATTTATTTACATATGTCCACATTTTATATCAAAAGAAAGAGTATGCTTCAAGGTTCATATAATGTTTGCCTTAAATAGAATAAGAAGCTTAATGATATGTTATATTTACTAACTTTTTACAAAGAAATACTACTAAATAAATGGCAGAGAAATGTTAAAACTCACATACCACATTTGAATCTACAATTCAAACTAACCATTACTTCTTGATTAAAACTCAACCAACCCAAAACCTACACGATTTCCAACCAAGATAATCATAATAAAAGGATTTCAATAAAAAGAAGAATTTGCAAGCTAAGAAGTAGGAAGAGGGTAGCAACAATTAAAACAACAAATCCAACAGGGATTTTCTTCAAAAGTGACATGAAAAATCTGTAAATTGATACCCTAACAACCCAATAAACTGAAACTCTATTTTGTGTGAATATGGGGAACAATTTATAATTATTTATTGAACGTACCTTCAATGTTCCTATTAGAAATGTTGGGCTAATGCCTCCATTACTAGATAATCTTCCAAAGCTAAGAGGACTACAAAGCCATTGAAAGTAGAACTGAAGTTGAGAGCTACAATAGGCATCCTCTTTATATGGTGTCATGTATATGTACACCGCGATGTCTAGAAGCACACATTATTATATGTTATTGTAAATATCATATGACCCCATGTTTTATATGGTACCACTAAGATAGTTATTGTTCCACGTAACACAAATAACTCAGACACTATCATTTCACCATTTTTTTTTGGTTTCCTAATAGAGAATTATGTTAGGGGTTCCTAGTGATCCAAAAACATAAGTTTAGTGGAGAAAATGATGATTTTAAAAAATCAAGGACTAAAATGAAGAAGATCTAAACCATAAGATGGTCTACTATAACTAACATAAAATTATTTATTTCGATTTTAATTCTACTCAATTAAAAGTTATCTATAAACTTCACAAATCAAGGAGGATTTTAAAAGAAATAATTTGACAAGTTATTTATAATGTGATATATGGAATTTAAATTAATACCATGAAGTTTGAAGTACTCCCAATGCCTATAAATATAGTAGTTCAACTAATTTTAAAGGAAAGAAGTATATTCAAGCTAAGAAGGGTCTCATAACTCTGTTACAACTCTAGAATCTCTTTCAAAGTTTAATATACATTGAAGTTTTTCCAATTCTATAAAGAGAAATACCAAAGCTATAGAAAACATGTTAATAGTCATGTGAGAACTATTTAAGTAAACCTCACAAATACAAGCAAGATGAATGAAGCTTTTATGATGTTTATTATTCCCATATTAATGTTTAGAACAATTAACTCTTTAGTTCATCTAGTAAAGTTTCTTCTTTAGCTAAGTGTCTTTTAGTTTCACGGTAAGTGAAAAATTTTCATATATTTTAGTCCTTTTACATTATTCTTTTTAGATGTTTAAAATTTATTTGAGCTTGTTAGAAGTTATTTTATGAGTTTGATGTACTAAAGAGACTTTATAAATTAATTATAGAAGAAAAAATAAAAAAATATAGCATTTGATGTCTCAAACTTATGTTGATTAAGGAATTGAATAAAACTTTCATTTTTTTTGGTCCCAAAAACTCCTAGCCTTACATCATTTCAATATTATAGACTAATAGCCTATTGTAACAAAGTATACAAAATGTTTTCAAACGTCTTAGATTCAAGACTGGAAGTTTTTCTAGGACATCATAAATCACTCTCAATGTAATTTCATTCCAGGAAGAAGTATTGGAGATAATTTCTTGATATCTCAAGAATTATTCAAGTCATATCATTTCAAAAAATCAATTGAAGTAGCGCATTAAAGATTGACTTTTGCAATGTATTTGATACCATTAGTTGGAACTTCATCTATCATGCTATGAAACTTTTAGTTTAATAGGGTGTAGGCTGAGAAAGAACTAAAGAATCGGACTCCTAACAAATTCACCACTTTCATCATTTTTGCATATTTTCTTTAATTTGTTTTTGCTAGTTTAGTTTAATTTTATTTTCTTATTTGATAAACTAACGAACCCTCCCATAACCTAAACACCGTTTAATTTCATTTCAAAAGCTTTACACATACTTTTTGTGGGATCAACCTAGACTCACCACTGCTATAATAGTAGGTCTAGTTTATTTTGTGTAGTGTTACGATACGCTGCCAGTCATCCAAATCATTTTTTAAGTTGCAATGGCCATGAGCTTCAATGGAGTAGAGGACTGAATTGAAGTCACCACATAATAACCACAGGTTGTTATTGCTACTGCCAAAAATGTGTAGTCATTCTGTAGGCTTCTTCATTGAAAACCATAATTGCTTATGTAAATGAAGGATACACTTAGCACAAAGCTTGCCTACAAGATAAGCAAGTGTAGGTGCATCACTTATTTGTTGGAACCCAATAAATTGACCTTAAGCTCATCTTTATTATAGAAGATAATGATTTTGCCAAAAGCATGGTTTGAATAGTTCGAAAGCAAGCTCCTTTGAGGATCCAAAATGTTAAGCTTGTAGAGGTTTTCAACTTTTATTTTAGTTTTAAGTAAGGCAACAAGTAGACAATTTTTTAGAAGAACAAAAATCATGTGAAGCTAAAAGTTTTCAGGGACAATTAATCCCTCTCACATTCCAATTAAGGATTGAAATAATTAGGTGGATGGACCAGTGAGGCATTGCCCTTTGCCTATTTTCGACCTTCTCCTATTCACTATTTGAAATAGTTCATATTGGACTTCTTCTTGGAGGCAGGGACATCAGTTGAGGTGAAAACATTAGGAGATACAATAAGAGGTGGAACCATTGGGGTCTTAGGTTTAGTCATAGGGGAGGCAGGTACAGTTGTTTCAGGATCGATAAATTTAATAAAGGGAATCTCTTAACAGCAAGTAGTAGAGTCTACTTCCATTTCCAAAGGAGTTGCAGAGATAACAACTTGGGAATTACTTGTACCTTAGGTTAAAGAATGGACAGATTTAGGATTAGACACAATAGGTGTTTCCAATTACTTAAATATAGTTGCAGTATCCTTAGGATCATTATGAGCAATCTCGACCTGCTGCTCAGCTTCATCAATTCCAATTAGTTCTAAATAATTCCCAATTTTGAAGAATTTACCTGTGGCTTACCAAACTTTCTCTTGTGGTTTGGATGGTGGTTTCTAGTGGTAGGATATAGCAATGGTGTCTTCCCATAACTTATTATCAGCTACTAGCCTTATAAAAGGAATCTCATCAGGAAGCTCTTTGGATAACTCAATAATGACACAGATTCAGACATAGCCGATTCACTTCTTCCTTGTAGTGTTTTCATCTATGCATAACGCTTTCCTATTGTAACTTGCTAGCGAGCCTAGCTCCTTAGTGGTCCAATATTCAAGGGGAACATTATGAAAATTGATCCAAAGGGAAACACTCTGAACTTTGATGGTTTCAAGCTTTAAACTAGGTTGCCAAAGTTGTAAGAATATCGGTTGGTTATCGAGGTGCCATGGACCATCCTTTAGGAGCTTATGAGCTTCATTGATCGAAGAGAAAGTAAATAATATGAGGTTATCTTCGTAGAGTAACACATCCAAAATGCCTCTATTTTTCCATACCTTGGTGGCCCAACGTTGGATGAGAGGGAAAGTTGGTCTTTGGTCAAAGAAAAATCCAACTATGGTTAATTCCTAGCTCCTACCTCCCTTTTGGAGAGTTTCTATCTTAGGATAGACAACAAGCTTTCCATCAAGCTCTTGCAGTGGTTGGTAGGTGAGAAACAAGGTAAGTTGGTCCTTGACTACTTGTTTCCAAGTTTTCTAAAGTGGGGCTGCCAAAGATGGTGGATGGGAAGGTGCATATGGAGGGGAGGGATCAATGGTAGAGGGTAAAGTGGAAATTCAGAAGCATGGAGGGAAGGACAGGTTGATATATTGCTAGAAATGGCATGAAGCAGGGGAACTGTAGAAAAAGCCAAAAGGATAGTTGGAAAAAAAAAACAGTAAAAGGGAGAGGTGGGAAAATAGAGATTGAGTGGGATGTACAAGAATGCCCTAGCAGCAAACCAGAAGCAATCTAGGAGAGGAGAGGAGGGGGAGATGGGAAATGGAGAGCTGGTGAAGAAAATAGGCTGGTGATGGCTAAGGATGACCAGAAGAGACCAATCAGGGGCTGAACATACTGATGAATGCTTCTCAGGTTAGAGAGAAGCTAGAGCTTCTCTCTCTAATATATAGTGGCTTGTATGTGCTTTGTTGTAGTAAGTAAGAACAATCTTTTTCAATTATATTTCAAATTCTTTAATTTTATTCATTCTTTAGTCGATTTTATTGCAAGTTAATATCAATTAAATCATTTAAATCTTAAATTTCTTGTTTTATCGATTAACTTCAAGTTTAATTTTTAAAACATTGGTCTAACTTAATATACTATCTCAAAATTTTCAAATGGGCTGGAGAAGATCCTAAAAACTCTACGAAGAAGCATATACACGTTAGGCCATTAGATGAAGCATAGTTAGCGACTCAAAAGCAGCCATCCATGTGAAACAAACAAGAGCAAATAAGTAAAGGATATGTGGTGTTGAAATGGATAGGAATTTTTTCGTCTGTCTACTTTGTGAACGACATGTTTCATTCTTGGAACCCCTTTCTTTTTTCCTAAATAGTGTACACAACATGCCATTCTATATGTCTTTTAAACTTATCGTTTACCTTTTATTTCTTCCACATTTGGATGCTCTTTCCTTCTTACGCATATTGAATTGGTTCCTATCTTGCAATGTTTGGTTCTCAGTTTTTTCTTTAAATGCATATATATTTTATTTTATCCTAAATTATTTTGATTTAATCAGTTTTTGCTATTTTTTAAATAATAAAGAAAATATTATCTTTTGGTGTGAGTAGGAACAAAATACTAGAAATAAAATGTTTTGTTTGAATTGATTTTCTTCATACATTATAAAAACTAATTTATAGGTAAATTACCTCTACATGATTCACACGAAAGTACACAAGATATATATGAATATTTTGTTAGGATTTTAAGTTAATTTTAATTTTAATACATGGGGTATGCAATAATATCCTAATAAAATAAATATCTGTTAGGATTTTAAATTACCTTGAATTTTGACACTTAGGGTATACAATAATAGCACTTCCTTCAAACTAACTATGGGATAATAGATGCCAATTTGATTTTATTGAGTAAATTCTAAAAACAATTTGGAAGATGCGCTTTGGTTGGTTGAGGAGATAAGAATAAGATGTATAGTGCCTTGGGTAATATAATGGAGTACAAAGTAGCAATCAATTTCAAATGTATTTTGTATGTTCATGAAAAATGTCATTGTGAAAAATTTGTATAGCACTTCTATGATGACAATAAAACTTAGTAATAGAAGAATGTTTGACATTCATATTAGTTAATAACCACAATAGCCAAAGTACTTCATATGTAGCATTAACAATAGCATGATATTGAAATTTAGTGTTGGAATAAGTAATAATAGTTTGCTTTTTATTATGCCAAGAGGTAAGAGAATCACCCAAGAAGAAATAATAACAAGTGGTGAAACGACGATTTATTGGATCACCAACCCAGTCAACATTAAAATAATTAGATCATACAAAGGAGAAGTTAGCTGAGAAGCGTAATCATTAGAAAAAAAATTACTTTAATATAACGAAGTATCTAAATAACAAAAATGAGATAAGTGAAGAGCAAACATAAATTGACTGACCTAATGAACAATATAAGATTTTAGGTCGAGTAATAGTAAAATAGACAAGACTACCAACAAGTTATTGACATAAAGTAGGATCATCAAGAGGATAGTAGAGGAGTACTATCTAAAGGAGTAAGCTTGAATTTTTGTTCCAAGAGAGTAGATATTGTCGGTGATGTTGCCGCGAGAAAGTATTTGAAATACATATTTGACTTGCGAGAAATGATAATTTTGAGAAGTATAAGAAACTTCAAAGTTCAAAAAATAGTCGAGAGAAGTCAAATTCTTTATTTCAAAATGATGACTAGGGTAATATTGTAAATCTAAAATATGAGAAATATCATTGGATGGGATTATCATATCATCATCACAAATTAATAGAAGTACAATGCTCCAAACAGTTCAATGAATAAATAGTGCAAAACCATACAAATTAGAAATAAAGTCAAATTGAGTAAAGATGAAACTAAATCTTGCAAACTAAGTCTTAGGAGTTAGTTTTAATCCATATAAGGTTATTATTAGAACCTAGAAATTTTATAAGAAAATGATAACCTGAAGGAGGATGCATGTAAACCTCTTTCAACAAATAATCATAAAAAAGGACTAGGAATAAAGCTCGAATACCATGTGAGTAGAAACAAAATACTAGGAATGAAATGTTTTGTTTCCATTGACATTCATTGTATAGTATATAAACTATTCATATACATGATAAACATGAATATCATGTTAAACTAACCTTAATTTTAATACATGAAATATATTATAATATCTTGTTAGGATTTTTCTATTCTGAACCTTATCATTTAGGATAAATAAAAGAACTAATCAACTTTCATATACAAACAATTCTGTTATTAAAACAATTCAGCAATTTATATTGTAGAACTGGTCAGCTACATATGTGAATTCCATAATTCATACTATTAAACATAAAGGGAGCAGGTTAGAAAAGTACAGCAACTGGAGTAATTTTCTCAAAGACTTTAATTTTGTGTGGGAACCTAACAGTCAAAACTATACATTAGTGTACGAAAAGTTGGTTTTCAGTTATTTACAGTTGGAAGGTATTAGTTACACATTATGGGTATTTAGTCTAACGCTACCATTTGGCTTTAAGTAAACCAAGTTTTGGTTACGAGTATTAGTCATTTTATCACATGCTCAGCTAAGAATCAATTGAGTGCTGTTTGGGTTGGGCTTTTAAGCAACTCAAATTTAATCTAAAGATCACCCTACTGCAGAATTTGAACTTAAATCCCAAGAAAGCACAAAATCAGGTTGGGTTATATGGATTTAGTGGATATAATGATCTAATTAATAATTATAACCCTTTTTTTACCCCTTCGTTTACCATATATATATATATGTAAATGGAGACTATAATGCTTGTCAAATTGTTTTGATAGTAGAGTTGGCTTGACGAGTTCTGTTATTAATCGGCCAGTATTTTATTGGGAGGTAATAAAATTAGTGAAAATTTTGCCAAGAAATAAAGTTTTTAATAAATTAAAATTTGGTTATTTTTTTTTATAATTAACCCAAAATTTAAAGTTGTTATTTGAAGGTAGAATGAAATTGGAAATGTTAAACCGTGAAAACAGACAAGGTCCCTACTCTGTATGGAATTAGTTCTCCTCTCCTTCTCAACCATCAAGTCGTATTCCTTACGGTGAAAGGGAAATGACTACCTTCATTAGTAGACAATTAATAATGTGCACTTGCACCATTGTGGTTGAAACAATTTTGATACATAGATATCTTTTGATTTAAGGTTGCTGAAGTCAAAAACTTAAAGCGTTGGATAAGGATGAAAATGATTCAAATATTATTTTAACTTAAATAGTCAGAACCTACGGTTGTTTTCATATGTCTAGGAATGTTAATTACCTTGAATGTCAAATAGATACATGTATAATTGATACTATTCGGATTATTATGTGATTCAAAATTTGAGGAATATATATGTAGAGTATCATTTTTCACCTTAGCAGATTGTTTCGAGGAATGATAATAAAAAGAAATGTGAAAACTTTCTTCATCGCCAATGGGAAAGTGGAAGTGAGCGTATTTATCACCGACAGAAGGGGCTTTGACGCTTAAAGTTTCCATCCAATCCTGAAAGGCTTAAAGATCCTCCTTGCCCCAGGTACTGTAAAACGCGTTTTAAGTTTTGGTTTGTCGAGAAAAATAAAAACAGAATCTGACGGTGACCTGAAGGCTGAAGCCGCTTCCTCTCTCTCTTCTTCAGTGAAGTTTTTCTGCTCACTTCGAGTCCTAGTCGTTACTCCTTGGGCGGCAAAAAGGTTGTCACATTTCCCTAGAGAAGCCAGGCTCCCTAGTACAAACTTGAGAGTCAAAATTAAAGAGGGGCGTTGAAAGACTGAAACAGAGGACATGTGGTATTAGATAAAGTTGGGTGTACACGTGGGATCCTTCGGGTTCACCTGGTGGCAATATAGGCACTTTCCTTCCCTTCATCAATCTAACGGTCAAAAACTTTAGGAACCTACCATGTATCGCCCTTGTGTTGTGTGGATTGATAGGTTCAGTTATTCCTTAAAAAAGAATGTTACCCTCCCAAGGCTGTCAAACGAGAAAGGTGGTTCTTGCTATAAAATTAAAAATTTTTAATCGTTTTTCTACATTGGAAAAAGTATAGACTTTTATCAAATTTGACTTATATAGAACTCTTTTATTTTTCTCCAATAAAACATTAAAATCATTAAATGTACGTGTTAAAAACCTTTTGCCAATCGAGCAAAGTATGTCTTTTTTTAATATAAATGTCTAACTTTATTTATTTATTTATCAAGATGGAATTTTATATGAATATAGACACACATAAAATTTATAAACCATATTCAAATGAAGGATCAAGGTGGTTGTTTTCTACAACATTCATAAACTTACTGGTCTAAATAAACACATCGATAGAGACATGCAACTACCTTAATGAAAGGTTTTTCAATGTTGAATTTACTCTTCAAACAATCTTCATCTTCATTAAGACGTGCAACTACAAAGGTGAACTGGCTTAGTTATACACGACGGCACAGTACGTTAATAATACTTTATGCCAAAATGTCAACAACCCACCACCATGACTAATCTTCTTCTCTCCTAACTGTAAGTCAATCCTCCATCACTTTATACTTATCATCAAATTCCATCATATTTATTACTATATATCTCACTATCGCCCTCTTTATTTTCTCGTGTTACTTCATTTACACGCTCCTTAGGAACTTGGCTCTATATCTCTCTTTGTTCGACGGCGTGGAAAGTAAAGAAAAAATTTCCATGAGGAAGCCAGGTGGGTGCGAGATAAATAAAGGAGCTTGGAGTAAGCAAGAAGATCAGAAACTAATCGATTATGTTCGTGAACATGGCAAAGGTTGCTGGAGCTCACTTCCTCAGGCTGCAGGTATATTATGTACACATGATACCGGCGATTCGTCCATTGTATATAAACTTTATTACCATGTAATTACCAGCAACATGTACTTACTTTTAACGACTCCGCTCTTCGCATTTGTGCGTATATATACAGGGCTGCTTCGATGTGGGAAAAGTTGCAGATTGAGATGGGTGAATTATTTACGGCCAAACCTTAAAAGGGGTAACTTTGATGAAGATGAAGAGGAACTTATCGTCAAGCTACATGCACTTCTTGGAAACAGGTATATATGTTCAACTTCTTCATTTTGCAGAAGCATTTGTAACTGCATATAATAACAAATGACAACGTTATCCAGGAATCCACTCAGAAAAATTCCAAATACCCATTTTAGTTTTTCTCATTCCAATGCATGTAATATGGGATGTATTAATAACATAGTTTCTGTTCTCATCTTTATTTCCCACCTACTAAATCTGTGCAGAACGGTAGCCTCAGGTACCATCGAGATTTTGTTCTTAATTTCATAGAAAAAATTGTAAGCGTGACACGTAAAGCACCCTACCTTACATATAAAATTAGGATAAGCCAGTAAGGTTGTGATTGTAACTAGGAAATCAATCTCCAAAAACATATATTTTTACAGGTTTTATTGATCTATATTTTAATTATTTGGCATTATATCTTCAACCATTCAATGCTAATTGAAATTGTAACAACGACTTAGGTGGTCACTCATAGCTGGAAGATTGCCAGGACGGACGGACAATGAAGTAAAGAATTATTGGAATACACATATGAGGAGAAAACTATTACAGATGGGCATAGACCCCAACAATCACCGCATGCACCAATTTGGTGATAGAAAATGTCATATTGTTAGCTCCAGTGAAGAGAGTGTTTCGTGCCTGGAATCCACAAGTGGTTCTGAAAATAGTAAGATTTGCACTTTGCCTGATCTTAATCTTGATGTTACCACGGAGTTGCCAGTTATTGAACACAAGCAGCTACATGTTGATCTCCCACCAACTCGACTTCTATTTGGAAAATTGCTCTATTAGTTGACAGCTTGTTTCCTTGTAATTTCCTCGTTCTAAGACAAGTTAAACTATCAACACGTGCAAAAAGCACAGTTTATGAATCATTTTTAACTTTTTTCCAAATTAGTTTCATGTTGTAGATTGGATAGGATTACACTTGTTATAGGAAAGATCGCAATCTAGGGGAAAAACTAACAGGTTTAGTGATAAAAGTACATTCATGTCGAGAACTATTTCGTGTACAACATCCTATCCATGTAACGAAAGGATTAATTACCCAAAGTAGGACAAAGGAAAAAAGATAGTACTCGGCCTAAGTTATAAGAGTTGAGGAATGGATAGGCCCCCGATTGTATATAATGTATGTCTAAAATAGCATGGATGAGAACTTCTATGATCGAAATTCCAAAAGCAGTTAACCTTGTTGACGCCGCTCAAGTACAACAAATGCTGAGAATTGAAAAAAAAAAGAGCACATAACAGAAGTATTTATGACATTCACTTCGATGCTGCATGAATAAAGTTTTAAAAATGAGAGCTTGTTAGAGAGTTTACACCCTTACATTAACTAAGCTAATACATGATATGAGCCTCCTTTCTTTAACATCTGCATTTAAGATAAATTGGTTTTGAACAAAAGTTGAGCCCAGTTAAGGTCATTGGTTTAGCATTTTATTTTCTTCCCCAACTCTCAAACTTGATATTGTCAATCTCGCAAAAATAAGTTTTTTCATTAAGCTAATTATACCTTAAATTCACGATCTTCATCAAATAGTAGTAAAAAAAGAAGAAAAATTATGTTTTCAAAAGAACTATACCAATTCATTTTTTTCTTACAGCAATTTGCGTGCCCATCAATGATTTCTCAGCAGGAAAATTTGAAGTATAGAAGCTTGAAAGTCACGGTGGATGGCTTCCTGTTTATTATTTAAGGCATCTAATCCTTTGATGTGTCAAAATTAACAGAATACTTTGCTAAATAGTTCCATCGAAAAGTAGATTCCTTTTGGTAAGCTTTGCCACATCTGCCTTTGGCATGATTCCTTTGTTCTCGTCATCCTTGGATTTTTAGTCGCTTTAATTTACTGAAAAAAGACAAGAGTACCATAGTTGATTAGACAAATACGCATGTATATGTATATATTAGACATTTATGTGCAAAATGTGCGAAACTAAATGATATTTAAAATTAATTTATTAAAATATTTGTAATTAATTGAATGATAGGGCCATAAAAGTATATAAACATTTATAATATATTAATAAAAAAGAAAATTCCATATCATAATATTTTTCTCACATATTTAAATTATAGAAAGCTATTGATCTAGTATAAAATTTTAATTTAAAGAAATAAGTAGAGTTGACAAAAGTTTCTAACCTAATGTCAACAGATAAAAAGTAATTTTAACTAAGTTTTGAGTTGGGTT
>JAOTAX010000006.1:23700738-23718628 GCA_025629825.1 Erythroxylum guanchezii
ATATATACATGCGTGCGTTTTGATGGCAAAAGAAAACGAAGATATTTTAAATTGATGAGATATGATTGTTTTGAAGAGCTAAATAAATTGAGGTTATGGTATTGATGAATTCAAAAGGGGAATTGTTTTTGCTTGATTAAAAAAAATTATACCGATTTGGATTAGTTTAGACCGAGTGTATCTTGAGTTTCCAACGCTATTTTTTCTAAAGGACACGTTTTCGGATGTCGGACTTTGACTTAAGTTTGATTTGCGATCTTTTGATTCCTTTGGTTTTCCAATTTGTTTTTCGCTTAATCATTCCTTTCGCTTCCGCAAGCTTTTTGATCCGTTTTATTATTCATTTTGCTTTTGGCCCTTCGTTTTCACTTTGGGCTTTTGTTTTTAGTTTTTCCGTTTGTTTCCGTCTTCCGTTTTCCGGTTGGGGTTCGGTTCCAAAATCGGGTCCCAACAACCAAAGGCTATCAATTTTTTTAGAAAGGTAGAAAAGCATGTTAGAAATCTATCGCTTCAAGAATCACTTCATTTGGAGGTCGGATGAAGAAGTTATGGCCAAAAGAATCCAACATGTTTATGTCCTTAACCATTTTGTACCTGCCATGGTGCAATTGCTATAACTCTCACAACAGATGTTGGATTGACGTTGTTTTTAGATGGTTTGAAAGAGGACTTCTAGATCTACAACTTTTGTGAAGACTCCAAAGTGAAATTCTGTCATTTGAACAAAGCACAGACTATGTGAAATCACACAGGCAACCCGTGCTTCTTTTGGTTCTGATTGTACTTCTGCGTTAAGAACACACGGACCATGTGAATTCACACGGGTAGGCCGTGTAACCTTCAGTTCTGGCAATTTCATTTGGAGGGTCAAGACACAGACCGTTTGAATTCACAAGGGCAGGCTGTGTAACCTTTGGGTCTGGCAAAATTTTCAGCATCAGGATTACACGGCCTGACCGTGTAACCTTTTGGTGAAACAAAATTTTAATTTTCACCCTCCAAAACCCCTCCAACAGATCCTAAATCCATTCTAACATCCCCTTTTCCTCATAATCTCCTCAAATTCACCCCCTTCTAATGCAAAACCACTTCATATCCATTCAACTACTAAATACATCTCATTATTTCTTGAATCTCAACTCCAATAATTCATTACATACAAGCTTTCTAACTCCAACAAGCTATTCTAACACTAGCAACAATTGGCAATCTCAACCAAAGGATAAGTACATCCATCATACTCAACTTTAAAATAACATAGTCATACAAAAAAAAAATTCTCAAGTTCTCATTCTCATTTCTAAACATAATGAATGTTTGAACATGCTTTACTTACATATCAACATACACATCAAACTTAACACAAAATACAAAATGATGCTCATGTTTGATATGCCTATAAAGCTATCCAAATTAGTCACTAGCTTAGTACAAAAGACTCCTAGCTATCTTGAAGTTTCTAAATGCCTTGCAAGAATCGTTACTCTTCTCGGCCTGCTCCTGAGGAGGGAAAATTGTGGGTTGAGCTACACAGCTCAGTGGCTAATATATTTATAGCCATTGGCAACGAGCCACACAATCAAACATATATAAATATCCATAGAGTCCAAAAATGAAATCTCAGCATTTATAGTTCCAATACACATCTCATAGAACATAATGGATATAATTCACATCAAAGCATAACACTCAAAATGTCATCATAACTTAACACATTAAAATGCAAATGCACAAACAATTGGTTAGAGGGTTCCGTGGAACAAAACGGAGAAATCGAAGTTTACTCTGTGAATGAAACGAGTCCACTTTTCGAATCTCGTGGGCCACAAGTAGACAGCCGAGAGAAGCCTTTATGTTGACGTGCATGTGACTACGAAACGATTGCTCTCTCGCCCAAACACAATCAAATCTCATGCTTAATTCAATCATTCACAATCTCATATTCTCATGCTTTTTTTCTTTATACAAAATGCCATGACTCAATTTAATGGCAAAACATGATCATACACACAATTCAATTAGTTTATTACAATGTCATACATCATAATGCAATTTCCACATCACAACAATTCAAGTAAGTCATTTTAACACACAATACACACACAAGGCATTTTGACCATTACACAATAACTATAAATAAATTACCCACCTTATAACTCTTGAAGATCCAAATTCAATTTGGCCCTTCCTCTTGCTCTTGGGTAGGTTGTCCTTGATTTCCTAACACAACCAAAATTCTCATTTAATTCCAATTCAAATGGAAATCTCCCAAATTTCCATAATCATAACAAAATGGAATTAACACAAATCAAGCTCAAACTTAACCTACCCATAGTCCATATAGGTTAGAAAACCCAAAACCTAGCTTAGAAACCCTAAAAATCAAATGGGTTCTTTAAATCATCTTCTTCCAATCCAACACCCATTCTCTACACAAAACACTTTCTCTCTCTAACTCTTTCTCTAACAAAGCTAGAAGAAGAAGATAAACATACCTTGACAAGATGATTTCTCTTCTTTTTCTTCTTTTCCCTTCTTCCTTCCAAGCTTCCCACGTTTTTCTCCTTCTCTCTATTTCACGTTTTTCTCTCCCTCTCTATGACTTTTCGCGATTCTCTCTTCCTCCCTTCTTCTAATTTTAAGACACCATTTAGCTTATTCTTCCCATTATACCCTTCACTTACATGGCCTTTCCAATTTTGCCCCTCTTTCATTTAACACAAGCCTACTAACTACTTCAGCTAAATTTCTAACAATTCCTTCTAATTTCAATTTCTACTCCTTCCCTGAAATTTCTAATTAATGACCCAATTCTTAAAAAAAAAGTAATTAAACAAATAACCAAACATATATAAATAATTAAACAATTTAAAAAAATCAAGATCCAACAAGTTATCTTTCTTTTTACTTTCATCAAAAGTTTTTAGAGCACTCACCTTTATTTCCATCATGCATTAGAAATATTTAGTGCCTAGGTCCTTTGCAAATTGGATATGGTAATATCTTGCAACGACAATTAGTCTCTAATATAATCAAAGGTAATTCTCATATGTTCAAGTTGTTATTATATAACTATAAATTGAACGTATTATCCTTCTTTCCATCTTTAGCTATATCCTAATGGTTGACTTATTTGTGAGTTAATCAATATTGTAATAACTATAAGTGTATGGTATAGTTGTAGTTAGTACCGACAAGTACGGATCGATCCCACAAAAATAGTGATTACTAGTCATTACCTTTTTATTATTATCTAGCCTAAGGATTGAATTTAGATTTTTAATAAAAAGAAAATAAAACTAAAGCAAGTAAAATAAATGGGCAAACATATTGAACACAAAGATAATGGAAATTACTTAGAAAACTATCGATATCAGAAAATAGTATCAAGATTTTGAATCCTCCTAAACCCTTAATAGATTAACCTTTTATCATGTAACTGTTTTTTTGATCTACTGGACCGTAAATACTCATATGGTATGCTAATAGTTGACTTTGAGTCTATTAACAACTAATCCTAAGGTTTCCAACCAAATCACTAAGGTTAAAGTTTATAGGATTATGTTACTGATTTATGAGTCCCTCTATTAGGGTTGACCCTAATCTGGAAGATTTATGTCATCTTATCTCTAGGGTTGCATTCAACTCCTTCCAATTACAATAGATCTATTCATCAATAGGATTTCTTAATCTCTACATTTGAAATCAGATTATAATCTAATATTCCCAGGTCTATTAGAACATATATTAAACATGTAATTGAATTGCAACATATAAATCAACTCAATTGCATCAATAAAAGAATCAAAACATATTAAACTATTAACATAGGGTCCATTTAACCTAAACACTAACAAAATGTTTAGTTACATATTATCGAATACAAATTCAATCAAAAATAGAAAGAACAACGAATTGAAAACAATAAGATCATAATTTTAAATCTCCTTGGTTGTCTTCTATCAAGTATTCTTCCAATATAGAGGTTTGATCTTTTATTCTGATGGATCTTTCGACGATTTCTTTGTGTTTTCCACTTCTTCAAACCAAAATTGCCCTTTAGGAATGATCTTCACATCTGGAATCACCTCCATCTATCTGCTCCCCTCTCAAGTCTTCGTTCACATCTTTATATATATAATTCTAGGGTTATGGCTGGTGCACAATCTTAAGCATAGTAGTGCATCACCAAATTCTTTGAAAATTACAAAACTAAACGGTCTGGGAGAAGTGCAAGGGCAAATGTATAATAATGCGCCCCTTTTGTGTATTGAATCTTCATTTTATGTTGTGTTTTTGTCCAAATTCTTCTCCTTTAAGTCTGTGAAGGCAATTATAACCTATAAATACACTTGAAGCAAATTAAGTATAACATATATGATAAAAGTATAAAATATCAAGCAAAATACATCAAATATAAGTGTAAAAATATAGTCAATTAT
This sequence comes from Erythroxylum guanchezii, assembly GCA_025629825.1. Classification (NCBI taxonomy): domain Eukaryota; kingdom Viridiplantae; phylum Streptophyta; class Magnoliopsida; order Malpighiales; family Erythroxylaceae; genus Erythroxylum; species Erythroxylum guanchezii. Next base: position 23,705,181 of record JAOTAX010000006.1, read on the forward strand.
CCATCTATCAAACATCCTCACACTTAAGTTTTTACTTGTACTCAAGCAAACCAAAATCAAAATTATAAATCTTTCAACATCAATGCATCATCAATTTCAATCTATCCATACATATTATGCATCATCATATCCTATTGAGTGAAAGTAGCATATAATTAGAGTTAAGTTATCATAAAATTAACTTCCTAGGCAATATTAATAGCAATCACACCAACAATCGCATTGAAATCAAAAGCATACCTCTTTACACCCTTACTAAGATTTCATTCAATGCACTCAAGTGTTTAGGGTGAAAAGTATCAAAACTCTCAATTAATGCATAGTAGAACTCTTACCATATGCTTGTAGTAAAATAATATCTCCACTACTTATGTATAAACTAGAAACAAAAATCAAAAGGTCTTTCTATATGATGTAATGGGGGCTTAGGTATGTTATGATTGTGATAATAAAAGGGTTAAATTGAAGGAAATTTGCTAAAGAGAAATTGCAAGACTTGATTACAAACATTAAGGTCCTTCCATTATAAATCCATTGATACTATATACTTATACTTTTCTCTTTTTGTCTATACTTCTTTCTGTTTTTTGTTTTTTAATCATAATATTCAGTACCATAATAATAAACATACTAGACCTTTCAAAAATTTCAAGTCTCAATAATTAAACAATGTAAATAACCTTCAAGGTTCAAAACAATAAAAAGGTCTTTAATAAAAAAATAGGATAAAGGATACTATGTGGGTTAAATCAATGAAAATAGCTAAAGCTTAACTTGGTTATTCCTAAAGGCAAACTTAAGGGTATGGTAATTTTCAAAGAACTAGGCTAAAGCAAGTTGTTTAATCTAAGTGCCTTCATCATGTCAAGACTTCTAATTTAATAAATATGGTCTCAATATCTATAATAAAAGTAAGTTCTAGAATTATCCTATTATATATGATATCACACATATGAAAGAATAACAAGAGCTTTAAAAATTTTGAAAAATTGCTTTTTAGGCTCAAAAACTCATGAAAAAAAAATTGGGTATATATATGTATAAATGATATGCAATTTCATTCAACTTGAATATTTTAGTGATTACAAAAAAAATGACTTAGAAAAACTATTTTTATTCTAACCATCATCCTTTCGCACACCAATACAAGTCAATATTCAACAAGGAAATATAATATTAATAGACAGATTCAACCAATTTAAGATATCAGTTAATATAATTTATAATCATGATTAAAATAAGCTTGAAGAAAAAATCCATTAAGCTCATCCTCATACTTAAAGTTGTACATTGTCCTCAATACATAGAATGTAAACGTGTATAATGAGTGAGAGGGTCGAGTTGGTATTTTCCTAAATATATTTCTTGAATTGGATCCATCTAATATGAGACTAACATCCTTGTAAATATAAAAGAAAAGGATAAAAAGAAACAAAAGAAATAACATAACAGAAAACAAAATCCTATATTAACACGAAAACAAACACAAGATAATATCAAAATTGAAATAAAATTAAAACTAACTCATGGGTTGCCTCCTATGTAGTGCTTTTTAAACCTCGGTAGCTTGACATAACATGCATGTTTATAGTCATCCTGGATCTATGATCAACGGCTTGCTTCCACTCTTTTCTCCACAAAGCGGTTTCAGATTCTGTAAAGAAGCCACATATTGTAGCATGATAAAAAGAACATAATTTGTTGAATTAGTACAACCAATTAACTACAGTAATACCCTTTTCAATGACAAACTATTAATAAAATGAGGGATAATGAAACTCCTTGAGAACAGTTTCTCTTTGAGGAAGTGAGAACCTTCCGTACTTAAGGTCACTACCAGCACTTCACAAGTAGTTTCCATATTTGGTTCCTCCACTAGTTCTTCCTCAACCTCCTCTTTCCTCTCGTCTTCTTCTTCTTTCTTGACAGAGGCTTCTGGCTCATCTTCTTCAAGTACCTTCTGCCACTTCTTTACTTTTCCTTCTTGAATGGAGACTTCTTCTTCTTCCGGAAGCTTTTCTTTGAATATCACTCCACTTATGAAGCCAACCCGTATCATGCCTTCACTCTATTGTATTAATAGGCTTAAATAGTATTTTGCATTATGCTTAAGATATTCAAGTGAAGAAACTCTTTCTTCAAATTCACGTCAGCTAGTTTAAGTTCTACAAGGTATTCCATTATGATATTTCTAATGCTTCCCTTTTCTTTGTCTTCTTCTTTAGGAAGATCTTCTTAGGACATCCCTCCATTCATGAAACCAATCTATGTATTTTCTTTACTCTCGAATTTGCATCGGTCAGCTTTCATTTTAGCAAGGATTTTCATTAATTTATCTCTAAGACTTGCATCCTCTTCTTCTTCTTCCATTTCTTCTTCTACTAAAAGCTCCTTTTCTCTACTAAGGGTGATTTCCTTTCGGTTGATAGCATCAGCTTAGGAGAACTAGGCAAACGTCCTTGCATCTCATCAGAGAATATGTCCACCAGGTAGTCCATTTGATTCACCAAATTTTGTATACAAGTCTCTATTTATTGATATCTTATGATTGATTCTTAAATGAAAGCAGTCATCATATCTTCCAGAGTTGGCTCGTTAACTGAAGGTGCTTAGAGTTGTGGGTATTCAATTGAAGCGTAAGCATTCCATCCATAGGCGTAAGCGTTGCTCTACTTTGAATTATAGTTGTTCTTGTATGATGCACCATAAGGTTAATTGAACACATTTAGTAGCTCCCACATATAGGTTAGTGCTCGACATTTATAATTGTAGTGGTAACTCCTACTAATATTATAATATGGCCTAAACATCAGTTGTGCCTCCAAAAACACGTGATGAAACCTCTCTCTCCCATATGGTGATGTCATAGTTTATAAAGACATTTTAGCTCCCATAAAACTACTGCCCACTCCATACTTCCATTACAAGTTATGGTTATGACAATGAATCATAATTACTATAACAAACCACAAACTCAAGTTTAAGTAGAGAAATTCAATATATAATTAAATTAATAAGCCAAAAATACAATATAATACAATAAAAATAAAATAAAATAAATACAAAAATAAAATAAAAATAAAAAATAAAAAACAACAATAAAATGAAATAAAATGAAAATGACTAGAGCAATAACATTCAGGCTTTCCAAATATAAACATCCTCGACAACGATGCCAAAAACTTGGTTGACTTATTTATGAGTTAGTCAATATTGTAATAACCGAAAGTGCACGGGATAGTTGTAGCTAGTATCGACAGGTATGGGTCGATCCCACAAAGACAGTGATTACTAGTAATTACCTTTTTCCTATTATCTAGCCTAAGGATTGATTTGAGATTTTTGCTAAAAAGAAAATAAAATTAAAGCAAGTAAACACAATATTGAAACACAGATAATGGAAATTACTTTGAAAACTATCAATATCAGAAATTAGTATTAAGATTCCGAATCCTCATAAACCCTTAAAAGATTAAAATTGTATTATGTAATTGTTTTGTTGACTTATTAGACCGCAGAGACTCCTATGGTATGCTAATAGCTGACCTTGAGTCTACTAACAACTAATCCTAAGGTTTCCAACTGAATTAGTCAGGTTAAAGTTTATAGGATTGCATTTTTGATTTATGAGTCCTTCTATTAGGTTTGACCCTAATCTGGAAGATTTATGTCATCCTATCTCTAGGGTTTACAATCCACTCCTTCCAATTACATTAGATCTGTTCATCAATAGGATTTCTAAATCTTTATATATCAAATCAGATTATGATCTAATATTCCTAGATCTATTTGAACATATATTAAATACATAATCGAATCATAATATATCAATCAACTCAATTGTATTAATAAAAGAATCAAAACATATTAAAGTATCAATATAAGGTTTATCTAACCTAATCACTAATAAGATGTTTAGTTAAATATTATCAAATATTAAATCAAACATAAATAGAAAGAACAACTAATTGAAAACAAGGGGATCATAATTCTAAATGTCCCTAGTTGTTTTCTATCGAGTATTCTTGTGATGTAAAGGTTTGATCTTATATTCTTATGGATCTTTTTATGATTTCTTCTTGTTTTCCACTTCTTCGAACCAAAGTTGGCCCTTCTGAATGATCTCCACGTCTAGAATTGTGTCCCTCTGTCTGCTCCCCTCTTAAGTCTCTGTTAACATATTTATGTAAAGAATTCTAGGGTTTTAGTTAATGCATGATATTATGTACAGCCATGCATCAGATCGTGCATTACCAAATTCTCTGAAAATCGTGAAACTATATAGCCTAGGAGAAATGCAAGGGCAGATGCATGGCTATGCATCCCTTTTGTGTGTCGAATCTTTGTTTTATGTTGTGTTTTCATAAAAATTCTTCTCCTCTAAGTCTATGAAGTAATTATAACTTATAATCACACTTGGAGTAAATTAAGTACCAAATATACGATAAAAGTATAAAATGTCAACCAAAATACATCAAATATGGTGTAAAAATATAGTCAAATATACATCTATCACCTAAATAGACATGTTTCAACCTTCAAAGGAATATTAGAAATAACTTCATAAAACTCCTTAACATGTTTCTCTTGTTTCTCATCACTTAATTCACTCATGTTATTGATGTTTACCATAAGCAATTGCCTTTTACCATATGTCTTATCTTTTGATTCTTTATTGAACTAATTAAACAAATCAAGGAGAAAACTTGTAGTTCTAAATCAACATCAAATATTGATGGAGGCAAGGATAAGTAAAAGGCCAATAAAGAAACAAAATAAAAAAATTAAAAAGATTACAAATAATCTCAATGGAGCGTTGGAATCTAATTAAAGTTGCACTAAGAAAATAATCATGAATTTTAGATATGTTGGGAATGTCTTTAGCGGGATTTAATTGTTACTAGAAGAAAATCATTCTTTTCCGAAATAGGTTAGGGAAGTTTAATAATAGAAATATTATTCTCCTAACAATTATTGATAAATTCTTTTCTTAATTTTTTATATTTTTAAGAACATTATTTATTCTTTTTCTTATAGATTTCAAAAGATATTGAACAAAAAAGAAGATACACAGAAAAATACTAGAAGGAATAAGGAATGAATCAATGAAAACAAAAAAAAAAAGAAAAAAGGAAGAAAATAAATAAGGAACTAAGATTAAAAAAACAAGAGCAAGAAACAAAGTCAAGAAATAAGAAAAAGTAAATAATATATAAAACTTGATTTTAAAATTAAAGATCTAATACTAAACTAATGTAAACCTTGAAGATGAGACCTTAAAATCCAACAAATTTGTAATTAAGCCTTAAGGAAGTTAAAACCAGAGTAAGAATAGAAACTAGACCCAATGATTATATGGAATCACATATTAAAAGGTAGAAAAGAATCTTGACCCATCTTTATAAATAACAGGAACCAATATTATAAGGTGATTTTAACTCTATAACTAAATAAATTAGTAAGTTCGAAAATTTCTTTGAAGAACCAAAGATACATCTCTCACAATTATATTAATGATCAATGATGTCTCTAACTAAATTATATATAAAAAAAGAACAACCCTTAAATAGTAAAATATAAAACTAGGGTTTCAAATCTTAATAAAAAACTATTAAACATGGTCTGAGCCACAGTCATGAGCTAAACCGTGTTAACTATAAGCTCTTTAACATTATTGGACACGGTTTGGGCATGCTTTTTTTTGGATAGTATGGATCCCTTTGTATCTTAGGGAGTTTGGCACGGTCTAAGATATACCTGTGGATGGAGATTTACAATTTTATGAATTAGTATATAATTTTGGCCACTCTTTAGGTTGGAGACTATGAATCTATCTATAACTTCTGAAAATTGATATTGTCTGAGCCACATTTATGCTAGAGAATGTGTCTCACGACTGAATTACCTAAAAAGTTACATAGGCTAATACATGATTATGTTAGCAACAACGTCCACATCTAAGTCTTCTCCATTCAATTCTCATCCTTCAATTTAGCTTGACTTCACATGTGTAGCCACTTCTTCCACCACCTTATCAAACATAATTTGAAGCCTTCTCTTCCTTATTCATGTAATTGGTCCACTTAAACTCAAAGGATCAAAAAAGGAAATTAATTTTTATGACTAATGCAACTTATTTAAAAAATGGCACATGATTGGCTTAGTTGAAATATCATTCCAAACCTTTTAATGTGAGGGTAGGCATCTTATCATAAATACATCTAGTTACTTAATTAGGTTATAGTTTCAATTGACTACCAACACCATTAATAAATTTTGACCCTTTTTTATATCAAAATTAGCATTTTCAATTTATTAAATAAACAAATTTATTCATATTATTTTGCAATTCATAATCAATATGGACCAATTAAACACTAATGAAGCTAAAATCTAAATTAAAAATATGTTAACATCATATATTTATCAAATCCTTCAATTTAAGTATCCTTCTCAATTTTATTCAATCAAGTTTCAACTAAACTACTCATTAGTGATCATAGACATTAAACTAATATAGTTCAATTACAAAGTCATCTCACGTTTAAAGGATGAAAATGTTTAGCTTAATAACCTTATTTAATTTATATGAATTGTTACTCATTTTGTTGAATGCAAATGTGTTGAATGTTAATAATAAACTATGGCTTAAAATACTTCCTCTCACTACACTTTAATTTTACATTATCCTCAATGGATAAATATAAAACAAAAATAATAAATAAAAGTACAAAAGGCTAAAGAAAGATGAAAGAAAATTAAGAACAAAAAAGCCCTCTAAGAGCTATTGTTTTGAATTTTGTACCAATAGCCTGTATTAATATCAAAATATTTTCTACTATACCAAATTGAAATATTGAGTTATATTGATTCTACCAATCATATGGACCAATATTAGATGGTATATAAAACTACCAGAAAACTCAAGGTTAAATTTGTATATTATGAAAAATTAATGAATTTTGGAATTTTAAAATAATAGAGTTAATGAGTCAAAATTTAAAATATTTTTTCAATTTTAATCATAATTTGAGACAATATTTAAAATAGAACTAAATGTTTTATATAATTAAAGATAAGTTTAATGCATTATTTAAAAGTTATTCTTTTGTAAATTTTTAATGTTTTTATAAATATTTTTATTTTTCTAATAAGGCATGTAGGTTTAATTTATTTTCATAATGTATGAAATAGTTTTAGTTCTATATTTTGTTTTTATAATCTAATTACATTATTAAATAAATGAAACTATTTAAATATTTAATATTAATTATTGATAAAAATTAAAATTAATATAATAAACTTTATTATAATAGATCTAAATCTTAGTTATAAAATTGAGAGACTATTTTATAATTTCTAAAATTATCCTAAATAATATCTAGTATTGGTTGGTACTAGTATTGTATTTTACAAGTGCCAAAACTAGTAATAACTCCAATATAATATTTATAAGATTACTCTAGGCCCTAGTTATAGCTGTTGCTATTTTTTGATTGTATTTTATATAATCATCGAGAGTTGGGGATCTAGCAAAAACAAGTAACCCAAACACTAGAAAAATAGCAAAATGAAAGGAAAAAAATTGAAAAGAACAAAAACAAACAAATAAAAGAAACAAAACTATATAAAAAGATTTCGCTAGAGTTTCTTTTTCTTTTTCAAGATTTTTGAAGGGTGAAAAGGTCTCTCCTACTTGATCAAGAATACTTCTTAAGTATCATTTCAACATATGACCGTTCATCTTGAAAGTGTCTTTCTTCGACTACAAGACCTTACTTGTTCTATGAGAAAACACCCTAGTTATTGTAAACATACCTACTATCTGTTAAGTCAAGAAGACTTCACGTCTATTAATTTTGGTGACAATCAAATAATAATAATATTAGAAATAAATGAACTGTTTTGATAAATGTGTTAAGCGTGTAGCAAATGTGTTAAGCGTGTAGCAAATTAAAATACAGAAGAAGCAAAAAACACAGAAGAAGCAAAAACACAGAAGAAGCAGAAAACACAGAAGAAGCGGAAAACACAGAAGAAGCAAAAACACAGAAGAAGCAGAAAACACAGAAAAAGCAGAAAATACAGAAGAAGTAGAAAATACAGAAGAAGCGGAAAACACAGAAGAAGCGGAAAACACAGAAGAAGCAAAAAACACAGAAGAAGCAGGAAAACACAAACGATACAGAGATGAAGATACTCTAGTACATCAGACAGTTGGTCAATTGGAGTTAGTTACAGAACTCAACTGAATAATGGTTTTTACAAGAAACAAGAGGCAGTTGGAGACTTAGGCTATAAATATTGGTCGTAGTCGAAGACTGAACAACTTTCAACTTTTAGCTTTCAAGTTATTACTTACATAGAAAAATTTTGTATTCAAAGTGCGATACATTAGAGCAAACTCTACTATAACAAAAAGCTCAAAATATCTTTCTAGTGAGAGAAAGAAAAGGCTAAGAGCTTGAAGAGGCCAAGATAGTAGAAAGGATACTATGTGTAAGAGACCTAAAGAGGCTCTAAAGGGGAAGAAAGAAACATAGTGAAATCTCAGACGAACTCTGAGAATTGGACGTAGCCCAAGGTTTGGGATGAACCAGTATAAAATCGCAGTGTCTATCTTCTAGCCTTTCACTTTAATTTCTCTTGTTCTTAAACAAGTATACAGAAGTTATTTGTGATTTAATCACGTAGTTATTTTTGTATAACATTTTTGGTATTTATTTAATAGTTTGAAAATTTTTCTTTTCAAGAAATATCAAAGGTTTTTGTATTCACGAAAAGAATACACAATTCAACCCCCTTTCTTATGCATTTTGTATATTGTACGTGAATTCTATATTAACAAGTGATTTACTTCACTATCTTCATTTCAATTTTCTTATGAATAATCTTAGGTGTGAGTAATAGAGTAACACCTAGTCGCCCTTAAATTTTTTTTTGTTAAGATGTGTTGATTATACTATTACTTAATTTACTCCTTATATATTCACACATTTTCATAGGTAAAAAATTGCATCTCTTTAAGCTCATTCAATTGGATTGCTATGTCTTCACCTACATCTTTCAAATTAAAATTTAAGAATTTAGTGTCCCAGTGGGTTGTAGGCTCTAGCTTGATAGGTGAAAATACGCCTTCTCAAAAGTTAAACTATACGGATTATTCTAATTGGTGCTTTATAAGCAGATCTACAAACTCATAAACCAGTATTCAATTTTATTGACCATTCTTTTCTATATTGCTCTACAGTCTCTTCTAAATTGTTTTTAGTTCCTTATTTGATACGTCTACTTGGACACTAGATTAAAGATGATAAGAGGTACAAATTTTGTGTGAGACCGTATTTTCAATTTTCTTTCAAATTAAAAATTATAATAAATGTTTCATTATCCCTAATAATTACTCTAAGTTTAACAAACTGAGTAAATATCTTTTTTAAGGAATTTTAATCCAGCTCTAGAACCATTAGCTGTAGAGTTGAAACTTTTTGGCATTTAGAAACATAATCTATACCCAGATGTATTTTTCCCAAAAATTGGAAAAGTTCTCATAAAATCAATTCTCCCACACATTAAATAGTTAATATAATAAAATATTAGTGAGGAATGCTTTGTGTTTTTTAAATATATTACATGCCCACTGACACTTATAAAAAAATTGTAAGTACTTATGAAAAATTATAAGTACTTATGAGCATCCTTAAATCAGCCAATAAAAATCTACTTACAAGACCTTGTTAGCATTTCGAGTTGCTCCAAAATGACACCATGTTTTTTTATAATGACAAAGTCATAGTATTGAGTCTATCTCTACCTTATGTATGCATTTTCTTATTACTTGGTTTACAAAAAAATTTATTAAGAATGGATCCTCCCATTTATGATACTTCATATTGGAAAAGAATTTCCTCTTTTAATGGTACGAAAGATCTTCAGGGAGGATTTAAATTACTAGATAGATACCAATATCAATAAACTATGAGAATAAAGCATTAACATTTATAAAATATAGTTGCTAATTAGGTAAGGCATCATTTATATACTCATTAAGTAGTTCCTCCTTATTAGAACTCTCAAGATTGGATAAGTTATTTTTTTCTACGTTCTCTACTCCTTTTTTTATGCTTAGTCTCCCAATCAAAATCGTACATTAACAAAATCCGTCTAATTAATCTAAGTTTAGCATAATTCTTACAAAGAAGGTACCTAAACGTTGAGTGATATCTATAAACTATGACTTTAAATAAAATAAGATGTTATCAAAATTGTCAAGTGCAAAGACTATAACCAATAACTCCTTTTTATTAAAGGTGTGATTTTCCTAAGCTCTATTAAGTTTTTGTTAGTATATTATATTAATTGAAAATGTTTATCCTTTCTTTGTCCAAGAACCACTCCAATAGAAAAATTTTTAGGATCAAACAACAATTGAAAGGAATTTATCAATCTGGAGGTCATTATAAGGGCATTAATCAAATTATCCTTTAAAAGTGTAAAAGCATATAAGAAATCTTATGAGAATTTGAATAACATGTCCTTTTAAAGTAAGCTAGTTATGGACAAGCTATCTTAAAGAAATTCTCAATAAAGCGTCTATAAAAACCATAATGTCCTAAGAAACTTTAAATTTTCTTAATTGATGTTGGTGGTGGTAGTTTCTTAATAGCCTTAACCTTTTCCCTATCCACCTTAATCCCTTGATGAGAAATCTTGTATCCAAATATAATTCCATTTTGTACCATAAAATGTTTTTTTTTCCAGTTTAGCTGTAATATCATGTTTCTTAAATTGTTGAAGGATCTAAAGTATTAGACTATTGAGTCATATGAGTGACATCATATAGAATAACTTTGGTACAATTATGATATGATTTTATGATTTTATTCATATGCATAATATTAACATACATACATGAATTGTGATTTAGACAAATTGCACTCAATTGACATATTTCGGGGTATGAAACTAAAATGGATGTGATATGAATGTGCAATTCCAATGTCTTGTACTTTGGATTACCAATGACAAGAATTGATGGACTATAATTGGTAACTTGGAATTTATTTTTAGAAATGATAAATTGATGAATTAAAATGTACATTTGGTCTAGGAAAAATGCCAAATGATAAGACAAATTGACACATGAAAAATTAGGATGACTAAGCCTATAATTGAGTGACATTTGGCATAGATAAATGAGTAACATTTGGCATAGATAATTAATTGACAAATGGCATTGATCATTGATTGACAAATGGCCTAGTATAAGTGTGACATTTGGAAACTTATTTATGGGACAATTGGAAGGCATGCCTAGTGACATATGTCAAGGTAATAAGGTGACACCTAACACCTAATGTGTCAAGCTAATGCAGAAATGTTTCTGTTGAGTTCATTTCTCTTCTTTCCTTACTCTCTCCACCGAAATACACTCTCTTCCATAGGTCTGGAGTTTTGCTTCAATTGTGCTCAATTACCACTCAAAATCCTTACAAGAATCTACACCAAGAAAGATGTATGCCATTGTCTTCTATTATGTTATCATCTTGTTGCTAAACCAACCTACTTCTAGCTTGTACTTGGATGATTTTGCATACATGGAGAGGCAAATTAGCTTGATAATTCAGGTGAAAATTTGAGCTAAAAAATTAAGTAAAAGATTGATATTTATGGCATGATATAATAGAGGATTTATGATGATGAAATTGGGATGAATTGTATATGATATTGATGATGAAATGTGCTGGAAATTTCTACATGAACTTGGATACTTTTCTATTGTGTTCATGATGTATGAACAGTAGGTTATGGATTGTTTTATGGATGAATTAGATTAGGATTTTAGGTATAATGAAGGTGAATTTATGTTAAAGAAAGGTGCTAATATAGTGATCTTGAAATGGTAACGGAACTAGGATACATGATTGATAGTGAATGATAGTTTCAGTTTTAATTTTGATGTGTGAAAGATAATGAATTATGAGTTGTATAATGAATGATTTCTGAATTGGGTTTCAAAATGAATTTGATAAGGGATTGAAGCACGAATAAGTTAGAATTGAAGTGAAATTGATGGACTTTGGTGAAGGTGTGTTGGATAGAGTACAAAGGAGTAAAAATTAGAAGCAAAATGAAGGTAATGGGTGAGTAAACCTTCGGTTCACTCATCCCACGATCGTGGGAATTATAAGGCTCATTCTCACAGTCTTGGGAAGTACTTTGGAAGGAGAAAAGGTTGTTTTTAGGCAATTTTTGGACTATATAAGGATAAGAAACTTTATAATGGTGTAATTGGACTTGATTGGGGCTTGAAATGAACCTAGAAAGTTGCTTGATTAAGTGATAAAGTGATTGATAAGTTTAAGTTGTTAATTGAGGCTATAGATTAAGGAATGGAATGATTGATATCAATGTATATGAATTTGAGAACTATGAGTTGTGAATGGTATAAAGATGTTTATGTGCATGCAAATGTGATTCAAAGGATATAAGTAATGAATTGGGTATGATTCAATGAGAGTTGGGAAATTGTGTGAATACTTAATACTTAGAAAGAATTTATGAATGTATGATTGACAAATTTAGGATAATCAAACTTACCTAAAGCATAAACTAATTGAAAAGAAGTTATATACAAGTTAAGATGAATGAATGAGCAAGATTTATGAATACGGATACATACCCGGGATAGTTAATTGAGCGTGCATTAAAACATGATCTATATACATGTGAATGATTGATAACTTAATGAATTGTGAACTTTGTATGTGTATTGCAAGAAGATAGATATACAAGTGATCGCCAACATCCAGACATTATCGATTTACCAAGGCAATAGCTTATCTGGAGCGTACTATGAGTTAACCTAGCTGTTTTCTCATTATGATTGAATTGTTTTAATTAATGTGAATTTCTGAATTGTTACTAATATAATTATGATAATTCCAAACATTATTGGTCTAAGGAGCTTGATATTTGGGAATGTATTAGTAGTGCTTACTGATTGTATATGAATGGGGAAAAGTGTACTCAACTAAATGTTGAATGCCGGACTTAGATCCGAAGATTGTGATAACTGTGTTGGGTCTCATTTCCGAAACCCATCCTCTTAACAAACCACCATTATACTTGAGCGTGGTTCCCTGTAATCTGTAATCTCCTTTTTCTCTGATACCAAACATGTTGGACCCCGATTCTGGAGCCCAACCCTTGAACTATAAAGTGTACAATTATATAACAATACCTCGCAAATAAGATTTATCATCTCAAATCGATAACTTCCTCAAGTACTTTAATTTCAATTCAACCTTATCCAAAATCAAATCTATATATCTGCTCAACATCATCCATACATAATTCATAATTCATTAGCATCAAAAGATAAGTGTTCTATACACAGCTGAAATGACATTTCAAACTACAATACATCAATCCTCAACATCCCAAAG